>JANAVB010039774.1:0-35315 GCA_029216955.1 Iris pallida | reverse complement strand
TAATATATATATATATATATATATATATATCTATAATATAAATTTATATATTATATAATATATATATATATATTATATATAATATAAATATATATATTATTATTATTATTATTATTTTATATATATTATATATATATAAATATATATATAATATAATATAAATAATACTAATATATATTATATATATTATATATATATATATATATATAGATATTATATATAGCAAATGACCTCTAACCTAGTGGCATGCGGCCCAAGTGGTCAGGAGTTCGAGCCCCAGTGGAGGCGAGTTCGCCACAATTACCCATTGCTTCAAATATATATATATATATATATATATATATATATATATATATATATATTGATAGTTAAGTGAATAGGGATATGGAATTATAGGTAGCTAATAAGCAATGAAGAGGAAAGGTCATGTTCAACTATATCTTGAATGAACTCCACAACCATAATAACATGGAGAAAGAAGACAATTTTATGTTTCTTGCCATGCTTCCCTCTCTCATACATGCGTTTTGTGACTTAGCTTATGTAGGAAGGATACCAATTTGGCATCATAGTTGTCCCTATGGATTAGAGGGAGAGTTTATTACATGTGTATAGCAGATATGCTAACAGCAAGACCATGCTGTTTTGGGAAGAACAACACTGGGAAACAAAAGAGGCACAGCAGTAGTATAGGCTACTTTAGGCCAGGAAATAGGGAGCTCTGAAACTGAGAGTTAAAGGGGTGCATCTGTGCATGATGCACTTGGGTGCTTGGCCCTTTGAAGACAATAGCAGGGCAACTACTTAAGGAAAGAAGTGATATGGGAGTAAAGGTTGTTGCCTAAAGGTGAGTGTAAAAATAGGAGGTAATAGAATGAACCATTAAGAAGAAAAACGGGGAGTTCACTCACTGTTCAAGCCTGCGACAGGCCATGTGGACAGCAAGGTAAGGATCTAGGCAGCATGGGCTTCTAGGTTGGAGTGTGAGTGTCTATGAGTCGAGTGGTGGCTAATGTGTCTTTTGTATAGGGGTAGATGGAGTTAGGGCTGCAAACGAGCCGAGCCAAGCTTTTGTAAGCTTGAGCTTGGCTTGACTAGAATTATTCGAGTTTCAACATGTGATGGGCTTAGGAACTTGATACAAGAGTTTATGGCCTGGTTAATCATACGTGAAGTGTATGATTAACACTATTCAAGGTTCAAGACTTGATGTAAGGAGGTATGATTAACACTATTCAAGGCTCGATAAAAGCTCGTTTGAGCTCGGCTCGTTTAGTAAACAAGCTGAGCTCAAGCTTTAGTTTTGAGCTCGTTATAAATGAGCCAAGCTCAAGCTTAGAAGTACTCGGCTCGATTAAGCTCGCGAGCTCTCGTTTATGAGCTTGCAAGCTGGCTCGTTTAGAAGTCGTTTAGGAGTTTGTTTAGAAGTTCATTTGTTCTTTGTTGAATTCGATATATATTATATATATATATATATATATATATATATATATATCTATATTAACAATTTATATATTTATAGTATTGGTAAGCCATAAACTCTGTTCTCTTGCTCTTACACTCATTTATAGTCTTGATATGCCTTACCATGCTCATGTACATTTCACTTTACCTTATATATTCTCTCTATTTACTGTTACATAGTCTTTATCATTTAACTAGAACAGAGTTTATGGCTTACCAATACAGTCAGGCCATAAACTCTTGTATCTGTTATCTTGCTCTTACACTCATTTATAGTCTTGATATGCCTTACCATGCTCATGTACATTTCACTTTACCTTATATATTCTCTCTATTTACTGTTACATAGTCTTTATCATTTAACTAGAACTGTTATTGGAAATGTATCTCGTTCCAATCCTGACTGGATATATTTTTCAGACGACGAGGACGAGTGTACTACCTACTATGGTCCACATGACATAGTGGGTATAGACCAGGAGACCCTAGTCCAGCAGGGGTTAGTTCCACCCGAGGAGACTCTAGTGGTGACTCAGCTAGATTAGATTTGTACTGGACTTTTTCTCCAGATGACTACTCTTGGCATGTTATATTTAGAGATTGTATTTGAGATTGTTGACTCTGAGACTCTGGACTTGTATTATTTCTATGTTAGTTTCTGGATATTTTCATATCTTGTTGTATTTATCTTTTCATATCATTTATCTTTCTTAGAATATTGTGATTGAGTATGTTATATTGTCATTACTTATACTCCGTTTGGAGTTGACTTTCTCGACAGGTTTTGATATTATAAATGTTGTCTGATAGTTAGACCTAGACAGCGTTCTACCCGCCGGTGCTGCAGCGTAGGCTGGGCTCGGTCACGCGCTCGTGCTCCTTCTCCGGGTGCGGGTCGTGACAACGCCCGCCTTGAAATCATCATTCGGGCCAATCTTGCTCTCATGTCGTCAATTGTACATCCATGTACGGTCAACTAAGTATCGACTCATTGCTTTCACTCGTGTGAATATGATTCTGCACCATATATATTCAAAAAGAAATATGGATTAGATATCAAATGATTTGTAGATCATATTTAAAAAGACTCTCCATATTGCTAAGTAAATATTTTTGGCTACATATTGTGCTTACATATTTTCTTATGTCTGACGTTACTTGTTTTGCTAATAAAATTACTTGTTTTGCTCATAAACCGCATATCAAGTGTTCTCTAACATTTTTTTAGGCATAACAGAAGAAGAAAAAATTACTCTCTATCCTATCCATAAGTCTAGACTTTTTGGCAACTCCAACATGGTCTCAATGCAACTTTTTCTTTCTAAATATACAGCACAAACCTAACAAAATGCAACTCATAAGTTTCTTATCTTCTACCCGTGGTTTGATAAGTAACTGCCTAGATTTTCAAGTAGTCTACCAACTTTCACACAAAAAAGACTGACTTGTTAACCATACTAGACTGTATTTCCCAATATCTATAAAATTTGCTAGAGGTAATTTGCAATTTCATTGGTTTTAAAAGTAAATTAGAAATAAATTGGTTTTAAAAGTTCTCCAACCATGGTTAATATTTGATTCTTTTATTTGTACACAATCTTGTTCTCGCAGAGCTAGTTTAGATAAATGGAGTATCCAGTATAGGATTTTGTTCTAGTTTGTAGGTTTTTTTCTTCCAGAGGTTTTTTTTTAACCACTTTATATTGCTAATTCGTGTTAACTTTGTTAGTTTTCTTCAACCAGTGAGCATTTTTTCTGATGACCAATACTTTCTTTTTGTTTTTACTGGATTTAGCACCACAATTACACAGCCTTTCGACATCTAAGCATTATAGCATTCCCTCTAGATGCATGTACAAGGCAATTTTTATAGGGTTAATTAGTTGTACCCCCCTATGGTTTACACGTATTTTGGTAACTGTCCCTGTTGTTTTAAAAATAAGAACACCCCCCTGATTTATAAAGTTAATTAGTTGTACCCCCCTGGTGCATAGAAGAAATGAGTGGAAAATTAAGCAGTCAGGGGGGTTCTTTATTTTTGAAACAACGGGGACAATTACCAAAAACATACAAACCATAGGAGGGTACAACTAATTAACCCATTTTTATACTATCAAAGATTCAAAATATCTAAAATTTATTAATGCACGATACCTGCTAAAAAACATTATTTTCCTCTTAAGCATGCTATCGCTAAAATTCTTCCAAAAAATAATTTAGAAGAATCACACAAAATAGAGAACAAACCCTAAATTAATTCCAGACCAAAATAACTTTAAAAATTTGATGCATTAAAAAAAGTTCATACTAAAAAAACTATAAAAAAATATACCAGCTTCAAGGAGGCGGATGGAGTCGATGAGGAGGAGATGGCACCGACTTCAAGGAGGGGACGGAGATGGCACCAACTTCAGAGACGTCGACTTTGGACTGGAGGAGGAGAAGGCTGCCGAAGTCGGGAGGAAGCGGCTTTAGGGAAGAGGGGGAGGAGGAAGTGGCAAAGTCTGGAGGAGGGAGGAGTTGACGAGGAGGAGGAAGTGTTATAAAATTTTATTGTGCCCTGTTGATGAGATGAAGAACATAAATTAAATTGATTGCGGAAGCGTATCTGAATCCATTGCTTGACTTTATGGATGTTAAAGCGATCGTCTCTTTATTGGGTTCGATCTTCCAACTTGCTACGATCCTTAATGACAAAGGTGAATCTGAATCCTTTGTCTCTCTCTTTCTGTTGATGGGGATGCAGAAGAGAAAAAAAAACCTCTCTTTTGGTGGTCGTATAAGTTTGGGGACCATAACCCTAATGAATACACATATATAGATATGTGTGTTATGATATTCTAATTTGGCCCCTCGTCAAATTAGCATTATCTCCGGTATCTACACTTAGTTCCATGACAATTATACCCTTAAGCCAATTTCCAAATAGACCACTTTAATTTGGCTTAATTATTTAGATAGTCCATACACAATTAATTTTACATGTGTGGCCCCTAATTATTGAATAATTCCAACAATCTCTCACTGGGCCACATATGTAACCTTATAATTGTGTTAACCTTAGTGAGCTCATAAATTGCTATCTTAATCCTTAGGGTATATCCGGACAATCTCATCCATTAACCATATCAACATAGGATCCAAGCGGCATTCGTCACATATAGCGTAACTAAACCATCAATGGTCACATATACCAAAATAGCTAATGACATAGATCAATCATGGATACGTAGCATGAAAATTACACGCAATGTGATCAATACATGTCTATTTCCAACTGGTCCTCCTTAACTTTAATTAGATCAATACTTTAACATAATGAAAACAGAATGAACTAAATTTCCATATATCTGATCAGATAAATATCCAAAATACTTTAATACATAAATGTGTCCAAAACCAAATATCACCCAAATACATAAAATACAAACTCCCACTATATTGCCATATTCTTAATTAACACCCATATGAGCAGCATGCTCATGAAAGACCCTGGGTGATAATGCTTTTGTGAGCGGATCCGCTAACATAGAGTTTGTCCTAATGTGCTATATGGACACTATAACCATTCTGAATTCTTTTCTTCACAACTAGAAACTTTATGCCAATATCCTTTGACTTATACAAGTTTCTGTTGTTATTGGAATATAGTACTGCTGATTTTTGTCACATCATAATTTCATATGGTCTTTCAACACCGTACTTTAGGCACAGCCTTGTGACAATTTCACAACCATATTCCCTGAATAGATACCCCACAACATATTATAAACCTTGCTTTCATGGTAGAAGAAATTATGAGTGCATGTTTGACACTCATCCAAAATATCCTCCATTAGTCAGCATAACCTGATGTGGATCTTCTGCTGTGTTGGCATCCAACAAAATCGGAGTCAGAATACCTTATGATCTCCAGAATTATCCATCTCCTACAAAGAGCATATAATTTTTTGTTCTCTATTAATTACTTAAGTAGTTTGGCTGCTATCCAATGATACATCCTTATTTGCTTAAATATCTACCTAACATCCTAATATGTACACAATATCCTGATGCGTACATACTTGAGCATACATTAGACTCCCTATAACTGATCATAAAGGAAAATCTATTGTATTTTCTTAATTTTAAGGCTAACTTTAGGGCACTTGTTTGAGACCGAATTTGTCTCCTTTAACGAGAGGTGTCACCTGATTTGCATTAAATACTTCAATCAATATACAAAACCTGAAAATTATTTCTACTCCCACTGAACTTGTGATACACACAATCTTCAACAGTGTTCATCTCAAAACCAAACGATAGTCACTTGTTAAAACTCAAAGTGTCTTTGAAGAGAAGCCTGCTTGAGTCCATAAATAGATTCTGTCAGTTTGCGAACCATATTCTTTGGGTCTTCTGACACTAAGTTTTCTGGTTGCACCATATAAATTATTTCGTCAATATTACCATTGAGAAATACCGTTTTGACATCCATCTGATGTAACTCAATATTAAATTATACAACAATACTATGATTGGTTTAAAAGAGTCTTTCAAAAAAACCGAAGAGAAAGTCTCTTTAAAAAACAATCTCTTCCTCTTCTCTTGAGGTTGTTGAGTTTGTTCCTCAGAAACAATTACCTTATCTTGAATGGGGGGTGCCTTTATGTTGTCTTGTTGAGGTAGCTCAACATCGACTTATAGAGGTAATTCGACATTGTCTTATTGAGGCTCCGAATTCACTTCTTGATCAATGACAGGTGCAGAATCTTGCACATCGTCAAATGTGATAGTAGGAATCGCAATCGATTCCTCCTCAAAGACAATGTCGTTGACTTTATTTCTCTCCCAAACTCAGCATCCTCAAAAAATATTACAATTCTCGTCTAAAAAAAATTCTTTATTTTTGTGTTTAGTACCACGTTGTTCCATATGCAAGGTTTCTTTATAGGACGCAATACTTTCAAGTGATAATAGCATGTCACGAACATTTTAAAAAAATAATACCAACATTATTATGAATTTAAAGATAGATCAAACTTTATTGTTTCCAAATGAACAATGATAAATAAGATTGTCAAACAAGAAAACTGAAACTAAATTACGTCTAAAAGACGGTACAATAAAAGCTTTAGATAAAATTGTCTATTATATCCAATAATAACTAATATCCAAAATTTGTCCTATTGCTTCCACTTCTACCACCGACTGCCGTCTCCCACATAGATGTGTCTTTCACCATCAATTGGCTTTCGGTAGATCTGGCAACCCTACATAGAAACACTGATGTGAGTAGTTGCACCAAAATCTAATCACCATATGTTTCTTGATACTGAAGCTAAATTAACATCATACCAAATTAAGAAATATACATTTCTTTACACGCCATGCGTGGTATTTTGTACATTCCTTCTTTACGTGTCCCGGCTTGCCACAAAAGAAACAACCATTGGCCTCAGTTTGTTGTTTCTTTTGTACTGGACCCTTAGTAGCTTCTGTATTCTTTCGCTTAGTGCCCTTATACTTGTCTTTAGGGGTGGTAGCCAAATTAGATTTTTCAGTTTTATCTTGCTTTAATCTCTCTTCTTCTTGTACACAGTACGAAATAAGCTCATTCATAGTCCATTTTTCCTTTTGACAGTTGTAACTGACCTTGAACTGATTGTACTGTGTAGGAAGTGAGAGCAATACCAAATAAACGAGCAAGTCATCCGACAAGTCGAGCTTAAGTGCCTTAAGTTTTGAAGCAATATAGACATCTCCATGATGTACTCCCTTATGTTATCTTTGCCTTTATACTTCATGGTAATCAAGCGTAACAAAATGTGTTTGTTTCCGCCTTATCATTTTTTGCAAATCGCTTCTCGATTTCAGCAAGGAATTGTTTGGCATTGGTAACCTCATCAGATACTACACCCCTGAATGCCTCTGGAATACCGCGCTTTATGATCATTAGACTCATGCGGTTTGAGCGTTCCCACTTCTCGAAGTTTGCTCTGTCACCAGATGATCTGTCATCCTTAGGAGTAGTGGGACGCTCAATCCTAAGTGCAAGGTCTAGATCCATGCAGCCGAGAACAATATAAATGTTATCTTTCCAGTCCTTGAAGTTTGTCCCGTTAAGCATTGGAATTGAGTTCAGATTAGCAAATATTGTAGCAACACTAGCTGAAAAGAGAACAAAAATAAATAAACATATATGCTCTAATTAATAACCAAAGAATAAAAGATAGTCAAACAAATTCATATAATGGTGAACCCCATCTCAAGATACCTAGTGCATCATTAATATCAAGTCTTTGGGCAGTGATATTAACTGCAAGTGGTACTCTTGGTGTAGTGATCAAACGTTGACAATAAGTCATGTCAAATAATAAGCCTATCTTTGGATCGGGTTATTATTCACATGTAAACCGCATAATTGTCACACATTTATCACCACAAGTATGTGTGCAATTCGGCCAAGTATTAACCTTCATTTGGGCCGGCTAATACTCGCATGAATTTACACACACAAACATCTAACATTCCTCATAGACTATCTACGCAAGAGAGGTCACTTTGGCGACATCTTGTTTCAATGGGTCTATTTAGAATATTAGACGACTATTACTAGTCACAAAAGGCACAAAAAAATTTAAATGTTGACTAAATTTTACAAAATTGAATCATGTCCAAATCTTTATGTACATGCATAATTAAAATATTACAACTCAAATAAGTTAATCATAAGCATGTGAATCTCTTTACATGATTCAAACAATATTCTTAATTTGACTAAACTGAGCATTGTCAACATAATAAAATTTACGTAATATTTTACTGAAGATATGGACCAATAGATTGCTTCAAATAACCCATAAAGATTATATTAAAATAATCTGCTAAAGATATGTACGTCAATAGATTACATCAAATATATGACTTAGAACATAAATTTATTGGAAACTAAATTTATGACAAACATAAATTGTCTACATTTGATTCCAATTTGTCCTCCAATGATCACTTAGATTAGAAAACACTCTAAATTGAGTAACACCAAATATCTATCAGCATGAGTAATTGGAATCTAACCGGCATTCCATATTATCACATGTCCAGCAATAAATATACATGCATATTTAATATATAGAGAATTTCTACGGTCATTATCACATGTGTCCATATCTAATATTTAAGCATGAACTGAGAGATCATTACTGTACATAAATTATGAATTCTATCAAGATTTTCTTAATATGGCGATCAAATCAACGAAGGATTGACAGCAAATCAATGTACTTGTAAGCAATAGAGAACCATGTATGCAAAAAATAAAATAAATAAATTATGATGTGCAAACATGTTGGAGCAGTTGTTTATGTACGGAAACAACTCAGAAGTAGAAGACAAGATCCTAATAGTTGTTCTCTTAATTTAGCCATCTAGTACAACACTAAGAAATATATAAATTATATTCCAACATAAATCTACAATGAAGAACAAAAGGGTTGTAACAAAATATCTCCTTTTTTTCTTTCTTTTCCTGCCAAATTGAAGCATAACCCAAGTGCCCCTACAGAGATCTATCAAAATGATTAAATTGGTGGTAACAAAACCTCATCTTCAGAAGAAAAGAAGTTGACAGAACTCAAAAGAAACAAAAATTTCCAACGGAGAACAAAAGGGCTGTAACAAAATCGCACCTTTTCTCTGTCAAATAACCTGAAACCAAGCAAACCCAATTTCCCATACAATAATCTACCAAAAGGAGTAGATTGGTAGAAACAAAATCTCTTCTTTTTTTACAAACAACCTGCAGTGAAGCAAAACCAAGTGCCCATACAAAGGTCTTGGGTTTCTTCTAGTTTGCAATGGCCGGAGAACTGGACTCTATTAATCTATGATTTCTGAACAATAACAAAAAATTGATTCTGAAACTTCAACCTTATAAATCAAACAGGAAGGCTCTGATACCACTTGTTATAAAATTTTATTGTGCCCTGTCGATTTATGAGATGAAGAACGTAAATTAAATTGATTACGGAAGCGTACCTGAATCTATTATTTGACTTTATGGATGTTGAAGCGATCGTCTCTTTATTGGGTTCGATCTTCCAACTTGCTACGACCCTTAATGACAAAGGTGAATCTGAATTCTTTGTCCCTCTCTTTCTGTTGATGGGGATGCAGAAGAAAAAAAAGAAAAAATCTCTCTTTTGGTGGCCGTATAAGTTTGGGGACCATAACCCTAATGAATACACATATATATAGATATGTGTGTTGTAATATTTCTACTTTGGCCCCTCATCAAATTAGAATTATCTTTGGTATCTACACATTAATTCTATGACAATTATACCCTTAAGCCAATTTCCAAATAGACCACTTTAATTTGGCTTAATTATTTAGATAGCCCAAACACAATTAATTTACATGTGTGGCCCCTAATTATTGAATAATTCCAACATGAAGCAGCAACGAGGAGGGGGTCGGATGTGGGCGGCGAGGCGAGAAGAGGAAGCAGTGGCTGAGTTGTGAGGACGGAGGGAGAAGTTGTGAAGAGGAGGGAGAATGCTAGGTTTTCGGGGGGGCAATATTAGTTTTTTCGGGGGGCAATATTAGGTTTTCGGGGGAGAATGCAAATGACTATTGAGTTTTGGGGAGAAAAAAAAACTGGCCAGGCTTTCGCAGCAACTAAACTTTTAGTCACTAGTAAATTATAGATATTACTGACTACGCAGCAACGCAAATGTTCAATCGCTCAATAATTTCAAAAAAATATCAACAAACTAGCGACGGCCTCGCGATTAACTATTTCGTTCATTAAACTAAATTCTCAATTACTTGACAATCAGTCACTAATTAGTCGCTAACTTTGCGATGAATACTTGTTAGTCGTCTAGTTAGTCGCTAAATTACTATAATTTTGTAGTGTATGTTTGCACAGGTTGAGTGATCTAGGTGGTTTCTGAGTTGTGGACGAACACTAGTGCATCTAACCACGTGAAGAGCTGTTCACCAAGGTCAAGCCTATTTTCAAAGAAGGTCTCGATGGTGAACATATTGCTAGCAGAAGATCTGGGAATCGGGATCATAGTCTTGAACTTTCAGAAAATTGCTGATGCTGGTGTACGTATAGCACGTACAGTTATTTCTGGGGACCTGATCTCAGAAAGTCTATTGTTTGATACAGACTTGAAGATGGACATTTATGCTAACAAAGATGTTGGTTTCTTGGCCAGGAACATGCTTTGGAAAGATGTTTAGTATCAAGAGAATGTTTGGACTTCTGCTAATGATGCAGTTTCTTAATTGAGTTGTGACGAATGGACTAGGACATGTGCTATGTAATAGCAGAATTAAGATATCTAGTCTAAACCTTATCTCTAGAATGTGGGGGTAAAGGTGCGGAGGATTATGAATTCTGTGTACGGGACAAAGATTGTCAGGATGCTGCTCAAACGATTATACTAAAGTACAGATATTCAGGAGTTGGTACACTCAAAAATCTGTGACTTTCATCAATTCTCCATAAAATTGGATTGAATTGTATTAGTACTTTTATATACTATTTCTCGATGTAGTCATATCGAAAGATGGAGCATTCGAGAAGTTCAGGGACTTTAGGGCTGAAGCTGAACATCTAGCCTGTCGACAACTCAAGAGACTCAGAAGTGGTTGAGACGAAGAGTATTGATCTTTGTCGTAGGCGTGCCGAGTCGGTTTACGAACAATCCAAGTATTGATCTTTGGAAAGCCGTGAAGAGAGTAATGGAATATCTCTTAGGAATGCAAAAGGATGCACTACAGTGGTTACCCTGCAGGGATAAAATCAGTGATGCCAGTTGGTGCTCAGAAGGAGAGAAAGAAGAGGTTACATCTTCTACATGGGTAGTGCTGCTACATCGAGGAAGTAGAAGAAGCACACATTTCTCTTACTATGGAATCTGCGTTCTGTCAGCTACAGCGGATGAAGCATAATTGCTTCGGATATGAAGCAAAATGGCTTCAGGAGCTCAGGAATGATCTTCTCGTTGTTGGTGCACAAATTCGGGTGATACCGATGTATTACGACAACCGGGCAAGATCTTCCTATTATTGGTACACAAATTTGGGTGATGTCAATGTATTACGACAACCAGCTGGTTGTAGCAGTGGCATCAGATGATCTTTTCAATGATAAAAAGAGAATTGTGCGTCTAGGGCTCAAGGGACTTGTCACTACCACATTTCTGGATAGGATTATTTTTGTTATTTTATATTATTTATATAGTATGTGCATTAATTTAATTAATTACATGTGAAGGTTGCATACAAACACTTAGACTATTTGGACTAGACATGACACTTGGACCTATGTTTTAGGTTGGAGACAGGTAGTCTCATTTAAGGTTAGGTCAAGATTAGGATTAGAGCTAATCAAACACTTAGACTAGAAACAACCCTAGATTAACTTAAGTGTTCATGACAACTAGAGGGGCACTTTGGACATTTCCACCTAGTCCTAGGGTTACCATACTTGGCCGACCATGGAGAGAGGGAAGCCTCATTCTTCATCATTCTTTTGAGCTCCAAAAACCTAGTTTAGAGGTCTTCATAAATCCTTCTCCATTTCCACTCTTTTTTCCACCAAACTCTCTCTAATCTTCACCCATTCTTTATCCTAGAAGGCTTGGAGCTTGGAGACCAAGAGCACAAGGAGAGGACGCCAATAGCTAGAAGGATTGTGTCCTACTTGACACATGTGTCCACTTTGGGAGTGTCATTGGGAATCCATCTCCCAATAGGTAAACTACTTGTCATTTCTCCTAATTTAGACACTAATTCATGCATGACACTATTAGAAAACCTACCCATGGACTAGGGGGATCTATAAGGGGAAGAACTAGGCTCTAACCATCATTTTGGTAGAAGTTATATAGGACTTTTGTGTCATTTTTGGGAAAATTCGAGGATGGCACACCACGTGTTTGTCATAAGGTTTGATAGGCTAAATGGATATATGAATGATGTATGAGGCTAGAAATGTGTCCACATATGGATACTAATAGATAGTATCATGTCACACTAGGACACAGAGTCAATTTAGGGGGTTTTACTCCTACACTTGTCACATTTCATATGACACATTGCACTAGCTAGACACTACACTAATTAGCTTCTAATTGTCATTTTAGACATGTTCATATGTTGTGGGATAATTAGGACAAGGCTTGGTAAAAGGTATCATGAGAGTATCGGAGTTCAAGTACGATACTGGCATGGTGCACACCAAGTGCTTGTGGAAATGCATGTGTGCATGTGTATATACTATAGTTGTGTCCATGTGTGCATAGAGTACATTGTGTATATGTAGTGTACATACACCTATGTGTAGTGTATGCCTACACATGTGTGAGTGTGTGTGTGTGTGTGCCTATATGTATACATATGTGTGTGATACCTAGTACATAACCCTATGTGTATTAGTGTAGGCTTGTGTAGTGAGTAGTGTGCCTTGTGCTATGTGAGTGAGTGATGAGATTGCAAGTGTATGTGAGATGAATTTGTTTGTGTTTGGGTAGTGTACAGTCAAGTGTATAGTTCCATATAATGTGTATGTGTGCATAGAGTGTCAAGAAGAGGGGTAATGTATGTATCCTGTGTTAGATTGTGTGTGTATCCGATGTGAGATTTGTGTGAGGGAGAGTGCAAGTGACATGAGTGTATGAGAGGGATGTGTGCCAGTTGTATCTAGTGTTGTGTGTGTGTGTTAAACACATACATGTGTGTGTCTAATTGAAGTAGTGATGTGTGAGAGTTAGAGTGGGAGGCAACAACAGTTGCATAGGCATAGGGGTGTGCTTGTGTATTTTGAGAGGAGCGTGAGAGAGTGTCTAGGAGAGGGGGGAAACATCATGTGTGTATATGTGTGTGTGTGTATGTGTTAAGTGTTATAGAGTGTAAAGTGTAAAGGGAGGTAGGGGGTTTTGGGTGCTGTTCTGTACAGCAGTGAGGATGCACAGGTAGGCCTTGTGCTCACTGTCTTGCACAGATAGTGAAGGCCTGCCACAGGAAGGAAATTTGCTACCTACTGCAGTGCAGGGGATTCACTCCCTTGGCAGACTGTGGGCGGGTCTAGTTAGGCCTTTGCATAATGCACATGCAAAAAAAGGAGAAAGGAGAAGGGGACTTGGTCCCTTAGCAGCAAGCAGGGGGCACATTTGCATAGGCCTGGTTGGCCCTGCAGCAGTGTTTTGGCAGGGCTTTGTGCCCCTTTCCAGGTGGGCACTTGGCCTGTGTGCACCTACACACAGGTGGCAGACAGTGGGTTAGCCCACTGCAGGAGATGTGGAACATGTGCACATAGCAGTGCACATGAGAGGGGGGAGTAGTGAATGGAGAGGGACGTTCCTCCCTGTGCAGAGAACTCTGCACACCGAACAGTATGCAAGTCAAGGAGAGTTAGTGTGTAGACCTGTGTTAGAGTGTGAGTGTGTCAGTAAGTTGAGAGTGGCAGTTGTGTGTGTGTGTGTGTGTGGCACACACAAGTGTGCCACATTATGTAACAGCATAGTGTCATAGGTGAGAGTGTGCTAGAGTGAAGATAAGTTAGTGTGTGTTGTGTATGAGAGTTTAGGTAATAACATTGGATATGTAATGTTATTTGTATGGGTAAGTGGTTGTGTAGTATAGGTAATTGAGTGATTACCCGTAGGTAGGTAATATATGTAAGGTATTGGTATAAGGGAAAAACCTGTATAAGGGTAAATAGGTAGGTATAGGAAAATTAGGCTGACCTATGTAGATAGGGTAATGTCCACAGGGCATTACCTATATGCTATAGTAGGTAACTTAGCATAGGTAAGAGGATAGGTAAAGGGTAAATATGTAGGGATATCTCAAGATACCCTATACTAGGTAAATGACCAAGGTAGAGACTAGGATAGCCTAGAATATGTTAGTTTACCTTAGAATGACAAGATAATGACCTAGAAACCTAAGTTTGACCCAATTTGACCATGGTTGACTAGCTTGACCCTAAAAGTCAACATTTAAGTCAAATTGACCTAGTTGGACCACGAAGACCTAGAATTGACCTAGAATGCCTATTTCACATCTAACACACCAAAACCCTAATTAACATTGATATCTCATATTTAGGTCTTTGTGATACAATTTTGGGCCTCGATTCACGCATGTTGCTCAGAACCGCAGGCGAGTACATTATTTGATAGTTTCCATTATTTGATATTTTCTATGATGCATGTTTATATTAGTGTTTATTCAATTCCTGACATGATAGATACACGGATTGGTATTGTATAGATTTATCGTCTTGAAATACGTAGTTTCAGGCTTATTCCACACACGACACGTGTAGTTTGTCGGATATTACCTCCTAGTCGTTCACATGTTAACTTGATATTTCAAAATACTAGTTTAGATGCAGCTTTTCTGGATTATTCTATACTTGTTGAATGTATACTTGCATGACAAGTTTTTAAGTTATCACACATCCACCTATTTTTACATACTTACATGTTCTCCCTATTACATTATTGTTCCTTATTTATCTATTTCTTCTATTTTACTTTGTCCCTCATAAATTCTTCATCAAGTGTTATATTATTATTTACTGTTTCATAGCACTTGTCAATTAATTTGAACTGCTATTAGTGTTTGTACTTCGCTCCAATCCTGACTGGATAATATTTTTCAGAGGACTTAAAGGATTTCTGTCCGGCCTACTATGGTTCCAGGATGGATAATGACGTAGTTCGGAAGACTCCCGTGGAGCCGATGATTATAGAGGATGCACCTCCAGTGGTGACTTATTAGCTAGGTTTTTCTAAATTTGTCTCCAGATTGATATATTTGGATCTGTTATATTATTTCAGGATATATATTTATTTGGCATAGACTTATAGAGTTATTTGTATTGTGACCTAGGCTACTATTTAGTTTTCATCTTTATTATTTTCTATCTATATCGTGATTTATCTTCCTTAGATTATGAGATTGAGTTATGTTATAGATGTCATATTATTCCTGCGTGCGGAGATGAGTATATCATTGACACTGTTAGATGTTAGATATTACTGTTTACCTGTACAGTGTTCTACCGCCGATACTACAACATAGGCTAGACGTACCGACGTGCTCGTGCCCCTAAACAGGGTGCAGGTCGTGACACATTTTTGTGGTAGTCCATGCAGGTCCAGCTTCGCAATAGAGCGATGTCGTGGTAGTGAAACGGTTTAGTTGTACTACTGCGAGCCTGCAATAGGATATAGGAAATAGGATATTAGGACGAGAGAATGCTCAATCAGAATTAGGACTTCTTGGGAGATTACTAGAACGATCCCTGAGAATCTCATTATAAACTCTATCCCGTAATTCATTTCTATTTGTTTCCGTCAACTCCTCCTTGTTCGTTGTTGAAATTGATTCTTGGTGTTCGTTGTTGACTTGAATTGTATCAAGATGAGTTCATGAACTATATCAAGGGCATATTCTGGTAGTACATACTAGGGGACGCAGTGAAGAATATAGCCAACCGTCTTGGTTGTGGAGTCTAGAGTTTACCGTGACCATATTAGCTGGTGAGGCAAAATTCTTGATCACATGTTTATGGATTTACACATCTTAGTTATTGAGTTTGGGATTTCTCGCAGCCATGCTAGCTGGCAAGGCGATTTTTCCGAACAACATAATTTTAGATCTATATACCATGAATGGGGGACCAGGGGTTGTCACAGCTATGCTGATTGGCGAGGCGAGAGTTCTGGATGACATAATTTTCGGGCACAATGGTATGATTATCATATTCTATTCTAGATTGGTTCGCGGCTTATCACCTCTAATATCCTTAAATGTTTGATTGTTTGCATTTAGCATAGGACATGTTAGACACTTAGAGATTGAAATTGATAACCTCTATTCCATTTTGTTTGATTGCTATCTTTCTCGATTGATGTCCTTCCTTGATAATATCTTATCTTGTGCCATATTGACTTCCTTGGTTGAACTATTTTCAGGATGCCGAAGACCAAATCGTAGCGCTCTGGACCCGTCGCAGTGATGAAGAGGTCTGCTACATCCCGACCTCATGTCCCGACTGCAGGAGCTGCATGTACCACTTCTCTCGTCCATGTGGGAGTGTCAGCTACTTTTGGGGGCGCTCCTCTACCAGTGCAGAGGACTGTCCCGGTACAGCTAGAGGTGCTACCTCCGCCACCTCCACTACCAGCTGACGCTACCCAGATGTTCGCGCTCTTCCAACAGATAATAAAGGCACGACGAGCCCAGGCTGAGGCTTAGCAGCGACAGGCCGACGTGATTTGTTAGAGCATCGAGAGTGCCCATCAGTTGGCACTAGCTGCTGTAGAGAAGGTTGCACTTGTCCAGCCTCAGGGTGCCCCAGTACAGCAGCAGCAAGCATAGTGGACTTCAAGATGATGTTCCCTCGAGAGTTCAAGGGGACGGAGGGGATCCTCTACGCTGATAATTGGCTAGAGGACATCGAGGGAATCTTACGTCTGGCACAGATCCCAGAGAGATTACAAGTAGAGGCGGCCGCGAGCCAGCTGTTCGATATCACCCTCATATGGTATCGTACAGAGCCCAGGCTTGCAGTGACAGGGTTGACATGGGATGCATTCAAGAGGCTCTTCAAGAAGAAGTTCTTCACCGATGTAGCCTTTAGTGAATTGGACAGCCAGTTTCTGGGACTGGTTCAAGGGAACATGTCGATGGATGACTATGCAACTGAGTTCTCTCGTCTAAGCCGGTTCGCCAAGAGCATGGTTCAGAAGCCAGAGGATCGGATCAGGAAGTTCAGGAGGGGCTTGAACTGTGAGGTCAGATCACGCACGTCTGGGCGTTGTACGACGACCTTCGAGGACATTCTGATGGATGCCCAGATCACGAAAGAGGACTTGGACCTCAGGCCCAAGAAGGGAAGTGATGCCATGGGTTCTGGTACCAGTACGGGACCGGTTAAGCGTCCTATGTTCAGAAGGTAGTTCATCAGCTCCAATAGGAGTACCATCAGCGAGATAAAGTTCTGGTTCAGCAGTAGCTCCAGAGGCAAGGAGATCGGGCTTTTCGTTGCAACTATTGCAAGAAACCTGGCCATTCTTGGGATGTCTGCAGGAAGAGATTGAAGGTGTGTCTATTTTGTGGGTCAGCTGCGCACTAGATGAGGGATTGTCCTACTGCACCTCCATTTGGTGGAGCACAAGGCAGAGAGAGGGAGCTAGGCCACATATGGCACATTATCATGTCCAGTACCACCAGAAGGAGATACCCCAACGGGCAGGGCTTTTGCATTGACGGTCGAGAAGGTCGATGCTATAGATGATGGGTTAGCAGGTTTGTCCTATCTATTCTTTTTTCGTTCTTTTCCTATCTTATTGCGTGCTTCAATAGTACCTCTTAAATTGTTTTTTGTGTGTGCTATGGTGGATAGTGTAGTTGTCACGCCCCAGAACCAGGATACTGGAGAGCGGGGACAGACACAGCCAGCTACGTATATAGAAGTGAATCCAACCTCGCAATACGGTCACGACTGTCTAGATGCATGAGGGTTTTACTACAAGCCAACAGTCACTTATGGTCAAGAACACGCCTAATGTCTCAATCTCAAGCAAGCAAGTAATGTAACAAGATGGTAGATCACCAGACATACAAAGTAAGGCTTCCCAAACATTATATATTCAGATGATCATGAAGCTAGTCATACAAAATACGAAGACTAGCAAGAGTTTAAGTCATACATGATCAACCCTAGTATTCGTCAATCATATTACAGCCCTTAGGCAGACAGAAATATAAATATCAACACGAGCTAACACTTGCTCGGCTGCTAAATGCCTCAAAAGAATAATTTACAATAGAGTAGGGAGAGCAAAATAAAATCCACTCGTTGCCAGAGTTGCATCTAGTGTTCACTATCTGGCTGGAAGGATGGAAGATCCTCGAGTGCTACTCCGAAATCTGGCCATACAAAACCAGCTGGGTCAGACCCCAGAAGAGCAAGTGCCACAAGGGAGGCTTCACTTAAGAACTAAAAACCAGCATATTAGCATATGAGACATAAATGATAATAATAGACATGAGTTAGGGATAACAGGGTGATAAACGATAAGACAACTAAGAGACTATTCCGGTAGTCAAGTTACAACCCGTAAACCAAATAAGGACCGGGGTTGTAACCCTTCACCTGAATAAAGCTTAGTCTCCAACCAATTATCGACAAGAGTAAACATAAACAGTAATGTGCTGATGAAACCATGTACAGGCCTTGCTTAGATAAGACTAGACTGGACTCCATTCATCATTGACTGGCCAAACAATATGTACGGTTTGATACTTTAACTAACTATGGTTATCACAAGCCTAGTTACTAGCAAGATGCAATGAGATGTTCCAACAGCCACAAACCCTGCAGTCTTAATCCAGGTTAGCCAGTCACAAGTTGAGAGAGTTGGATTAGGTGACTTGGGGGTGCAACACATGACAGTGTGCTGGAAATATGCCCTATTCGACGGCAGGCTACAAGTCCAATTAGAGCACCCAGATAACGGGACTGCATGTAGCTAGAAAATCTCTTCATGGACTACTTGATCAATCTAGTCATTATTCTAGTCATATTCAGTACGAATCTCTGACCGTGGAAATCAAAAATTCATGTCCTAGACATGATACAAGACGAGACATGTACCTTATACAAGCACAAACATCCACGGTGTCCAGACAAGAGTTACTTAGCAAGTCAAGGTAGCTGTCACAACAGCATATCAAGATTATCATATCATGTTTACTTATCAAGAGTGCGCCATGATGGGCCACTATCATGTGTTATCATATCAAGGTTACTTGTTAATAGTGTGCCACCACGGGCTACTATCATGTCATGTTACTTGTTACTGGTTAAGAGTGCGCCTTAACAGGCCACTATCGTATTCTATACTTACATTATCATGTCGTGATCATGTAAAAGCCATGCAAATATCGAAATCATGCCAAGTCCAAAACATAACCATGCCATGAGGGTTGCCGCATAAGGGCTGGCCGTATGAGGGTTGCCGCAAAAGACTGGCCGCATGGAGTTGCCGTAAAAGAGTGGTCGTATGGGATTGCTGCATAAAGGCTGGCCGCATGGGGTTGCCGCAAAAGACTTGCCGTATGGAGTTGCCGTAAAAGAGTGGCCGTATGGGATTGCCGCATAAAGGCTAGCCACATGGGGTTGCCGCATAAAGACTGGCCGCATGGGATTGCCGCATAAAGACTGGCCGCATGGGATTGCCGCATAAAGACTGGCCGCATGGGGTTGCCGCATAAAGGCTGGCCGCATGGGATTGCCGCAAAAGACTGGACGTATGGGATTGCCGTAAAAGACTGGCCGCATCGGGTTGCTGCATAAAGACTGGCCGCATGGGGTTACCGCATAAAGGCTGGCCGCATGTGGTTGCCGCAAAAGACTGGCCGCATGGGGTTGCCGCATAAAGGTTGGCCGCATGGGGTTGCCGCATAAAGACTGGCCGCATGGGGTTACCGCATAAAGATTGTTCTTCTTCTCCAAAGATCCGAGAAGAAGAACCATGGAAGCCATGGCTTCCAAGCTCCATTAATCCTTCATTTTAAGTTCAAATCCGGACTTCCATAGGTCAAAATGGGGGTAGAACAAAATTTTCTACAACATAGAACAATCAAAACTTGAAAATAATAAAGTTTGATAGATCAAAATCCAAAAAATCCAAAAATGCAACAAACTTAGATCTACACGAAATGAACCATGGAAATTAAAAATTCTAAGTACTAAAGTGTCTTAGAATCTCGTGAGGAAGACAATGGAACAACAAAATTGAGTTCCTTCCATGAAGCAAGTTACACTTGACTATGCTTCTCTTGGTAGGTGGAGAAGTTAAGAGGAAGAAGAGGGAAGAAATAAATGAAGAAGGAGAAGTAAATGAGGAGAGAGAGGGTTGGTGGGTTTATAAAGAGAGGTGGGTTACATAGTTGAACCAATCCAACCAAGCCAAACCGAACCCTACCATGCCCATATTGAACCAATGCAAGATTAAACCAATATTAGCTAGTTAAGATAAGTCACAATATGGGTCAGAATTCGTACACGTATACTAAAATTCGTAAAACAGAAAACGGAGGTGACAACTCAACCCACCTTAAAAGAATTTTGTCCTCGAAATTTAATCAAGAGGATAGTGATTGCGGGACAAGCTATACTAATCACAAGCAATATATGACTAAGCAATCAATCAAACAATTAATCATGCAAGCAAGGAATCGAAGGCATGAAGCATAAGGAAGACATTATACCTCATGAGTCAAACAGGTCAGGATATTGCGATCGGATATCATCCTCACGCTCCCATGTTGACTCGCCCAAAGAGTAATGACCCCAAGCAACACGGACTAAACTAATAGTCGTGTTCTTGAGCACCTTCTCCCTTCGGTCCAATATGGATACGGGACTTTTCTCATACGAAAGGTTGGTACCAACAACCAATTCCGAATAATCAAGGACATGGCTCGGATTCGGGATATACCGTCGCAATTGGGATACATGGAAAACATCATGTACCTCACTTAACGACGGCGGAAGAGCAAGACGATAGGACACATCACCTACTCGTTCCAGAATATCAAACGGTCCTATATACCTAAGACTGAGCTTTCCCCGTACGCCATAACAAATGACACCAAGGGTAGGCGAGATCCTAAGAAATATATGGTCATCGACAGTAAACTCAAGAGGACGCCGATGAGAATCGGCCCAATTATGCTGACGATCTTGTGCAACGCGAAGATGATCTCTGACTTGTCTGACCACCTCGATTGTCCGCATAACCATCTCTGGACCAAGCATCTGTCTCTCGCCGACATCATCCCAAGCTAAAGGTGATCTGCATTTCCTGTCATACAGTGCTTCAAAAGTGGCCATCTGGATACTGGCCTGGAAACTGTTGTTATAGGAGAACTCCACTAGGTGTAGGTGATCTTCCCACGAACTACCGAAGTCGAGCATACATGATCGCAATATATATTCAAGAGTCTGAATCGTGCGTTCTGACTGACCATCTGTCTGCGGATGATATGCCGAACTGAACTTGAGACGAGTCCCCAAACTCTCTTGAAGAATCCGCCAAAAGTGCGATGTAAATCTAGAATCTCTGTCTGATATGATACTAACTGAAACTCTATGCAATCTGACAATCTGCCTGAGGTACATCTCTGCTAGCTGATCCATCGACTGACCAATTCTGAAAGGGATAAAATGAGCTACCTTCGTGAGGCGATCAACTATAACCCAGATAGCATCCCTCCCAGCTGGGGATTTTGGTAACCCAGTTACAAAATTCATAGTAATGTGCTCCCATTTCCATTCTGGGATCGGTAAAGGTTGAAGAAGTCCAACTGGTCTCTGATGTTCAGCTTTAACTTGTTGGCAAACTAAACATCGGAAGACAAACCGGGCTATCTTCCTCTTCATGCCATTCCACCAAAAATGCTGACGGATATTACGATACATCTTCATACCGCCGGAATGAATTGAATACTGTGAACTGTGAGCCTCTGCCATGATCTCCTGTCTGATATCACCACTGGGTACACAAAGGCGCCTCCCATATCGGAGTGTACCGTCCTCATGAATACATAACTCTGCTCTCCGTCCTGCTACACATTCTGCCCTAAGCCGATGTAGCTTGGAATCTACTGATTGCGCCATCTTGATCCTCTCAACTATACTGGACTGAACTTGCATGCTGGCCATCAATGCCACATTGGTAGGAAGAACTATCTCAATACCCATCTTCTGAAGATCTGCTAATAACTTTGGTTGTGCGGTTAGGAAATAACCTCCGGCTCTTCTGCTCAGTGCATCTGTAATAACGTTGGCCTTCCCTGGATGATACTGCAGGTTGATGTCGTAATCCACAAGTAGCTCTAGCCACCTTCTCTGACGTATGTTGAGATCCTTCTGGATAAACACATATTTCAGACTCTTGTGGTCGGTAAAAATCTCTACCCGATCTCCATATAAATAATGCCTCCAAAGCTTCAATGCAAAACCTGCTGCTGCTAATTCCAAGTCATAGGTAGGATAATTTCTCTCATGGTCACGAAGCTGACATGATGCATAAGCGACTACTTTACCATGCTGCATCAATACGCATCACAATCCTCTGCCTGAAATATGACAATAAACTGAAAATCCTCCAGTCCCATCAGAAAGAGTGAGAATGGGGGTCGTCATTAATCCTTACTTCAACTTCTCAAATAAACTCTGACACTCTGCTGTCCAAGCAAACTGCATATCCTTGCGGGTCAACTGAGTCATGGGCGCTGAAATCCGAGCAAAATCTGATACGAACCGTCGGTAATAGCCGGCCAATCCTAGAAAACTACGAACTTCTGCGACGGTACTGGAAACTGGCCATGTCTCTATAGACACTATCTTCTGGGAGTCAACTTCTACTCCACCTATGGTGATGATGTGACCCAAGTACGAGATACAATCCAGCCAAAACTCGTACTTACTGAACTTCGTATACAACTGGTACTCTCTGAGAATCTGAAGAACTACACGAAGATGCTGCTCATGCTCTGCCTCATTCTTGCTATAGACTAAGATGTTGTCTATAAACACTATCACGAACTGGTCCAAATAAGGCATGAAGATATGATTTATGAGGTCCATGAATACGGCTGGTACATTGCTCGCTCCAAATGGCATAACAAGGAACTCCTAATGTCCATATCTGGATCTGAACGCTGTCTTCGGGATGTCTTGCTCTCTGACTCTGATCTGATGGTACCCTGACCGCAAGTCAATCTTCAAGAATACTGTCGCTCCTTTGAGCTGATCAAATAAGTCATCTATCCTTGGGAGAGGATATCTGTTCATGATTGTTACAGAGTTCAAAGTACGAAAATCAACACATAATCTTGATGTACCATCCTTCTTTTTCACAAGAAGCATCGGGGCTCCCCAAGGTGATCCACTAGCACGAATGAATTCCTTGGTTCTAAGTTCTTCAATCATTTTGTACAAGATCTTCAACTCTGAAGGTGCCATCCGATAGACTCTCTCTGACACTGGTGTCGTCCCTGGAATCAAGTCGATGGTGAACTCTATCTCTCTCTCTGGGGGCATGCCTGGAAGCTCTTCGGGAAATACATCAGGAAATTCTTCTACTACTCTGGAAAACTGAACTGCTACTGCTGCTGCCATCCGTAACACCGGTGGAGAAGGTTCTACTTCGCCTCTGGAAAATAGAAACTCCGCCTCGCCTGGAATACCAAAAATAATCCTGCCAATATGACAGTCTATTCTTGCATATTGATCCTTCAACCAATCCATTCCTAGGACCACATCATAGTCGGTCATCGAAAATTCTATCAACCTAGCGGAAAACTCTCTACCGCTAACTACGATTCGACACGAGAAAAATACTCTATCTACTCCCACAAGACCATTACCAGTAAGTATATTGAGCCTTACTGATAATGACTCGGGCTCCAGTCCTATCCGTGTAGTGAATCATGCAGACATAAATGAATGCGATGCACCCGAATCAAATAATACTGATGCTGGAAAAGAGTTGACGAGAATAGTACCTGCCACCACCTCACCTGATGCCAATTCTTCTGCTACGGTCAGAGCCATAGCCTGACCTTGTCCTCTTGGTGTTGGTCCCCTCTGCTGGTGACCTCTCTGCCTGTTCTGATTCTGAGCTTGGGAAAACTATTGAGCCTGAGGCGGCAATGGCCTCGGAGGCTGGTACTGCTGCTGCACTGGTGCTGGACCCCTAACCGATGGACTGATTACGTTTGATGACGATGAACTGGCTCTATTCGGACAGGACCCTATCTTGTGATCCGGTGCCCCACAAGCCAAGCACAATCCCTGTGCTCTGCGATACTCTGATACAACGTGCCCTGGCTTCCCACAATGAGTGCAGCCCATTGCGGAAGACTGCTTCTGCTTCTGTTGCTGAGGATACGCCGGCATCGACTGCTGAATCGACAAAACTGTGGTCGCCCTCCTAGGAGCTCCAATAGTCAAAGTCCTAGCTGCC
The DNA here is from genome assembly GCA_029216955.1 of Iris pallida. NCBI lineage: Eukaryota > Viridiplantae > Streptophyta > Magnoliopsida > Asparagales > Iridaceae > Iris > Iris pallida. Next base: position 10,794 of record JANAVB010039774.1, on the reverse strand, counting down.
GGGGCTAGTGTTGATGACTGGGACATCTGCCTATGAGACCTCTTCCGTCCTCCGTTTCTATCTACAATCCTCTGCGAGGTATACTCATGCATCTTCGCTGCTCGTTAGATGGCATCAAACGTCTGGTGCTCAAACTGCTCCACTAATATGATAATCTCTAGGTGGATCCCCTGCTGGAATCGCTAGGCTCGATCCAATTTGGTTGCCACCAAGGTAGGAGCAAACCGACTGAGTCTAAAAAACTCGGTCGCATATCCATCGACCGTCCTTTCCATCTGCTTGAGATTAGTGAATCTCATCTGCAGATCATACCGAGCTACTGCGTCAAAGTACTTAGTCTGGAACTTGTTGCTGAATACCGCCCATGAGACAGGCGTCGGTAATCTAACTTCTAATATCGCCCACTAGGTACGGACTAAGCCCAATAATTGTATGCGCACAACGGCCACCTTCTCTCCCTCGGGAATCCTGGCTGCCTCCAGGATAAATTCTATATCCTAAAGCCATACATCAGCAGCGATAGCATCTTCAATGTCGTCAAAGAAAGGAGGGTTTAGACGCTTGAAGCTGTTGGCCGCGTTGTTCCCTGGATAACCAACTCTGTCCATGGCATCTTGTACTGTCTAGTGTAGGGCATCGCCCCAACGATCTTGTGATGCAAGCAATTCCCGAATGAGTCCCACCAGGGTTCCATTGTCAGGCTCTGCAGGCTGGATGGGTTGAACTGGGTGCTCTGGATCCCCGGAATGCATGACTCGGGAGGCTGCTCCTGAGTGTTGGGCTTGGTCTCCAGGTTGCTGCTGATTCACTGGAGGTGCTCCGCCTTGCTGATCGGTAGGACCAGGAACAATGCCGCTAAAGAAACGACATGGAAAACAATAAGGAATGACCATGATAGATCGATGATATAAGCATGTGATCAGGTCAAGATTTCGGAAAGATGAGAAGACACGTATAGAGATCAAGGGCGAGTGCTGATTGAGACATATATTCAGTGAAACCCTCACATATCTTAATTTACAAGACCTGCATGGGCCACCACTTAAACCGTGTCACACCCCAGAACCAGAATACTAGAGAGCGGGGACAGACACAGCCAGCTACTGTTTACAAAAACAAAAGTCTTTATTTCACAAACTTTATAAGAAAATTACAATTGAATTCTGGGAAAGTACAACTATAGGAATCCGATCTGAAGAGGATCGCTTTATCCCTTGGACGATGTGAAATTTGAAGACGGTAGCCTCTGAAGAATGCATCAGCACTTTGGCAAGAACTCCTGATCTCTGGTGATGATCTTGAATGATCTGATGATGATAATGAAGGACTTGAAACTCTATTTATAGAGTTCTAGGAAAATAACTAATTAGTAGTTATTTCTGGATTGCGCAGACTGGATTGTGCACAGGTATTGGACTGTGCAAGCAGCTAACTGGCGCTGGCAGTTACTCGATCGTAGGCCAACTATATGAGACACGTGGCATTGTTTGATTGAAATACGCTTGGTCGTGTACAGACGGTTGCCATGTGGTGAGCAATTGATGGCATGTAGGCCACGTGTAAAATGTCAGTTATCTTGATGGATTGCGCTGCTTGAACTGCTGCTAACTTCAAACTGCGCTGGGATCGAACTGCGCTGAAGAGGATCTGGCAGACTGCGCTGGCTTTTGGCAGTTGAACCGCACTAGACAGCTGTCATGGCGGCGTGGCACAAGAAACGAACAGTTTCCTTGTTCTTCGGGCTGTCAGTTGTCAGAAGATCTGATTTTGTGTCAGGTAATGATGACGTTGCCACGTCAGCTAGCGCGCTCGGATGAGTGCCCAGTTCAGCTTGCGCAGTTGAGTTGTTGCATAATCTGTCTCCTGCGCAGTTCATTTGAAGGGTGCGCAATTTGATTTTTATTGCTTTTTTTGATAGGTGCAACTTGATTTTTAGGACCTACAAGACCCCCTTCAAAGTTTTCAAAATTTGAAAATATTCAAAGTTTCAAAATACTTTGAATTTCGAATTTAAAATCAAGTTGCGCAAGTGGCGCTTTGACTGCGCGTTTGGAGGAATCAGCTCCTAATTTTTCGGCGCAATCTGAGGTGACTGTTACTTTTGAAAAACTATAAATAGTTTCCATTCTTCTTTCTTTCATTCTTTACTTGTTTTCAACTGTTCTCAAGAGACAAGAGCTCATCTTCTCCGACTACTTCTCCTTCTCTCGACGATAGTGATAGCTCCTAAGCGAACTGCCACCGAGAAGGGCAAGGCCCCCACTGAGCCTTCGACTTGGGTTGCGCCCCGAATCTCTCGCCATGAAGTTGGCCACCCAGCGCTGCAAGGTAGATGATGAACTCGATCAAAACCCTTTTTAGGGTTCTTGACATTTTTGAACCTTCATACCTCTCTCTTTTTAGAGATTTGATGGTATTGCGCCGCCCTGTTTAGGGTTTTGGTTACACACACATAATTATTTTTATTTTATGAAAACTATATTCTTGCACAATCGGTTGGAAAGTGCTGGCATATGTTCGGCACAATCTATCGATTTGCGCAAGTCTGTTGAACCAGCGCAAACTGATGCCTTGCGCAAGTAGGTTAGCGCAATCTGATGTCTTGCGCAAGTGGATGTGTTGGCATAAATGGATATTTGCGCATGTAGGCTGCATTAGCGCAATCTGATGCTTTACACATAGCGCAATCTGACACGCGCAATTTTGCTGATCTTTTGAACAGACTCTTTGATTTTGTATGTACTGAATTTTGTCTTTTTGTTTGATGCAGTTAACCTCAGGGAAGACCCCAATTATGAGGTCTTTACAGGGACTTTGGCTGAACCTAAATTTAAGGAGGATCTTTCCCATGTGACATTTCCTCAATATGCCCTGCCGTCGTCTCGACAAGCTATCCTAACAGCACAAGACAATGAAACATTACTGAGTCTGATGAACGGGCAGCCTCTGCAAACTGATGACACCATTATTCATAAGAAACCTCTATTTCTGTTCGGTGAGGCTCTTGACAAGAGTTCTCAGCCCAGACCTCGAGTTGAACAGAGACTTTTTCAAAGAGGCGAAAAAAGGATACTTCTACCGGAGATTTCCAGATGCCTTCCCCTATCTCGCTATGCTTTTGCGGGCTATCCCAGAAGGATGGAATGGGATATAACTCCTCTTCAGCAAGCACGAACGGGGAACATTTGTGTGAAGAAGGGGCCAAACAACAAGGACATGTTCTACCGTTCCTCTGAGCGTCACAGCTCCCTACTCAGAGGATTGAAACGTGGCTGTATTCCACCGAAAAACTCCTCCTTGCTGCTACCAGTCAGAACGTCGATATTCGCAAATAAATTTACGAAGGTTGAGGAAAGATATCCAGACCAAGATATCCGATTGACAGATCTTGTTAATCCGGATAACAAGAGATGGAACTGTATAGCCAATTGGATATTGGCTCAATTCGAAGAGAAGCTCAAGGAGATTGAGCTGTACCAAGCGGTGTACTCTACTGTTTATGGCTTCCACCCCAATCCTCATTTATTCCTTGCATTGGCAGAGAGGTACAACTACAGAACAGGGACTTTTATGACGCCCTGTGGAGAGATCGGATTGGCTCTTCACGAGATGAAGTACATCTCGAGCCTGCCAATGGAGAATATCCCTTATGAGGAATTTGTCCCAACCAATGACGAGTTGGACAAACTTTGTCAGGAGAATGCTGACATGGTGGCCGTCTTTGAAGAGCTGTTGTGCCACTACAAGATCTGTTCCTTGTATTACAAGAGTGGTTCATCAGGCACCTGCTACTCAACGAAATGGTTGACATATCTCTTTCTCAACCACATTATGGAGAAGAAGACCAAGGATCACGATAATTGCAAACCCAACTTCTTCAAACCACTTAGCAGCAGCGAAGTGATAGGGTTGATGGAGGAGAACAAGGAGATGGATATCAAGATCGATGATGATCTTCAATATCCTCCTTTCAAGACATGAGACATTATTGAAAGTTTCATGAGGATGGGCTATAGGCCCATGTCAAAGGAAGCCCAGCTGGCGGGTTTCCTTACCTACTGGCTTCGACGATTCGTCGTCCCTGGAGCCAGCGCCGTCGATCGCTTTCATCGAGGCGTACTATTTGCTGCCGTCCGCTTAGTCTTCGGCTACCAGATGGATCTATTGTCAGCGATGACTTGCAGAATGAATGCTGGTCTCCGCCTTTTTGTCGATTCGATGCTTAAAGGGAAAGGCGAGAAAGGAAGCTTTCCTTGGCTAGAGCTACCATACATATATCTATTCGGATGGTTGCTTATGCACTATCCTACTCTGATGAACCCCGATATGGGAGCGGTAAGCGGCAGCTTCTTGAGGAGATTCTCCAAAAGCAAGTGGATATACACCAGTTTAAGAGATTGCAGACGCGCTCTGAATCTCGAAAAGGGTTGGAACTTCTATTGTGTTCCCCCTCCAGCTGGCTACGAGCACATGTCTTCAAATCTTGTCGACTCTGGGAGGCAGCCTTTGGGTCATGCAGTTTTTGATTGGCTGAGGACAATCCGGCCGTCACACCTGGTCTACAGATTTGAAGACGAATGTTATTTGGAGCCCTATCTTCCCAGCCGTTTTGTACGCCAATTCGGCTATGACCAGTTTCATGTAGGCAACGTCATCACGTGCCTACAAGGAAAAGGTTATCTGATCGATAGAGCCCGGGCTTGGGCTTACTATAATGCTCGAGACACAAGAACAACATTCTCGATGCCGATGAAGAGCGATCATGGTCCTCGGATGCTGTATACATATTCACTTTTCTATACATCAGCGAATACCTTTGCCGAGAACTTCAGTTTAGCAGATAGCTTTGCGACAACAACGCGATTAAAGAAGGGAGCATATGTTGTGTTGGCTCCTGGAAATGATGAAGAGGATGAACCAGTTGATGCACCGTTGGAAGCTTCGAGGGAAGCCAACTTCCCTGAAGAAGTCAACGAGCCACTACGCGTCTCCTTGAAGGTTGTCAAATCTTCAGCCAAGGAGAAGAAAAGAAGGATAGAAGGATAGAAGAACCTTCTTCTCCAGTTGCTAAGAAGAAGCTTGTCTTGGAATCACCGGAAAGGGTTACTACCCGGTCGCAATCTCGGCAGCAGGCCGAGTCGACTCAGAGAGAAGAGGCGATGACCCCGACCTCTATTCAAAGACAAGAAGATGTTGTAGATGTAGAGAGTCCGGAGAGACCTTTACACAGAAAGAAAATAGTCTTCAGGAGAAAGAAAGTAGTCACTCCTCCAAGACCTATCCTGGCATCGGTCTTGACAAGTGCGATCGCCGGAGTCATGATGTCGTCTCCTACACCTGCCCTTGAACCCAGGCAGGAAGCTTTCAGTTCCAAGAGGAGGGACGAGGCTGTAGAGACCAGAGAGGAAATCACGGAGGAAGAGGATGAAGTATTGTGATCTCCTACACTTGCAACAGAAAACGTCCACCTTCCAGCTACACCGATAACACTTCGTGATGAAGAAGATCGATTAATGATCGATGCTCTGAATGATTGCGACTTCGGCCTCCATGATGATGTGGATCCGATCGCCGCAACTGATAGCGAAGAAGCACCAGAAGTAAGTGCACGTGATGAAGATACATCAACAGAGGCTGTTGATGATACTCTGAATCCAGAAGAGGATGCTGATGTACATGTATCCCCAGAGAAGAATGCGGTCAAGGAAGTAGCACCTGAGGAAGTTATTATTGTTGATCCCAAAGGTATTGAATGATATTATCAATCTTCTTTTCATAGATTAAATGGCTGACATCTAAATTTTTATCGATACAGAAATCGAATCTTCTCCAATTCCTCCTATATGCACTGATATAGTGCCAATAAAGGCGATAGCCAGCAGTAGCAGACATTTTTCGGGCAGCTCCGAAGCGGGTAGTAGCCAGGCAGTAATGTCTGAAGCTACTTCTGCGAGGTTGTAACCCGTGTCAGCAGATGACAAACTTGTCACTGGACCCAGCAATGGTAAGATTGCTCTTACTTTTGATCCTTCTCGACAGTTGCTAATGACAGCCAACTGATGGTATTTGTTTGATTTCGCAGAGGAACATCTGGGAGGAGCGACTAGCTCTACCATGGCTCCTTTGTCCAGAGAGACCTCCACTCACGTGCAAGAAGCTGAACGTCCATCTGTACAGGCACCTGCTGCTTCGACGTCCATGGGAGTAGCTGCTACACCTGGTGCCATAGCTACTAACAGATTCATAATCGGTTCCTTCACCAACCTTTTCTTCAATTCACTAGGACCCTTAGCAGAAAGGGTAATGGGGAAAGAAGATATTGGTTTTATAACTGTTAGGGGTCCAACCTCTTATCTGATCGCTGCCATCCGAAGTCAAGATGATGAAGCGCAAGCTGCTTACCTTGAACACATACTGGATGAGCTGGAAGAATCAGTTAAGATCTATAGAGATCTCAATCGGAAAGAGGTGGAATCCTTGGTACATGCTAAGTTTGAGAGGATGTCTCAAGAGGCTGCAGTTGCAAAAGTTGATTTCCAGATTTTTTTGGACACTTTCGCTGCCAAGTCTTCAGAGTATAACTCTCAAACAGAGATAAAAGCATTTGCTGCTGAGGAGAAGGAAAAGAAAGTTGCTGAGCTAAAAGCAGAATATGTCCGTCTTCAAGAAGAGTTGAGACTTGTTCAGCTTGCTATGGAAGATGAGGCCGCACAACATCAAGCTACAGTTCAGCAACTGGACGCCCTGACCCAGGAAAGAAATGAGTATGTCACAACTCATCAAGCTGAAATCTCCCGCAGACTAGTAACCTTGCCGACTTTTGATGATAAGTCTGGTATGGAGGAAGCTAGAAGGCGGGTGATGGATTCTCGGGAGGAGCGACTTAAAACTTTAAAGTAGTAGATGGCTAGTTTGATGACCCCACCAACTGAATAGAAAGAATTTTTGTATCTTCTGTTTTGTGACATGTCGTTTTGTAATGCCTTTTAATTTTGATCAATAAAAAGACATTCTCTTTGTAGCTCTATTATTTATTGCATATCTCATTTGGATATAAATAATAGCGATAGAAAATATATTCAGAGGTCCGAGACATGATATATTTCTTGATTTAGAAAATAATTATATTCATTATATCTGCTCAGAGGTAATATGGACATGGCAGAATATAATTTGTTGAATATCATTATTTCAGTAGACAACTTAATCAAAGATAACAAATACATGACAAGTTGCTGATGTGAACGAAATGGATGAATCGTCAAAATGTGTGAACGAAATGAATCGTCAGGATGAACGAATGGACCGTCAAATGAATGGAATGAACGGATGAACCGTCAGATATATAAAAATGAACGGGCGAACCGTCAAATGAATGTAATAAACGGGCGAACCGTCGGATGAATGTAATGAACAGGCGAACCGTCGGATGAATGTAATAAACGGGCGAGCCGTCGGATGAATGTAATGAACGGGTGAGCCATCGGATGAATGTAATGAACGGGCGAACCGTCGGATGAATGTAATGAACGGGCGAACCGTCGGATGAATGTAATGAACGGGCGAGCCGTCAGATGAATGTGTCGCTTCGTTGTCTCACGAATCTCTGTCTATAAATAGAACAGAAAATCAGATGGAATGATTACTTTCACTTTTCAACACAAAGATATCGTCTGGAGATGCATCCAAGAAGGCTGAGATCGCCCCGAAGGTTGAAGCGGTTACTGAAGAATGTCCAGTCGAACCGGCCCAGCCAAAGCAGACAGAGGCAAGTGAAGGTTCGTCTGCACCCAAATCGCCAAGGGACATCTTGGACTTCCTTCTTGAACCAGGGACGATAGAGGAAGAAGAGGCCATGAGGATGGCTGCTTGCAAATTCTTGGTGGGTTCGAGCAAGGATATTTTCAGTTCTTTTGCTGATTATGTTTATGAAAAGGATGGCAGTGGTCCTCGTCCTGTCTATAAAAAGGACGATAGTGATTCTCGTCCTTGATATTATGTAACGTCATTCATGATGAAATAAAATCGAACTTTATTTATGAACTGTCTGATCATATTTATATGAAATCTATGTTACATTCATACATAGTATTTTTTAGAAATTTGCCATTGATGGGCATCATTGCAACTCGACCGTCTAGCTCTGAGAGTTGATAGGCTCCATTTGAAAAGACTTTACTCACAATGTAAGGCCCTTCCCATTTTGCATCGAACTTGCTCTTGCTCATGTGAGTCATAGTCATGGGACGTCTGACGGTTAGAACTAGTTCTCCTTTCTGAAAAGCTCTGACCTTAACTTTGCGATTGAAGGTCTTTGAGATGCGGGTTTGGTATAGCTCAATATGCTTTTGAGCCAATAACCTTTTCTCGTCGAGCGCTTCTAATTCTTGGAGTCGAAGAAGGTCGTTGTTCTCTGTAGTGAGCTCGTTGGCAATAGCAATCCTTAAAGACAGAATTTAAAGTTCCAGGGGTAGAACTGCTTCACAGCCGTACACCAAAGAGAAGGGTGTACAGCCTGTAGGGTTGCGGACCGTAGTACGGTAGGCCCATAGACATTCTCCAAGCTTTTCACTCCAGTTTCGTTTGTTAGTAGACACAAACTTCTTAAGGAGCTTGATGATAGTCTTGTTGAAAGCTTCAGCCAAGCCATTAGCAGCAGGATTGTAAGCTGTCGAAGCGACATTGTCAATCCAGTGATCGTCACAGAACCTTGTGAACTTTTGACTGATAAACTGAGGTCCATTGTCATGAATGATTCGTCGAGGTACACCAAATCTATAGATGACATGATGTTTGACAAAGTTGATGACACTGCTGGTCTTGACTTCAGCCAAGGGTATAACTTCGGCCCATTTGGAGAAGTAGTCGGTTATTGCTAGTATGAACCGATGTCCCCTAGAAGAAGGAGGATAGATAGGACCTATAATTTCCATGCCCCAAGCATCAAAAGGCCAGGAAGCAGCAGTCGGATGAAGGAATTCTGATGGTTGATGAATGAAATCTGCGTGGATTTGACAAGCTCAACATTTCCTTGCATATTCGATGGCATCAGATACCATAGAGGGCCAGTAGTAACCCATACGTCGGATACGGTCTTGTAGCTTAGGACCAGGTTGATGTGCTCCGTAGACACCGTCGTGAGCTTCACGCAATACTTGCTTCGCTTTATCACCAGCAAGACATCGCAAGAGTAGGCCGTCATAAGTCCGCCGGTAAAGAATTTTGGTGGTCTGATTGTAGTAGAATCGCAGAGACCGCCGACGAATACTCGTAGCTTCCTTGGGATCTTCAGGAAGTATGTCATAAACTACAAAGTCGATGAAGGGAGCTCTCCAATCTTCACTGATAACATTGGCTTCAGTAAGATTACTGAACTCAATATTACGATTGTTTTCGATGCAGAACAATTTCCGATTAGAGACAACCACCACCTGCTGTCTTTTGATAGGGATGGCTAAGACTGCTGCAAGATTAGCCAAAGCATCTGCTTCAGTATTGCAAGCTCGATGGACATATTCGATGAAGAAGGCTTTGAATGATGTAGCCATGTTGATTGCCGCTTCATAGTAAGGCACTAGATCTTGATGGCGAACTTCATAGGTTCCTCTAACCTGGTTAACAACCAGCTTGGAGTCACCATAAACTTCAAGATATTCGACGTCCAGTTGTTTAGCTAACTGAAGACCAATGAGTAGAGCATTGTATTCTGCTACGTTGTTGGAGCAAGGTTCATCTAAGGAGTAGGCTCTTTGAATAGTTGACCCGTCTGGAGAAACAAGGACAACTCCAACTCCTGCGACAATGGCACCATTGGGTCCAATCCTGGATGCACCGTCAAAGAATAGACGCCAAGTAGAAAATTCTTCGGAGATCATATTTGATTCCAATGTCTCGTCTAGAATTTCATCATAAAGTTTGGATATCTCTGGAACAGGATGAGCTGCTAAGAAATTCGCCAGTGCTTGACCTTTAACAGACTTTTGTGGAACATATACCATGTCATATTGGGCTAGCAGGATGGCCCATGTAGCCAATCGAGAATTGAGTGTGCTAGGCTTCTTCATCAGTACCCGAAGAGGATTAACTCGGGATATGACATGAATAGTTTGGCCAATGATGTAATGCCTCGTCTTTTAAATAGCAAACATAAGAGCTAGGCATTCTTTTTCGACCGGACTATAATGGTGTTCAGCACCAATCATAGTACGACTGAGATAATAGATGGCCTGTTCGTGACCTTCTTTGTTCTTTTGGGCAAGTAAAGCACCCAATGAATAATCCATAGCACGGACATACATTAAGAATGGTATGCCTAAGATCGGTGGTACCAAGACTGGCGGGTTCATGAGATATCGCTTTATGTCATCAAATGCTCGTTGACATTCTTCGGTCCAAATGAAAGATACACCCTTCTTCATAAGCTGAGTAAATGGTCTGCAACGTCCAGATAGATTCGAAATGAATCTCCTGATGTACGCAAGTCGACCTTGGAATCCTCGTAGCTCTTTTAGGTTGCGTGGAGGACGCATCTCTTGAATGGCTTTGATCTTCTCGGGATCCACGTGTATACCTTTAGAGGTAATGACAAAGCCGAGAAATTTACCACTAGAGACACCCAAGAATGACTTGGTGGGATTCATTTTGAGTTGATGTTGGCGCATCAGATTGAAGATAGTTCTCAAGTCTTTGATGTGATCTTCCTTTAGACGACTTTTAACAGCAATATCGTCAACGTAGCATTCGACAGTCTTGCGAAGATGATCTCGAAAGATGGTACTCATGGCTCGTTGGTAA
>JANAVB010039773.1:0-25694 GCA_029216955.1 Iris pallida | reverse complement strand
TCACATATAGGCCAATGAAATCCCCACTTCATAACCCACTACACATTTACATAGGCTATATATCTATCTATATAGGCAATTGCCATATTCACTACATTACCTAATCACATGCACATTTCACATTTAAGCTATATTTATATATATGTATCACTCACATACCATTATATATATATATATATTATATTATATTATATATAATAATTATATATATATATAATATATAAATATAAAATATAATATAGGGAACTATAGGTACTAGAAATCATATATATATATAGATATATATATATATATATACATGTAGAGGGAAGAAAGCAAGGAAGGGTGAGTCATGAGCGTGTGAAAAACAGTGTACTTGTGTCACAGATATTGGGGTGTGTGTGTGACTGATTGTGTGGCAATACAAGAGAGTTTGTGAGTGAATGCACAGGTGTATGTGAATCATGACAGTGTGTGTAAAGGAGTAGACTGTGTGTGTATGTGTGTGTTAGGAATGTGAGGGGAAAATGTGAGGTGTGATAGTAAATAGGAGATCCAATGTGTGTGTTAGAGGCTATGTGCAAGTGAGGAATTTAGTGAGTTCAATCTCAGATTTTGTGTGTGTGTTAAATGTGACAGTGTCATATTGGAAAACAATGTATCTTAGTGTCTCAGGTTACACCAATTGACAGTGTAGGAGTGTGTGTGTGTATGATTTGAATGTGTGTGTATGTGTTGAGACATATAGGTTCAGGTGTTGAGGTGACAGTAGCTAATGTGTTTCAGTCAATAGGTTTTAGTTTAAGGGTGCTCAAGTGACAGGAATTGTGTCTTGTGTGTATATGGGTTTGCATGAACTCAGTTCACACTTGCATATTTTATTTCCCCTGACAGTGTAAACCAGTGACAGCAATGACAGTGAACCTTAGCCAATAGTTCACTCCAATGCCTCAAACAAAATCGAATCCCCAATCAAACACCAAGCCAATACCCATTCTCAGTTTAAATCAACATTTTCAAAATCCTTGTTCTCAGGTTTTTGCACACAAAAAAAATTCTCAGGAAATGCATAGGGTGTAGGTAACAGTGTTGTGTGAGATTTACATAGCAATGTGAGTGAAATAAATGGAATTTAATCCCAGGTTTCAGATTCTGAAACCTATGACAGGAAATTTCTCCAACCCAATGAAAAGCCAAATCGATTATTCCCTTGCATTATCACAACCAAAGTGAACATGTACATCACCCAACAATATGTATGTTACTAATTTCTAACATTTAACAGCTTCTAAACAGTAAAAAAAAAGATTGAAACCAAACAACCAGTTTCCAGTTTTGTGTATCAGCCTATTGCATTAAATATGGAAAACTTTATTTGAACCCAATGCTATACATAATCAAAACTAACCCATCAATCCCCTGACAGTTATAATGTGTAGATGAACTAATCCTATCATTTAACATCATTTAATCATTAATAAAAACAAAATAAAAATCAGAAAACCAATTTCTAGCACATGGTATCAGTGATAACAGTGAAGAACAGGGAATTTAGATTTTCGAATGAAATTAATCACTAAAATTGTGAAACAAAGGTTGGTAATAGATGACATACAAGTAAGGGTGCATGAGGGTGTCCTCCTGTCCAGGAATTGGACACGAGTCGTGTCCAGAATACACGTGTTCACAGACACGAAACAGTGCACGAATATCATCGTACACGCGTGCACGTGTATCCCACACGTGACACACGACACGACACGGCACGTACTCGTGTCAGGGGTTCACCTAGGATAGACCTAGGTCTGACACACACTGCACCATATCCATGAGTCCCACAGACACGATACGACACGCGTATCAGTGGTGTCTGTGCACTCGCACAGCAGCCGCACGCGACAGCGCGCGACCCGTGCGAGCTTAAAAGCTCTGTGCACAGTCCACGAGACACTCCCAAATTTTGGGAGTATGGTCGCAGACAATGCCCCATGGTTCACCCTAAAAATTAGGACACGACGTGTCCTGTGTCTAGAGAACTGGACCCCGAGATGCAGGGCACGTCCAATGTGCTCGTGCAGCGTGTCCATGTGCAAAAACAGGACACAAAAGGACAAAATACTAGGACACCCTCACAAAAGTTAATGTACACATCAAGATCTACAAATCCATGTAATTATATTTCAAAAATACGAAAAAATTTTATGTGGCATTTCTACAAACACCTAGTGCCTATCATGATACGTGTCCGATACGGACACGAAATGGACACAAATTGAGCCCAAATTTTGGGGACAGCTAGGAAACCCTAAAACCTAACCTTATATGCAAAGAAATCAGGAAAAACTATGAGTTTAGATGATTTACCTATTGAGTATCAAAACTCAAGAAAAGTTTCAAAGAGGGGATTCCAAATGGCAACTCCATCTCCAAATTGCATGCAAACTGAGGTGCTCCTCCAAAATAGTATATAAACATAAATTAGATCCTATTGCAAAAGACTAGGACTAAAAAGGAGCTAAAATGAATTAATTAGGAATTTCTAAGGTTGGAGATTTACCTCCTTCTAAACTTGAGATCTATTTCCAAGAGAGGCTAACCCTAAATGAAAGAGGCATTAAATAGGGGTGGGAATCCCTAGGTTGGTTGCCATGGGTGGGTTTAATTTGGTTTTGGGCCTAAGTCATGGGCCTATGGCTTAAACACTAGGCTTTAAAATTGATAAATCATAAGTCATTGACTTAAGCCATAAGTCATGAACTAATTTCTCTTAAGTAATACTTCTTACCTTAAAACTAATTCCTAATGACTAAAAGTAGGTTAACTAGAGTTAGACTAGGGTCACCAACTAGGGTTAGTTCTAGGTTAGTCTACAAGTCTCAACTAGTCATGACTAACACAACACATAGCAATATTTAATTAATATTAAATTCACACAAATTCCTATAAATCATAATAAATTCAAAAAAAATCATAAAATGGCCAAAATACCCTTTAGGCTAGAATGTACTAGTCAAACATCCTAATCACATGGCTAGGCTCTAAGGTTACACTAGTCAAACACCAAAATCATAAGTCATAATTTAAATAGTTTTAAAATGATTAAAAATTACCAAAAATATTATTATTTAAATATCATAATTAAATAAATTATAATACAAAATTTCAAAATTACTCTCATTTTAGAAACTGGGTGTTACACCTTCCTCTCGTCCGGAGCATCAGAGTAGTTAATCCAAGCACCACCATAATTATGCCTCAGCATGTGGCCTAGACGTCTCTGTACCTCTGGGGGACGATATCTATACAAACATATTATATTCATGAAAAAAGTTAATTTATGATAAAAATAGAAAGAAAAAATTTAAACCAAAATACCTACTTTGTACCGTCGGCCCAGATCCTGTCCTCCTTCCTCCAGAGGTGCGCACGCATCATCTGCATGATGCTGGTCGGCCGTCGGTGCCGCCGCCTCGACCGTGGTGTAACCTCCGCCATCTGCTCATCCGTCTCCATCGTCGTATCAGCAGCAGGAACGCTAGACGGGCGAGCACTCTCAACAGGCTGGAACTACTCTTCCAGGAGATATGCCACGTGACATCGTCCCAGCAGGCCCAGCTACTGTCCGATATGGAGGAGTAAATGGCGACGAGGATCAGAGCCGGTACCAGTAGGAGGTACCGAAGGAAAACTTCGTCCTCTAGCAGTACCTGTAGGAAGTACCGGAGGATCATGACCTCGTCGTCCCCTCGGAACGCTCTGCGACGACCTGCCATACCTGATAACAGCATATGATAATACAACAAATAATAGAGACTAGAAATATGAAAGTACAACAAATAATAGAGACTAGAAATATGAAAGTACAACAAATAATAGAGACTAGAAATATGAAAGTACAACAAAGACAAGATAATAACCAAGACAACATATGATGATACATTCTACAATTAACATCTAAGTCCAGATAATATTCTAGAAGAAACATCTAAGTTCAGATAAGTATATCTCTCTCAATCATCTTCAGAATAATCATCTTGTTCGTCTTCCTCGACCTCATCTTTCTCTTCCTCCTCATCTTCACTTTCATCTTCGCCTTCGTCGGCTTCGTCTTCTCTTCGGATAATTCTACATCTTCTACATTATGTGTCGTGTAATGCGTAACTTCCGTGGAGTCCACATCGACAATATTGGTTACAAGAGGTAGCTCGTCCTCCTGGTAAGCTTTTTCGTCAACATCAAAAGTATCTCTAGCTTTAGTCTTGCATACTGCCCACCAGTCAGACTTCGTTGCTCCCCGTCTCGGATAAGCTGTGAAGTACACGAGCTGAGCCAGAGTTGCTAGGAAAACGGTTCGTAGCCTTGATATCTACGCTTGTAGTTTATATCCACAAGACCATGCTTGTCAATTTTCCAACCTTGATTTTCAATCGATTGAACCATTCACACTTGAACAACACGATTTTTGCAGGTTCTCTGCCATTATTATATGACAACTCCACAATCTCTCGCAAGATGCCAAAGAAATCATTTCCTGGATCGACGCTTTGTAGTTCGAAGACTTGATACACAACAATATTTTTCGTGGAATCAAGATCCAGGAAGTTGTCTCTGATCGGAGCATTTGTCGACTTGAACCGAAAGCCATTGACACAGTAACTTGGCCATATTTTAACAAAAGTAATTGGTCCCTTGGCAAGAGTTCTAATTAATTCAATCTCGGGTGAAATTAGACGATCGACCTGAATATAAAGAAGCGATAATAAGTTATTTATTGCGCAGTTGCATTAGAAGAGGCCAGTAATTACCGAGCTACTTACATATTCGCTCAACCAAGAAGAAAATGACGTCTCATTTCTTGTTATAATGCTTGTCTGTTAGGTAGGGCCTAACCAGCCTCAATTCATCATTATATGTGCTGGAAAATAATGAAGCAACCGCCGATTAGTACAATAATATTAGCTTAGAATATTACATTGAGATGACGTAAACTCATCATCCTGAGTTACTTACCCCTCTAGCTTCTCCACTTCATTCTCGTCGCAATTGAATAATACATACAACTGAGCAGCCCTTAGCTCTTCATCATTCAAATATCTCTTCTTCATTTTCCCCGAAGGCTTTCGGACGCATTGAATACTTTCAATATTCCATCATTAAATTCTTGATATCCGTCATCGTTTTTCGGAGCCCTCATTTTATTCGTAGCAACATGAGGTTTGAAATAGGAGGAGCAAAAATTTGTAATCTCTCGAGAATATAGGTTTCACAAATAGAACCCTCGACCCGAGCCTTATTTTTTACCTTTCCTTTTAGGTGATTCAAATGTCGCTCGAACGGGTACATCCATCGATATTCGACGGGTCCACCAACACGTGCCTCGTAGGAAAGATGAATCGGCAAATGCTCCATAGAGTCGAAGAATCCATGAGGGAACACCCTCTCTAGCTTGCACAGTGTTACCGCAATGTCCTTCTCTTACTTTTCTAGACGATCAACGAGCAATTTCTTAGAACAAAGGTCCCTGAAGAATATGCTAAGCTCCGTCAATGGATCCAAACTACCTGCAATAAGAATTCCTGAAATGCAATCAAATTAACCGCTCCATGAATACGTGACAATCATGGATCTTATACCTGTCAGTTTGTTCTCCTTGAGGTCGACGCATCTTCTCAAGTTCGAAACATACCCATCTGGAAATTTCAGACCTTGAATCCACCTACAAAGCGTCACTTTATCCTCCTTCTCCAGTGAGAAAATTGCCTTAGGCTGCTTCAACTTCCCATTCTCGTCCTCTATCAAATGCACTGCAGGACGTCTACATATTTCTTCCAAGTCCAATCTAGCCTTTGGATTGTCTTTCGTCTTCCCTTTACGTCCATTACAGTATTAATTATGTTGTCAAACACATTCTTTTCGATATGCATGATATCAAGGTTATGTCTAATCAGATTGGTGCTCCAATATGGAAGATCCCAGAATATACTCGTCTTCGTCCAGTTATGAGTGCGACCAAATCCGTCACACTTGTAGCCCGTAGCAGGCTGCTCAAAGCTCTTGGTAAATCTTTTACCTCTTCCCATATCGTGTATCCGGGCCACCTTGGTGGGGGATTAGCCTTCTCCATAATGCCAGCACGAAAACATTCATGTTCCTCCGGTATGGATGATCCTTCGGCAGGAATTGTCGATGACAATCGAAGAAGCACGGTTTGCCTCCGTGTTTCAAACGGAAAGCCTTAGTGCTGTCCATGCAATACAGACATGAAAGACGACCATGCGTGCTCCATCCAGATAATATTCCATAGGCCGAAAAGTCGTTGATGGTCCACATAAGTGCTGCCCGCATCTGAAAATTTTGTTTTCTAGATACATCGTACGTGTTGGAACCTACTTCCCACAACTGATTCAACTCATCAATCAACGACTGTAAATACACATCGATGTTCCTTTTGGATTGTTCGGACCTGGGATAACGGTGAGGAACATATACGGAGTCTTCATGCACATCCAAGGCGGTAGATTGTACGGGGTGACGATCACAGGCCAACACGAATACTGGGATCCCGAAAGTCCGAATGGGGTAAAACCGTCGGAGCAGAGACCCAATCTGACGTTACGCGGATCAGAAACAAAATCTGGATACTCTAGATCAAAGTGCTTCCATGCTTCTCAATCAGATGGGTGATCCAACACTCATTCGGTATGTTTCGCTTATGCCAGCTCATGTTTTCTGCAGTTTCCTTCACCATAAACAACCGCTGCAACCGCGCGTCAACGACAAGTAGTGCATCGAAGAGGCACGCTTCCTGGCACCGACAGACTTTCCTCTACCACATGCTTTGTAGCGATCGACACCACAAAATCTGCAGGCGTCTTAATCCTTGTCGTCTTTGTAGTACAACATGTACCTGTTGGCAGGCATCGATTTTTTCGTATCCCATCCAGAGCGATCTAACCATCCTCTTAGACCGGTAGAAGTCTTTAGGCAACTTTGCACCCTCAGGCAATATTTCTATAAGCAACTCCATAAGACGGTTGTAGCAATCTTGCGACATGTTAAAATCAGACTTGATGCTCAACAATCTTGTAACGACCTCCAATGGTGAATGATCCTCACAACCAGGATATAATAGAGTCCTTGCATTCTCCAGCAACTCCATAAACTATGCAGCATCGGGGTTCGGTGCCTCCTCAGGTGCATCATGATCATCCGGATCGAAACTAGGCCCGGCCGCGTCGAAAACCATGTTCACCAACCCATCATCGTAAGGAGCGTTGTTGTGGACATCCACATAAGGCTCGTACTCTGATGCTAAAGACACAAGTTCTCCGTGCTCGCTCCACTGATAGTAATTCGGTGTGAAACCCTTCGAGTATAAATGATACGTGACATCCACTTCTGGGTGATATTTCCAAGTTGCGACATCTCACACACGGACACTTAATTTTGGTACCGTCCATGTACTGAGGGAACGCCTTGGCAAACTGCAGGAACTGGTGTACACCCTCTATGAATTCATCCCGCACACCGCATATGTCATCAGGATGACGGTTGTACATCCAAGTACGATTCTGTAGATAGTAATTCAGCTCCATAATTCTGTAAGATAGATACATCAAGGTAGTGAATGATATGCAAGTGTCAAACCTTTGAAATAGTAGCAAAATCGAGGGATAGAGTTAATTGGAGGAAGTTACTGGGGAAAGTGAAGACCGACATGAACTGATGACGCACGAAAATGAGGGTCTCAAAGCTGGAACAAGTCAAGTTGTGCTTTGGAAAAAGAACTCTTGCAACCTCTTTGTTCACAAAGCAAGCTATAAATAGAGAATACAGAACAAATAACAAGTTCGTAACTCAAGTATAGAGCATACAAGAGTCGTAAACTCGAGAGATGTTCTGTATTCGTTATATCTTGATTTGTGCACAAAGAGCTTAACAAGAATAGAACATATCCAAAACACAACTTTACTTGTTACAACTTTGATCCCCAAATTCTCGTTTGTCAGTTCATGCGGTCTACACTTTCTGCAGTATATGTACACATGATATTTTACGTTAAATGGTCAGAGATTATCGGTCATCTTCTTTTCGCATTGCTAACTTTTGTTTCTCGTGTTTGTGCGTGCGGTGGTCAGAGATTATCGCGACGGCATATTGAAAAATGTTGGCAAATCAGTTGGTTTAGAATGTTAGGTTGCAGATATTGAAGTCGATAGAGGTAGGTTGCAAATATTGAAGTGGATAGATGGATATTTGTATGAGTTAGCTTCAGTAGAAAGACTGTGACTCTGCATGAGTCATATTAGAGGAGTTACTCTGCATAATCATACTAAGTATAAGATATGGGTTAGGGCTTAATGGGCTAAGCTAAGCTAGGAGTCCAATAACACCAATAGTAATGTCTGTAACTAGGGTATTTGTGAATATTATGTATCAATATAAGAATAAAGTTTGGTAGGTATTTGCCCTACCAATATCCTATTCACATAGGTAAAACCATTACTATGGCCTATTTACCTAATTACTTATACACTAGCCTATCCTTAACTCTAGTAAAAACCAATACCCAAACTCAATACCCCATACACTACAAAATAGGTATCTTCCATACCCATATGTCAACCCATTACCTAAACCGATAGGCTTCATAAACCTATATATTACCTAGTCACTCTAGGTAAAGCCATTACCTATACTCATAGGTAAAACAATTCCTATCTTGAAGTTACCTATACTTGTTGTCCTAGTCCTCATCTATACACATTATCCTAAGGCCTCGTTTGGTTCACCGATTTAAGGAACTAGGAAAGGAAAGTTGTTCCTTTCCTTTGTTTGGTAACCACAAACTTGAGAATCAATTTCCTCACAAGGGGGAAATTGGAGGGAATATGGTTTCACTCATGACTCGAATATCAGAGCTAATCGTCGAGCTTGACATAAGTGATAATGTGCAAATTGGAGGAAAAATTGGCAGGGTTACCACCTTATCAACTGGGTAGTTTGTAGAAGGAAAAACTTCTTAATGTGCAAATCGTTCCTAATTACAACTGATAATGTTAAATATTATACATAAATGTACATGTTCTGTATTCCACCTACCTGTTCATGTGTACCCATGGACTGAACTCTAATGAGATGGACTGCAACATGGTTATGTGGGCTGAACACATACCTAGGGTGGACTGAAACATGATATACAGTGTGTATACAACAAGATGGACAGGTAATGCAATAGGCACATGTGGGCTGAACACATACCTAGGCTGGACTGAAACATGATATGCTCTATGGTATGTAGGACAGATTCATGTAAGTGGACTGAAATAGATATGCAGTGTGTTATTTTAGAGCTTGAGCTTGGCTTGAGATTGTTTATATTAAGCTTGAGCTTGGCTTGGTTTGAGCTCGAGCTTGGCTTGATAATCAAGCTTGATAAACAAGCTCGATAAGCTCATTTCAAGCTCATTAAGCTTGATTTCAAGCTTGTTCACCTTTATTTCAAGCTTAATGAGCTTGATTTCAACCTAGTTACGCTTGAATTCAAGTACCTGTAATTTAAACATTTATTTATAAAAATTTAATTAAAAAAGTTCCTTCATATCAATTATTAAGAACATATAAATATATAAAGCACACAACCATATCATTATACAAACATACATAAAATTAGAATTCAACAAACAAACGAGCTTCTAAACAAGCTCCTAAACAAGCTTGGTTCATTTGCAGCCCTAGACATGAGCTCGGCTTGAGCTCGGCTTGTTTACTAAACGAACCGAGCTCAAACGAGCTTTTATCGAGCCGAGCTTCGAGCAGCTCGCAAACGGCTTGGCTCATTTGCAGCCCTAGACATAAGCTCTGGTATTCGAAGGGTCGTGTCTGTGTCGCATCATAGGAGTGGTCGGGGTCGTGTCTGTGTCGCATCAGAAAGGGTCGTGTCTGTGTCGTATCGGAAAAAAGGAAGATAGGGTTAGGGTGTACCGACACAGCTTGGGGTTGGGTCGGGGTCGCCGGGGCTGGAGCAGCGGCGGAGGAGACTGGGTGGTCGTCGGAGGGATGGGGTCGTCGGGTAGGGGGCCGCCGCGAGCGGGAGATTAGAAAATTTTGGGTAAAAAAATGAAAAATCGATCGGGCCAGAACCCTATATGAAATGTTTTAGCGACGTCACTTAAAGACGTCGCTAACCGTCGCTATTTATTAAAACCTGGCAAAGTCTTAAAAGTGGCATCGCTAAACGTTGCTGAATAAAAAAATCAGCGACGTTTTGCGACTAGAATGCGACATCAGTTGTCCAAAACATTAATGGTGTCGCTAACTGTCGCTCAAACGTCACTGATAGTGACGTTCAGCGACGTAAATATAAAACGTCGCTAAAAGCACAAAACTTAGTGACGTATTTATCTGGAGTCGCTAATTTCGTCGCCATTATGACTTATTTTGGTAGTGTTCTTTGTCTTGATATCTTCTATATCCGATTCAGTTATAGTATTTTACTTGATTCTCGACACGATGGTACACGAACTAGTATATATCGGATTCCTGTCATTAGATGTCATTCTTGGATTTTCTAGGGATACTGGTACTTGCTCGATCTTGTTCTTGTACTTGTGTTGACACCGATTCCTGAGAGGGAGTAGCTACCTTCTTAGGAATCCCGTGTCATGACGTACTATGTCCGGATCTGTATACTATTCGGAGATGGGGAGTTATTATAGGTTTGTGATCAATACCCCTACTTGCATTCATGTTACTACTTGTATCATAGCTATACCCTCGCCTCACGTAGGGTAAAGCCAGACCTGTGCTACTACTTGTCTCATAGCTTTCCATTCTGGCTGGCCCGAGGTCCTGTACTCGTAGCCGGTCAAATGGAAGATCCTGATCTTGTCCCAAAACGATCACATAATGCTATAATAGAGGCATATTTTATATTTATTATTACATTAGATATATCCGCTCAGTTTTACTTTCCTGTATGATACACCCTGACATGATTTTCTGCTTTACATATCCTGTTATATTTCTATCTTATGTTCATCTTGTATTCCATTGTGATTGTCTTTTACAACATTTTTCAATACTATAGAACTTGTTGGTGGTTTGTACTTGCTCATTTTTCTGACAGGATAACCGTTGATTTACAGATGACTTAGATGCTGATTGCTCTACCTTCTATGGGTATAGCCAGGATGGAGACTATGACCAGCAGTTATGGAGACTATGACCAGCAGTTATCCTCGGACCCCGTAGATGATATTTCTCCTATTTAGATCTGCTAGTTAGGTTTGTCTAGACTGTGAGCCAGCTAGTTTACGAGACTTATACTATATTTGTGTTTTGGGATCTTATGTTGTGTTTTCGACTCTCTATAGTGTTGCGACTTGCATTCTATTTTCGTACTTCTATTTCCATCATTTTATATGATATTCATGCCTATCTTTTCTAGATGTCTTTGTGATTGAGTTGAGTTTATATACCTCCATACGGAGATGATAGGTACATTTATATTGTGTCTAGATGCTATACTTTTTAGGAGAACTATACAGCGCTCTACTGTAGATTCTGCGGCGTAGGCTGGACGTACCAACGTGCTCGTGCCCCTACTCAGGGTGCAGGTCATGACACACCACTCCTACCCCTCCCCCCAGCTACCTTCCACTCATCATCCAACCACCCGCATCCTCCCCTGCCCCTCCCCCTAGCCACCCCCACCCCCAACCACCCGCACCCCTGCCCCTCCCTCCGAGACCCACACCCCCACAACCAAAATAGAGAGAGAGAGAGAGAGATAGGGAGTTACGTACCGGA
Source organism: Iris pallida (assembly GCA_029216955.1). NCBI lineage: Eukaryota > Viridiplantae > Streptophyta > Magnoliopsida > Asparagales > Iridaceae > Iris > Iris pallida. Next base: position 13,904 of record JANAVB010039773.1, on the reverse strand, counting down.
GAGGTAGGAGAGTCCGCCGAAGCGCTAGAGGGGAAAGTGAGGAGAGAGAGTAAAAATGGGGGGAAATGAATCGGGGGAGATTTTAATTAAAATTTTGCGACGTTGTGAGTAAAGTCGCTAAATTCGTCGCTATTAGCGACGTAATAACGACGTTTAGCGACGAAAAGCTCATTTAATTAATATACGTCACTGGCACGTCGCTATTTTCATTGCTAATAGCGACTATTAGCGAAGTTTAATGTAAACGTCGCTAAATTACAAGAATTAGCGACGTTTTAACAAACGTCGCTAAATTACGTCGCTAATATAGTAGATTTTAGTAGTGGACTAACTTCTTCTCATCTTCGTTCAATCTTCCGGCATACGAATGACCAGTAAGTGTCTTCGCCAGAGTATGATTGTGCATCCCATTTCTGACATCAACTGTCCACTTTCTATCATTTTTGAGACAAGCACTATCTTGAAAGGACAAGCACATTTTCTGGTCCCTACCATTTTCTCCGGGACTTTTCATCGGGCATGTTCTTCTTTTTGCGATGAACCCTAAATGTCCCACCTCTTTCGCATCCAAGATCCATAGTTTTACGACCCGGTCGGGCTCGTAATGACCTTGAAATGGCAAGGATTATGTTTGATTGCCTTTCAACTTGTTTGCACCATTCTAATGATTCTTCATAAGATTCAAATGTGATATTCGTTGAGAATAAATTACTCAAGTCATTGTAAATAGGAGATGGTATGCCCTACAATAAATTTCTAAAGAAAATGCCAAACTCAATTACAAAAACAAAAACAATAAAAATTTGTTCATGATTGTCAAGAAAACTGACAGTCCTTCTAATACATGGGACTGCCAGAAAATGTGGTAGTACTGAGGATGATCTGCTGTACAACAGGACTGCCACATTTTCTGGCAGTCCTATGTACTTGAAGGACTGTAAAAAATGTGGTATTCCTGTTGTTCAACATTTCTACATTAGGACTGCCATATTTTTTGGCAGTCCTAGTTACTTGAAGGACTGCCAGTTTTTGTGGTAGTCCAGTTATACAGAATATTAGCTTTGGGACTGCCACAAAATGTGGCAGTCCTTGTGTCAAAGTCTTGGTGCGAAGTCCTTGTGTCACTACGTATTTGGTCGGTCTGGGACTTACCGAGAGTTCTTCGGATGTATTATTGTGTTCTTCAGAAGGTCTGGGCTGTTCGATTAATTGATGTGATGCCCTATTTTCTTTCATACTTCCTACATTGTGACAAAATATAAGAATATTTCAGGAGAACCAATTATTTAACAAAATTTGTCATTTAGTTGTCGAAATCGTACCGAAATATAAGAATGTTCCTTGGAGAGAATATATAAGAATGTTCCTTGGAGAATATTCTAGGGTTTGGAGAAAAGTGGGTTGAGGAAGAAGTTGGGGACCACAAGTGGGGACAACTAGGGTTTGGAGAAAGGGAGAGAGTTGGGGTTGAGGAAGAAGACAAAAGAAAAAAAAAGTTGTCTTTTATACCTAAAAATAGAATAGTACTGAGTAAATTTTCAGTGGTAAACTTGTAAATAAATAAAAGTTATGAATGGGATGATCCTGATCAACTTTTGATGTACCTTTATAAATAATCTATAAAAGAAAGAACTGTTTGTTTTGATTTTGACATGTTGCCGAGAAACGTTGTTTTTAGAATAAAATTGACATATAAACAAAAGTAATTCATTGGGTTTTATTTCTCATTTGAAGTTTTCCCTAGTGAATTGGAATTCCCAATTTTATGTTTTGCTAAAAGAATAAAATTGTTATTCGTGTAATTCCAATTCATAGTAAAACAAACAATTCATTCTCATAGGACAGTCGGTATCAGTTTTGAACAAGAGCTCAATTCATTCTCAGATTCACATAAATTTTTATTTGAAGGGAAGATATTAAAGGTAACTCTATGAAAAGGAAAAAGTTTGGACAAATACAAAGAGAGGGACGAATCGCCAACTTAGTTGGCAAAATAAATACTTCAGCGAACTGAGTTGGCAAAACATTTGTGGGTGTCACCGGTGGAAAGAACCATGCCAAGTCACTTGGCGAAAATCTTTTCCAAGCCGAGTGACTTGGTGAAGACACAGAGGGCCAGCTACAGTGCAAAAGTTAAGCAAGTCACTTGGTGAAAACGAATGCCAAGCCAAGAGACATGGCGAAAACGTAACGTAAACTTCTAGCCAATTGACTTGGCAAAATTTTGAAATTCAAAATTTCTGCCATTTTGTAGATTGTGCCACTACATGGGAGACCGTGTGCTTGGGAAACCGACAAGCACTGGTCTGTGGGTTGCGGGGTGGGTGAGGAAATCTCCTCTATTTAAACTTGAGCCCTCTTCCTCTACTCCAGCATTCCCTTCCCTTTATCTACTTCTCATCCAGTTAGTTCCCTCTTCCCCTCCACATCCAGAGTCCCCTCTTCTCCATATCCATATCCATATCCAAGAAGGTGAGTAATAATATGATTATATTTTTTAAGCAGATATAGTAGTCGATAATGATAGTAGATATTTTTTTGTAGATGGTTAATCAAAATGATTGACACATTCCTAGTGGGCCGACTACGGACATCATTATCCAGGAACGTGCTAATCATATTTCTAGTCATATCTTTAGTGGTGAAGTAATTTATTAAATTGTAAGTATTTAGTGGGGTCTGATTTGACCGGATTTGACCGATCTTGGGCTGGGCCGGGTTAGTCCGAAAAGAAAAACGGGTTAAACTTTCAAAATGAAACTATAAATCTAGCTTGGACCCAGACCCGGGTAGGTTTGGGCCGATCCGGATCTGGGTCGAGCCTAGGTCAGCCCGCGGGCTATCCAACTTTAATATATATAGCAAGTTGGGACTAGTGCTTAATTAGTAGGACAATTGATAACAATGTACCATTATCACACACACAAAAAAGTACTTATTTAATTTTTGATTTTTGATATAAATATATATATCCATTATCTTTTGGTGGAGGTCCTGAGTGGGTTCATCACCCCCCCACCCCACCACCACCCAAAAAAAGCCCACCTACAGCACTTATTTAATTTTTGATATATATATATATATATATATATATATATATATATATATATATATATATATATTTTATATATATGAGGAAGGATATGCATTTTCTTACTTTTGCATTCCTATGCATCTCTTCTTTCACATCCGTTGGATCTTGTCTAACTCATCTATTCTTAACTATTGATTTTTCAACGGTTAAGATTAGATGACTTAAACAAGATCTAACTGGTTTTATCATGAGGAGAGATCCGTATTCCCTCACTTTTGCATCTTCCATGCACCCCTTCTTTCACATCCATTGAATCTTGATTAAGTCATCTAATCTTAATCGTTGATTTTTCAACGGTTAAGATTAGATATTTAAACAAGATCCAATGGTTGTTATCATGGGGATGCATGTGGGATACAACTATATACTTACCTTTACCAGATATGTACCAGGCTGTGGGCATGAAAAAACTGAACCCAGTCCGGACGCAGCTAGAGTACGGGCTGGGCCGGACTACCGAGTCATTTCTTTGGACAAATTTCGAAAATTGGTGCAATGTGGGTCGGACCGTTGACCGGGCCCGGTCCGACATGGACCAGTGTTGGCCGGACGGATTTCGGACCGCCCGGCCCAATACACACCTTAAAATTACCTACTTGTAATTTCTTGGAATTTATTCATATTATCATTACTGAGCTTATGTGTCCAGGGCCGGTCCTAGCCCACGGTAGGCTGGACGACGGTTCGAAGCCCAAAAATTTAAGGGGTTCCAATATAAATAAATCGAAAATATAATTAGGATGTTATATATATTATGCATAGACTCCATTTTGGAAGTTAGCCTCGGACCATGAGCTCAGGACCGGCCATATATGTGTCACATAGCCGGATAGAATAAGATACAATTGCCATATTCCCGAAGAAGAAAAAAATTGCAGGTAAAAGTTACTATCATTACAGAGCTTAAAATAATAATCATCAGAGAAGGTACTTAACTAGTGAACATGTTATCCATATGGAGGCTGCTATTTTGCCTGCTCGGAGGCAGGCCTGCCTCCGCGTGGCGGGCGTCCATTGGTTCTCCCATCTGAGTGGGCCCAAGTTAGCAGGGGGAGCCAATGGTTACCAGCCATGTGGCGGACAAAATAGACTTTTCGTATCCATATTGTATGACTATGAAACTTAAACATAGAATATAACAATATCCTAAAGCCTATTATTTCTATTAGCCAAATGTCAGGTTTAAATTATGCATATGATACAATCAATAAGTCATGGTCACAAGAGAAAATTAGGGTCTACCATAAGCTCATGGGATCGAGACAAACTTCTAAAATGCCACTCCTCTATTCCTAATGTAAAACGAAAAACAAAAGTAAATTAAAAAATTGTCATCAATAAGAGCCTCATATATGTAAACTTAACATAGTAACCACTACACATAATTGGGACTCATAAAGCATACTATGTCAATTTTAGATAAAAATATTAATATATATATATATATTTTTGGACGCTCTGGATCATGTTGGGAACGAAGCTCGGAAACCGTTCCCCTAAACCAGAAAGTCCTACGAAAGAACCGAACAAAAGCACACAAACCAAAAACACCAATCACATCGTAGACACGAAGATTTTTGACGTAGAAAACCCTTGCGGAAAAAACCACTGGACGATCGGAGTCCAACCCTGAAGAACCTCCACTAATGGAATAAAGAGAATACACCCCCTACAGGCACCTCCTGATCCAACACGGGTCACCACAACTCACTCGAAAGAAGAAATTTTTTGATTGCGGACTCTGAAGAACAAGAGATGCTGAAAAATTATTCGAAGCAATCTCTCCTTCACAATAGTCCTTAATCCTCTCTCTCTCTCTCTCTCTCAAAGATTGTAAAACACTCTTGTTTTGAGATGAGTTTTCAACTAGCATGAATCACCCTTTTATAAGCCCTTGGTAATCTATACATGGAAGGCCAATATATATAGAAACTTCCAATATGCATCAATCATATATTTATTGGAAATCCAATCATAATTGGCTTGCCATAATTGGAAGCCCAATTATATGGAAAGCTACTGTATGAAGGGTCCAATCATAAAATATGATCAAAGTAAATATGAAAATCCAATCATATATTTTCTTACCATATATGTTCCAAAATAGGATCCATCCACTCTCCGAGCTTCTCCGACATATGGATGGCGCTCGTCGCTCTCTGGGATATTCTCCACATAGGTTGGGAACCCCACCCACTCCAACAAATCTTCCCCTTCACAACTAGGTGGAGGAACGCATCATCCCGACGACCTTCCTACAGTACTCGAACTTCCCCCTTGGTAGAACCTTCGTGAGCATGTCCGCTCCATTGTCATCAGTATGAACCTTCTCAAGCATCGCGTGTAGCTCCTCTTTCCTAAATTTTTGAATTATGTTTTTCTATTATTTATTTGATGTAAATGGTGATTTTATAAATAATTAATTAGTTAATTATTACGGTAAATGAGATTAGCCATGGTTGAGTTTTGAAGTACAAGGTGATTAGAAATCGTGGTACGGATAGCGCAATGGCGTGCTTTGACTAGTGTATTAGCCCTGGTAGGGAAGGCCGAGCCATAGTGACGTCCTAACTAAGAAAAAAAGCCTAAGTTATGACATGACCATTATAAATAGTTTAATTATTCATTATTAATATTATTTGATATTTAGGATGTTCGGTTGTACCAATTTAGCCCGAAATGGACCCGAACCGAATCCAAGCCTTTGTAGGTATGTAGTGAGACCAAGGACGACCATGTAGGCATATTTTATGTGTGTACAAATAGTTCCTAAATTATTTTGAGTATTGATGTACATTTTTAATTATTTAAATATTTGTAAAAAAATTGGTATTTTTTATTATTAATATTGTTTTACCATATTTGTACAATTTTTGGACCCGAATAAAGGTGAATAGTATGGATTCACCAAACCAACATTTAATTATTTTATAATTATTTTATTATTTGTGGTGATTAAATAGATATATTTATTACTATTAGATATTATTAATATTGATTATAATTAGAATATTTTATTGTCTATGTGGAATTTGTGGTATACATATATGTATAAATACCAGGACATATATATTATATAGGCATGTAAAAATATTTATAATTTATTGATATATATACATATATATATGTTATACATATATATATGAGGGTATGTGTACGTATATATAAATATATATATTATATATATGTATGTATGTGTATGAATATATAAATGTATATAATATAGGTACATATGTGTATATAAATATAGATATATATATGTGTATATAGATATAGATAAATGTGTGTATGTGTATCTATATAAATATATATATATATATATATATATATATATATATATATATATATATATATATATATATATATATATATATATATATATATATATATATATATATATATATACGTACATGTGTATGTATATAAATACATATATACTATTTTCATTAAACAATTAAACCAAAGGAAGCAGCAGTCCAGCGCGGAGAAGCCCAGGCCTATTGCCGGCCGACCAGGCCCGAGCCCGGACTGGGCTTTCCCAAACCTTTCCACTTGGGTGGTTCAACATGTATATGCAGAGAGAACCGAGAGTATCAATACACATATAAATATATATGTAGCGAATGAAACAGGGGAAGAAAAACATCACCTAAACCCTCAACCCTAATCCGAAACTTGTGCCACCACACCCCGGAGGCGGCGCTCGAGGCTGGGCAACCCGCCGTGATCCTAGGCGCACCGCCCGCCATCGCCACGATTCATCGCGTGCGGCCAAGCCGTCGACAGATCCGCGCGCGGACAGGGCACGACAGCAGCATTTGGCAACAAGGTATGCCACTTCGCAAACCCGTAACCCTCTCGATTCTCGACCAATTTTTTGATCTGTAAAATAGTTTGGACAGCCCTCATAATCAACTAGGAGCCCTGCTATCTCGCTCATACTGAACTGGATGGGATTCGAGAAGAAATCGAATCACAAAACCACGAAAAACTTGTCGAAACTGAACAGTATTTCGAATCCAGACACCCAACTTGGGTCGAATTTTCCACCAACCTATTCTTCGAATCAACAAACTTTCTGAACAGAAGTTAACCACAACATATTTGGCTAGAAAAGTCCAGTAGGAGGTTTGTAAAGATTTGCTTTGTACAGAGAAGTATACACATGTAAACTTGGTCAAAAACTTGTTTTTCAAAACACAAAATTCTTCGATACGACGTGCGTTCCACCAAACCGAGTGACGTGGTCACGCACCGTAAGCATCAAAAGGCGTGTACGGATATTACGGACATGTGGGCTTTGATGGAATTCTAAATGGTTACGTGTGCGCGACGAATTTGATGCGTATGCGTCAAAATTTACCGTATCGACCACTTTGCCCAAACTCCAATTACTCTGTGCATGCTCGTCAGATCGAGACGAAACTTACGCCAGTAGGACCATATCATTTTTCTGGTCCTGTATGCCAAGTTTGGTCCGATTATCAGATAGTTGATCGGATCGCCGTTTCGCGGGCCCCACGATCTAATTTAACGGGCAATTTTATGCACGGCCCACCGGAATCCAAAATTAGATATGCCGTTGGATTCGTATCATCAAAACAAATTTGTAGACATATAGTTTGATGACTTTAGAGACCATTGACTCTGGCACACTTTTCGGTACAAAGCGGGTCCAATGGCGGACACCGTTTTGGCCCAAAATTATCGTTTTACCCCTGTGTCCAGAATTGGACTTAAAATAAGCAATCCTAGCTAATTTGACTATTCTAAGAATGTTGGCAATGGTTGTTTCAGCTTTTAGAGACAGTTGTGATGACTTGGACTTCGTGGCTTATCAGTTGACTATATATTGTTAGATCTGCGTGCAACCTCCAGGCAAGATACCTTGCCTTCCTTTACAGTTTATTTACATACATATTTCTATTCTTATATAGTTTTACTAGTTGATTATTGACATGTGATTTGTACATCGTGCATGCTAGTACATATATAGTCCTTGTTTATAGTTAGCTTTGTAGTTCATATTGGATGTATGTATATATAGTTCTTATTCATAGTTAATTTTGTAATTCATATTGGATTGGTTCTCTCATGTGTCATGATTGGGTCGTGTCGTGTCATCACTTGTACGTGGATTGATTTGCATCGTGTCATAGGATGAATAAGTCATAACGGAACTGTTGTACCTTGAATTCTTGAAGCTAACTGCGAGTCCACATTAGGGGCGAGGGTTAGTAGTTATCTGTTCCACACCTGCGAGTCCACACTAGGGGCGAGGGTGATGCTAGCCTGCGAGTCCACACTAGGGGCGAGGGTTAGTAGTTATTTGTTCCACACCAGCGAGCCCACACTAGGGGCGAGGGTGATGCTAGCCTACGAGTCCACACTAGGGGCGAGGGCTAGTAGTTATCTGTTTCACACCTGCGAGCCCACACTAGGGGCGAGGGTGATGCTAACCTGCGAGTCCACACTAGGGGCGAGCGTTAGTAGTTATCTGTTCCACACCTGCGAGCCCATACTAGGGGCGATGGTGATGCTAGCCTGCGAGTCCACACTAGGGGCGAGGCTTAGTAGTTATCTGTTCCACACCAGCGAGCCCACACTAGGGGAGAGGGTGATGCTAGCATGCGAGTCCATAATAGGGGCGAGGGTTAGTAGTTATCTGTTCCACACCAGCGAGCCTACACTAGGGGCGAGGGTGATGCTAACCTGCGAGTCCACACTAGGGGCGAGGGTTAGTAGTTTTTCAAACCTGCGAGTCCATACTAGGGACGAGGGTTTGAATATTCGATTGATTGTCCATTGACATCGTGGCATCGTGTTCACTCGTTCTCCTCCAGTAGTTCGTTTATGCGTAGTGGTTCTTTCAGTCGTGTATAGTCGTATTTTCGTGTTGATTGGATTTTTTTGGTTTATTTTCTGTATTTTTCTTTATTGCATGATAAACTGCTAGATAGGCATGTTTTTATGTGTCACAACCCGATCCCAAATTATTGGGTCGAACCGAATCATGCCCAGCCTGCACCGTTGTGAGATAGCGACAGTAAGCTATTCTATATGCAGGTATTCACAACAACATCTATACATTTGTCACAACTCGAATATACGAAAATTTTAAAAATGTTTTATTCAATAATTGAAAAGTATAACTGGAAATGAAAGAACTAAAATAAAGTACTGAATTCAAATTAACAAACTCCAATAGAATAAAACTAGATAACCGAAAAATAACTAGCTAGACAGTCGGCTTATCAGCCTCTGGTTCTGCGTCCTCCAAGGGGGACTCTGGCAACACCACATGATACAATACCGGGTCATAGTTGCTATCGTACAATAGCTCAGCATCTTCAATGTCACCTAAAAATGTTGGTCTCCAGTCAGGAGGGAGCAAGTACGAATATGTACCTCACATTTCAAATAATAATAAAAAGTGCAGGCTAAACAGTTGAAACAATACTTTCCAGCAATTTAATAATTCATTTCTTAAAACAATGTGATTTGAATGTGTAAGCGTCTATGACCGGCTTGGGTTGTACAATAGCATCCTAGCGACGCGATACGGCTTATCCCCGTGTGTAAAAGGGGTAAGCTCGCACAATTATGCAATATGAGGGGTATTGGTCATAAACGCTACACTATTCCTCCAATTCCCACAATCAATATTTGAACCCTGGGAGAGGGCTCTGTGTAGCAATGTGTTTTAAACATGCAGCTTGACAATTACTAAAAAAAATATAAGATAGCATAACCGTAACTTGCCTCTGTTGATTGACTGGATCAGGAATGTCGGTACCGAGGAGGAAGTCAAGTACGTCTCCGAGATCTTACAGTTGAGAACCTTGACTTTGAACCATAATGAAACCATTCTAGGTGTGCTAGTTACAATCTCTAGAAGCAGACCCTAGTCAGGTTTTAATTTTATTTAATTAACTACCGAAATACGCCTAACGTCGCAAGCTATGTTGGTTATCGTTTACTTGGTTAAATCGGTTAATTCAGTTAATTGGGAAAAATAGCGATTTATAGGTTAACTTATCAAAACTTTGTATTTTATAATATATATATAAAACTAGACTTTTCTTTAAATGAGGAAAAAATATGAATTGCTAAATTACCAGATTATTTATTGTGAGGAAACTTATTAACTTTCTTTATAAAATATATATCCATTTTATATTCTACGCATTTAACGGCGAATCAATATTCCAGAAAAATAAGGAAAAGCTACGCTACATAATACATGGTCACAGAGAAATGAAGGAAAAACTGGGCTCATGTCCTTACAAATTTTTACATAAATTAATTAATCCTAAGGCGAGCTCTGAGTACCGCGAATGGTCCAAACAGTAGGCCGAGGTCCTGCACCATAAATACTAAAAACAGTACCAGTTCTAAAATAAATTATAATTAAATTAAAAATTAAAGAGTCTCAGACTTGGTCGTGCAATCTCATGTTGTGGCTTACGCCTCAACGTACAGGTGACCCTGTATCGTTTGCGTTTCGCCGAGGCTCATTCGACCTATATGGTCGTCGCCTAACTGGTGGTACAAAATCCAAAAAATCCAAAAACCAACGAAATCCAATCTGCAAATCATTTTGCAAAGACCGATTTTCTTTGGAAAATAGGTTTTATTCAAATTGCTAATTTTTATAAGGAAATCCCTTTTAAAATATTTTCTGAAAATTTGGGCAGCATCTCCTCTGTAATTGAGACAACCTAATCCTGGGAGGATGCCAACCACAACACAATTTAAATATCCCCAAACCAAGGCTAACTCACAGCATAATATTCCAAACCAGGAATAACCACCACAATCCAATATTTTCAGTCCAGAAAACTATAGCACAAAAATATGTATATATATATCAAAATAAAACTACGCCGCTACGTAGCAATAACCGCGTATCACTAAAGCAACGCAAATAAAAAATCGAATCCCGAAACGGGATCGGGACCGCGTCATCACAGACTAGTTACGGGGAGGGACACAGGGACACAAAATTATACCTCAAATACTCGGCTAGAGCTCTCAGATGTAATTATAAAGAAAGAATAATCCACGCGGTAGCGACACGGGGATAGAAACGCCAGAGGGCACCGCGGGACAGCGGGTCGGGAAACCCGTGGGTCAGTGCTGGGAGAGCGGCCACGGGTCAGCGAGTCCCGGGAAGTCGGATCGGGACAGCACCCCGGCACGGGGACGCTGGACCGTCGCGGTCGGCCGGATCGGGGCACGAAGGACTCGACGGCGAGCGGCAGAGGGGAAACGGACGGAGGTCGAGAGGGGGTCGGCCTGGGGTGGCTGGCCGAGGAGCAGGACGGGGGATCGTCGGAGAGCTGCGCTGGAGCGGGGCAGCTCGGGCTGTGCGGAGTGGTTGCCGGAGGCGTTCATCGGGGAGGCTGGAGCTAGGGCTCGGCTTGGGGATTTAGGGTTCTGGAAGGGGAGGGTTCTGTGGAGAATAGTGTGTTGGTGAGGGAGAGAGGAAGATGTGAGAGTTTAATATGGGAATAGTGTGAGTGGTAGGGAGAAATATGAGGAGAGGGAAGCTGTCCGTGAGGTGGGGGAGTTGTCCAAGTCGTGGGGAGACCGGGTGGGTTCGGGTCAGGTTTCGGGTCGGGTTGGGTAGGATAGGTTTTAAATGTTTTCTTTTTTTTTTCCATAGCAAAAATCCAAACACATGCAACAAATTTTATTAATAAAAAAATATTCTAATTTGGTACGGGTTCGAACTGGGACCAGACTCGGGGTCAGATGGCAACCAAAAATTCAAGTGATTATTATTTTGAAAATAATAGTTTCGAACCGACATTACATAATAGTAATAATACGATAATAATAATAATAATAATAATAATAATAATAATAATAATAATACAACTAATAACAATTAAAGGAACAAGATTCGGGAGTGGGTTTCACATTATGTATCTTGCTATGTCCCCTGAGGACCTGATGATCTCTTCATGTTTAGCGATTGTGGAGTTAGCTAGTAGTTCTGGATGGCAGATGATTCGCGATTCTTGTGGGTTTCGGATGCGATGATACGCTTGCGGGATTCAGGTATCATTATTACGTTTATTATCCGCTCGTGCTTTCATACCTTATCATGAGATATCTGTTTCCTGATTCAGTTTTAGACTCTTGTTACTTTCTTAGAGTCTTATCGGACATATATGCTAGTGGGCTGTAGACCACGACCCATAGTGTTCATTTATGTTTCATATTTTTATTGTGGATTGAGATATAGATTGTATTGCCATGATTTGGCAGTAAACCATAGCCTTGACAGCATTTACGTATTCGAGATTGGCTGGAGTCCGTTCGATACGTAGCTGGCTTGCTCACGAGCTCGCGTCCGAAAAGCGGGTGCAGGTCGTGACAAGTTTTTTTGGTGGCCCATACAGGTCAGAGATTATCGTATCGGTTACATAATGTATGATACGAGCCTGCGACAATGACTAAACTTAGAAATCTCAATCCACACTGCTTTGAAAATTCTTTTAGAAATTTCTCTACGTCCTTGAAAACTCCATATTTATTCTCGATTATACTTCCTTCCCTTCTGTACCATTGATTCTCGTCCCCTCCTATTCCGGGGTGACGAATGATCGTGTGTCTAGAATTCATCAGAAATTCTTAAATTATAGTATAATATTGCATAATTATTGGGTTTTGGTTGTTTATAGATATGAAGGATTATAGTTGCCATATGCCTAGATATCTGTCGGTAGAATTGTTAGCAACTAGTTAGAAGATCATAAGACTTTAGTGATCGTTTTTGAGGAGTAGAGTGACCAAAGGTGGGTAGAAGTCCTCACGTATTCGGAGTGATGAAATGACTAAAGAAGGCCATAAAATATTTTTGAGAAATTAAATTTGAGGAGATTAAGGTAATAGTAGACTATAATTTTTAAGGCATAGTTATGAATTAGAATTTTGAGGATGAAATTATTTTTAAGGTGGGTAGATTTGTAGCTCCCCTTCCCAAAATTTTTGAATTATATTTTTTTTATTTATTTGATGTAAATGGTGATTTTTAGGATTTTATAAATAATTAATTAGTTATTTATTACGTTAAATGAGATTAGCCATGGTTGAGTTTTTAAGTACAAGGTTATTAGAAATCGTGGCACGGATAGTGCAATGGCGTACTTTGACTAGTGTATTAGCCCTGATAGGGAATGCCGAGCCATAGTGACGTCCTAACTAAGAAAATAGGCTAAGTTGTGACATGACCATTATAAATAGTTTAATTATTTTATTAATATTATTTGATATTTAGGATGCCCGGTTGTACCAATTTAGACCGGACTGGACCCGAACCGAAACCAAGCCTTTGTAGGTATGTAGTGAGACCAAGGACGACCATGTAGGCATATTTTATGTGTACAAATAGTTCCTAAATTAATTTGAGTATTGATGTACATTTTTAATTATTTGAATATTTGTACAAAAATTGGTATTTTTATTATTAATATTGTTTTACCATATTTGTACAATTTTCTGGACCGGGATAAAGGTGAATATGGATTCACCAAACCACCATTTAATTATTATTATTATTTATTATTTGTGGTGATTAAATAGATATATTTATTACTATTAGATATTATTAATATTGATTATAATTTGAATATTTTATTGTCTATGTGGAATTTATGGTATACATATATGTATAAATACCAGACTATATATTAATAGGCATGTAAAAATATATATAATTTATTGTATATTATATATTATATATATATATATATATATCTATATATATATTATATATATATATATATATATATTATATATA
>JANAVB010039772.1:0-24539 GCA_029216955.1 Iris pallida | reverse complement strand
TCCAAAATACTGTTTACGAAATATTGGAAAAACTATTCATGAAAATATCTGAATTTGAAATAATCTAAAAGTGGAAAATATCCCCCAGGTGGTATAAATGAGAAAATTTATTTTTGTAAAAATTTAAAGCATTCCGAAAACCAAAAAAATATGAAATACAGTACAAAATACGTATCCATATATAAATACCGATACTGTGAGACGAGTCTCATAACTCTCCCATCCTCAGAAAAATTTCATCCTCGGAATTTTCTAAATCTAGTCAAACGAAAATCAAAAATCTCAAGAATGTATAACTATCGAAACAAAGCATGATATGTAAATAAATGAAGGCAACAGTAATATAAATAAATGCGTAAGCAATAACACAACTACAATCAAGAAGGGCTAGAGGTATATGAATAAATATGTCTCATGAGTCAGTTGAATAGGGACCCGTCCCCGCTGGCCTACGCTGACTCCCAAAATGGATAAGGGTCAGGTCTCAAAGTAAGTCGGTACCAATGACTCAGTCTAAGACATGACTCCACCCATGGCGTATCTTCGTAGTCGAGACATGTGATAATATTATGTATCTCGAAATACGAAGACAGAAGAGTGAGATGAGAAACTCGTCAAATATGCGTAAACCAAGAAAATAAATAAGACTGGAAGAAACTCAGGACAATACCTACAATATGACCGTCCTCAGCCAAAACCTGCTGTAACATACCAAACTCTGCCCACCCATACCTCGGAACTGCTACTCTGACCTGTTGTTGGCCCTAATGCCTCTAGGCCTGGACCTGCACATATAGCTGAGGCCTTTGCTGCTAAAATGTCCAGGGCTGTGCTGGTAAAGGCCTCTAAGCCTGTTGCTACTAAACCATCACCTGAGCCTTATACTGCTGGACTGCCGGGTGTAGCTGGTGAAGCTGGACGTACTGAGGAAAAACTAAGCCTCTGTGGATGAGATCCCATCATATGGTCTGAAGCTCCACAGACCAAGTACAACCCACGTGTCCTACGACACTCAAAAAGAACGTGCCCAGTCTTTCCGTAATGAGAACATCCAATAGATGAAGATGACCTCTGCTGAGGTTGCATCTGAAATGACTATTGAAAGGAAGCTGTTGTAACTGCTCCTCTAGGTGATCCATTCTCTAATGTCCTGACTGCTGGTGCTGGTGCTGACGACAGAGGAGAAGATCCCCTATGAATATGAGACCTCTTCTATCCTTCGACTCTATCAACGATCCTCAGCGAGGTGTACTCATACCTCCTCGTCACCCTCATCACTGTATCAAAAAGTCTAGAACTCATGCTGCTCAACTACCAGTATGATCTCCAGATGAAGTCCCTGCTGGAACGTCATAGCCCGGTCCAACTCGATCGCCACTAAGGAAGGGGTAAACCTACTGAGCCTGCTAAACTCCGTCGCATAGCCATCGACGGTCCTGCTCATGTGTCGGAGGCCAATAAACCTTTGTTGTATATCATAATGTGACATCGCGTCAAAATAGCGAGTCTGAAATATCTTACTAAAATCTGCCCAAGCTATCGGTGCCACAAAAGGCACCTCATGTGCCGTCCACCAGTAACAGGCCAAGTCCAATAGCCACAACCTGACAACTGCTACACGCTCCCTAACCGGAATCTATGTCGCCTCTAGAATGGCCTCGGTATCCTGAAGCTACGTATCGGACGCAATCGCATCCTCTGTACCATAGAAGTACGGGGATGAAGATGTCTGAAGCTGCTTGCAGAATTATAGACCTGAGCACCACCCCTCTCTAAAGTCGTTTGTACATAGTAGGTGAGGACATCGCTCTGACGCTGCTGTATTGCCATGAAGCCCCTGAGAACATCCACCAGCTAACGAATAACATTCTCTGGCTGCTCTGGCAGACTAACACTGCTGGCTGATCAAGCTGAACTGACACCTCTGTCCTCGGGTTAACTCTGAACACTGTTCTTGAATGCTGAGACTGATCCTCTATAACTGGCCTAACAGAAAATTGCTGATCTGCCATCGGCAGAACCCAAATAAGATGATCGAAAGGATTAGGAATAGTACCCCTAAAATTTAAAGACACAAGGATCAAATCGAAAGAACAGAAAAGATCAATAATCAAGGCAGATATCATGTCAAAGGATCAGGGATATAGAATAATACGAAGGTGAATGAAGGAAAATTGTGATTGAGATAACTATCAGTAACCCCCACATATCTGATAAATCAGACCTGCATAGGACACCACTAAAACCTATGTCATGTCCCAGAACTAAAATATAGGTAAGTCGGGACGGACAAGGCCAGGTACGTATACCAGGGTACTCCAGTACCCCAAGAAATGGTCAAAGCTGTCAAGACATGGGGGTTACTACTACAATCCAACAGTCAATCCTAGGTCAAACAATCCTATGTATCTCAATCACAAGCAAATATGAAAAGTACAAAAAGTATGATCATCAGAAATAAAATAGTAACGCATCCCAAACAATTATATAGCAATGATCATGTGTCACGACCCATACCCACTATGAGGGTACGAGTACGTAACGACGCCCAGCCTACACCGCAGTGTCGGGGTAGAGCGCTGTCCTAGGTTACTATCTAACCAGCAACTCACGCAATTATAATGTACTCATCATGATCAACTCCGAACGGAGGACAAGTATAAAATATTGTAACTCAATCACAGTCTAAGCACGATAAGATAATCACAGAAGAATTAACTAAGAATAGAAAGACAACTACTAAAATAATAACAACTCTCAACAATCTCAAATACTACACAAGTCTCAAATCATCTACAACAAGTTCAACATGAAAAACAGATGCTAGCCTACTAAACTAAATCCCGATCACTCCTGAGTGTCGGGGCTAAAGGTAGTCATCCCGTCTCCAGGTCCATAATATATAGGGCATGTGTCCTCAGGGCAAACATCTATAAAATTTTAACAGGTCCAGTCAGGACAGGAACGAGTACAACTCATCAAGAAATCCCAATTAAATGACAGAGAACTATAAAGCAGTTATAAGAAGTTATACTGATGAAACATGGTAGTTTGTATACGGTGATGGTATAGAAAAACAGTTAAGATACAAGAAAAGTAAGGTAAGTAAAACAAGAGAAGAATCATAGCAATAAAGGCTGTAAATAGAACTAGCTGAACTAGAGCAACATGATATAAGTCCAGAATGTAAATGTAAACAAGTGCAAAACCCAAGTAAATCCAGACAACATGAATCTGATACCAGGTGGTTCCAGTACATGATGAGTCCGGTATAAGGTGAGTCCAGTCGGTGATCAAAGGTTCCAGGGTGAGTCCAGCCTATACTCTAACAGTGTGTTTTAAAATATCGGGATCGACATGTAAACGGCTGTAGGTAATACGGCACACCGCACACTCGGCCAAGTGTGGGATGGCTATCGTTCCAGTATAATTCCAAGGGAGTGGTTCCAGTATTTGGGTATGTTCACATGCCTATTCCAATATTTTCCCGCCCAGCAAGTACAAGTGAATCCATAATCCGACACAAAAATAGGTATAAGTCCAGCCAGTACACGAATGGTTCCAGTAAATAATTCTAGGGTGGTTCCAGTATGTGGTTCCAGTAGGTAGTTCCAGAAATAGAGGCCATACATAAATAAGTGAGTGCCGCATGAAATGGATCCAGCAATATCAAATCGTGTTTGAAACAGAGAATCAGATAGAACTAGCTACAACTGAAATATAGTAAACGACAAGTAAATGGAAGAACTATCAGAGAATGTACTTGCCTGCTACTCTGAAAAGAGTAGTGTAATATCAGATGTCTGCACCGGAGTCACAATGTCCTAAACAGAGCAATATGGGTATAATATGTTTAAAGTAAGGTAAATAAAATCTATTATACAATCTACATGATTTTTAGATCAATCTACATCAAAGTCAACTCCTGGTCAACCATGGTCAACTGTCTAGGACAAACTAGGTCCAAGTCAAACTTGGTCAACTCTGGGTCAACCCAAGTTAATACTCTAGTCAAACTAGGTCAATTGGTCACATCCAGACTAAATGTTGACTTTTGGTCAACTCCAGTCAAACTAGACTAGTCGAACTAAGTCAACTAGGTCAAGCCTAAGCTAAACAAGTCCCACTAGGCCTAACCAGCCTATTCTAGCAAGCACACCCAATTTCTAGGCTATACAAGCCAACCACACTCCTACAATAGCATTCAAGCCATACACACAGGCTGTATCACATAGGGATACACCACAGGCTATGTGCCCATAGGCTATATCATGCATTCCACACATAACACATATCAAACTATATCTAATTTAATATAATTAACACACATATGCACATATAGGCTACATATATAATTATACACATATATATATACCTAGGGTGATAGGGGGAGGTTACATGTGAGGATTTGTGTACATGTGTGGTGTGATATAATGGGTGTGTGTGATAGAAATCTCAAGAAAAGAACCTAATATAATGTGAGTGTAATGTGTCAAGTGGCTCTAGAGTGTATCATGTGATATAGTGTGTGGGGTTTTGACAGTTATGTGACAGGAATGAGTTGGGGAGTGTGTGTGTGTGTTAATGTGGTAGTTACATAGGATGGGTGTAGTAAAATCTGGGATCAAGTGCACTTGTGTCAATGTGACAGTAAAATAGGGTGTTAAACTTGGAAAGTTAATGGTTAGTGTATGGTACTGCATCCAGTGTACAAAATTTCAGGACTTAGAGTTTAACTAAGGAAATATGATAACCCATGACAGTTTATAATCAATCCAAGCCCAATTTATCCTATACCAACCATATGCTACTCAACCTATCCAAACCAATGCCAATGGATGTAGGCCCTGCTACTGGCCACTGCTCCTACTGCTGCTATGGCCTGCTGCTGCAAGGCCAAGCCCCAGCAGCTGCCCTCTACTACCTGCATATGCAAAGCCAGGCCAAGCCAAAGCAGGGCAAGCCAAATGGAACCCTGGGCTTAAATAGGAAATCAATGCAATCCTAAACCAACCCTTAAGTAATACACATGTAGGAATCAAATGATGGCAAATCAAACATCAATAAAAATCAGTTTTTCTAAAAGGAATGGGAAGTTCAGGATTTTAAGTATCAGTCAACCCAAACAAAACCAACACCTGACATTTCAATTTCAATCCTATTTTAGTTTTTAACAGGGACATGTGTGAATCTCAAGAAACAACATTCATAGGGATCAAAACAATCATGACAATTTGATTTCTAATTAACAGTAAATCCTATTTACACATTCAATCCCAGCTAATCAAAACCCAATTCCTGAGTTACATCACCCTAAACATGCAACTAATACTCAGTTAATATAGGAATAAACATTGTAATTACTAAATCAATCAGTGGAACTTCAAGTGACCTGGGAATTCTCAGGTTTCTCAGGACTCAACAGGGTTTCAGTCCATATTTCAGAGGGTCATATATGTTAAAAAATCAAACAGGGAAAAGTGTCAAAATCAGTGATGCACATGAGAATCAGTGAGTAGCATGGATATAGGAGTAACAGTCAATGTTTAAGGAAAGGAAATCTATTCCCAGGTTTTCTGTGACAGCTAACATTATGTAAGAGTGTGAGTGAGAAGGTGATGGTGTTCAGATTTCAGAGAACAGTGCAAGGGTTAGGGGATGTGTGTGACATTGTGTGAGAGGTGTGGAAAAGTGTTTGTGTGTGAATGACAGTTCCAGATTTCAGTTTTCAGGTTCAGTTCAATTGCAAATGAACCAATCTCCATTTTCTTAACAACCAAGTCTCAGTTAATACTCAGTTTTCATATAAAAAAAACCTCTAAAGCCAAATACGAAAGTCCAATCTCAGGTTGGCAAAAGACAGTTGAACATACAGTGAGATATTTGTACTGGTTGCAGGAAACTGAGTGTTCGAACATTCAAAAGCCCATCAAAACACCATAATTCAAACCCAGGCATAGCAGTTATGATTAGGTTAGCAAATCAGTATGTTAACATAGCAAGCAATGTGAGTTTAACATTTAAAACTTCATAAAAAACTGGAAAATATAATCATAGACTGATACTTAACAGTTCATATCAAAAAATAGAGATTTTCCCCATTTCGAAAACCAAAATCTAAGGAAAACCCACAATCAGGCATATGGACATGTCCCCCACGTGTACACGTATCTAGGGGGTCCATTCGTGTCCAGGAAACTGGACACGAAGTGTCCAAACAATGAAAATAAATAAAATCAGTGAAGAGTGCACATCATGGTCTCGTGCAGCGTGTCTAGCCTTCGTGCTCTCGACACAAGGCGACACGTATCTCGTGCTTGTGTACTGAGGTTCGCCAGGACTAGGAGAACGTGCTCAAGTGTCTGCAACGTGTCCACGATACGCATACATTCGATACGGACACCGTATCTGTGAACAAATGCGCGCGCGTGTGCAGCAGTGCATGATTCGTGCGCGTGCGATTTCTCCGCGTGTAGTGAACCATATGCTCCCAAATTTTGGAAGCATAGTGTCAATGATTGCCCCATCATTCCCACAAAATTTTGTGTCCCGACGTGTCCTATAAAGTGAGATATTGTGCCCGAGTAGCAGGACAGTGCAGTGTTGTGCACGCGCGTCCAACACCAAAAAGTGACACAAAATGACACCAAAATACCTAACATCCTTCACAAAAATTAATGTACATCCTTAGATCTAAATTCATGTAATTTATTTTCAAAAATCGAAAATAAATTCCTAAGTGACATTTTATCAAACACATGTATAGACACCTTGATACGTATCCGATACGGACACCAAACCGAGTCTAATTCCTACCAAACTTGGGGGACAGCTAGGGTTGACCTAAATGAATGCAACCATGCAAAGAAATTGGGAAATGGAAGGGTTTTGATAGGTTTTACCTATTGAGAGCAAGTCTCAATAAAAAGCCCCAAATTAGAGAATCCATCTTCCTCAAATTGTGTCCAAAAGAGCTCCACTCCTTGCAAGCAAGCCTCCTTCAATCTCCCCTCCTGATTTTGATCCAAATGCAAGAGGTTGGGATCAATTTGGTGGAGAAATGGAGGAGTTAGGCAATTTGGGGAAGAAATTAGGATTTCCTACAAAGGGATGTTCTAAAGGAGGCAAGGGGTGTGTAGAGACATTATATAGGCTGAAGTTAGGTCTTGGTTGGGCTGTTGTGGCTGCCTAAAATGAAGAGCTAGGGTTAGGGTTTCAAGTCATGGGCCAATGGCTTAAGTCAATAGTCATTAAATCACAAGTCATTGCATTATACCATAAGTCATGACTTAAATTACACTAAACCAATTCCTCTCATTCTAAAACTAATCTCTAATAACTAAAATGGGTTAACTCAAGTTAGGCTAGGGTTACCATAGCTAGGGTTAGGTTCTAGGCTAGTCCACTAGGTCTCAACAAGTCAAAGTCAAACTAGAATTCACCAATTCATTAAATTAATTAAAATTCAAATAAGCCAAAATGACCAAATTATCCTAGGCTAAAAATGATAATTAAATCATCCTAATGACATGGTTAGGCTCTAGGTCATGCAGTCTCTAGGGTTTCACTGACAGCACATCAAAATTACAAGTCATGACTTAAACCAGTTTTTAATAGTTTAAAAATTATTAAAAATCACCAAAAATCATAATATGAAATAAATATTAATAATTAATAATTATAATTACAAAATTTCAAAATTACCCTCATCTGGAAAATTGGGTGTTACAATCCTACCCTCCTTAGAAAAATTTCATCCTCGAAATTAAGATGATCGTACCCTTCTAGGTCAAACCCCCAACAAATCAAAATCAATAGATAATATGCAACACAGTCCTAATGGTCGTGATATCACGGTCTTGATCAGGGTCACTATACTATCTATCACAGCCCAAAACATCCTGACAGGTACTAATGGAATCACACAACAAGATGGAAAGAAGAACAGGAAGACAGACCTGCTAACCCGTCACATGTAGCGTCAGTCTACTCGACTGT
Source organism: Iris pallida (assembly GCA_029216955.1). Lineage (NCBI taxonomy): Eukaryota > Viridiplantae > Streptophyta > Magnoliopsida > Asparagales > Iridaceae > Iris > Iris pallida. The sequence continues at coordinate 16,541 of JANAVB010039772.1, read as the reverse complement.
CAGCGCAAAAGCCCTGCCCCTCTGGGGTATATCCCTCCGATGGTACGGGGCATGGTGCTGCGCTAGAGGTAGCCTAGCTCCCTCTATCTAATCTATGATACTCAAGTAATATCCACCCTGATATTCCATTCAATTATACTAGGGCACCACCTATATGGTATCTATCCTGCAATCTGATAATCATACCCGTCTATCCAGAACCATGTTACCAGAATCCTCGTCACACCAGTAAGTATGGCTGCGATAATCTATAGAGTCCACAACTAATGTACATACCTCTAGAATCATGGTATTTAAAATTTTTATTGCCGCTAGCTTGGCTGCGAAAACTTTAAATTCCCACACCCGAGAAATACATCTAAAATCAGACTCTATCTCATCGTCCAACCAACTGATATGGCCGTAGAAGACTCTAGATTTCATGACTGAGGCAACCTAGCCCATAATGTTATCTTGGTAGAAATCAAGTCAATATGAATACCAAGAATCAAATTCAACGATGAATCAAGGAAGATAGACAGATACTGTCAGAATCGAATTTCGGGATAGTTATAATGAGATTCTCAAGGGTCATCCTAGGTATCTTCTCAAGTAGTCCAAACTGTGATTGAGTACCTCTCCGTTGAAGCCTATCGCTCAATCCTATCGCAGGCTCGCAGCAGTACAACTAAGTCGCCGTACTACCACGATATCGCACTAATGCGACTCTCGACCTGCATGGGCCACCATTAAAAATGTGTCATGACCCGTACCTAATATGAAGGTACGAGTACGTAACGATGCCCAGCCTACGCCGCAGTGTCAGCGGTAGAGCGCTGTCCTAGGTTACTATCTAACCAGCAACTCACGTAATTATAATGTACTCATCATGATCAACTCCGAATGGAGGACAAGTATAAAATATTGTAACTCAATCACAGTCTAAGCATGATAAGGTAATCACAGAAGAATTAACTAAGATAGAAAGACAACTACTAAAATAATAACAACTCTCAACAATCTCAAATACTACACAAGTCTCAATCATCTACAACAAGTTCAACATGAAAATAGATGCTAGCCTACTAAACTAAATCCCGATCACTCCTGAGTGTCGGGGCCAAAGGTAGTCATCCCGTCTTCGAGTCCATAATATTAGGGCATGTGTCCTCAGGGCAATCATCTGTAAAATTTCACAGGTCCAGTCAGGACAGAAACGAGTACAACTCATCAAGAAATTCCAATTAAATGACAGAGAACTATAAAGCAGTTATAAAAAGTTATATTGATGAAATATGGTAGTTTGTATACAGGTGATGGTATAGAGAAACAGTTAAGATACAAGAAAAGTAAGGTAAATAAAAACAAGAGAAATCATAGCAATAAAGGCTGTAAATAGAACTAGCTGAACTAGAGCAACATGATATAAGTCCAGAATGTAAATGTAAACAAGTGCAAAACCCAAGTAAATCCAGACAACATGAATCTGATACCAGGTGGTTCCAGTACAAGATGAGTCCGGTATAAGGTGAGTCAGTCAGTGATCAAAGGTTCCAGGGTGAGTCCAGCCTATACTCTAACATTGTGTTTTAAAATATCGGGATCGACATGTGAACGGCTGTAGGTAATACGGCACACCGCACACTCGGCCAAGTGTGGGATGGCTATCATTCCAGTATAATTCCAAGGGAGTGGTTCCAGTATTTGGGTATGTTCACATGCCTATTCCAATATTTCCCCGCCCAGCAAGTACAAGTGAATCCATAATCCGACACAAAAGTAGGTATAAGTCCATACAGTACACGAATGGTTCCAGTAAATGATTCCAGGGTGGTTCCAGTAGGTGGTTCCAAAAATAGAGGCCAGACATAAATAAGTGAGTGTCGCATGAAATAGATCCAGCATTATCAAATCGTGTTTGAAACAGAGAATCAGATAGAACTAGCTACAACTGAAATATAGTAAACGACAAGTAAATGGAAGAACTATCAGAGAATGTACTCGCCTGCTACTCTAAAAAGAATAGTGTAATATCAGATGTCTGTACCGGAGTCACAATGTCCTAAACAGAGCAATATGGATTATAATATGTTTAAAGTAAGGTAAATGAAATCTATAATACAATCTACATGATTTCTAGGTCAATCTACGTCAAAGTCAACTCCTGGTCACCATGGTCAACTGTCTAGGTCAAACTAGGTCCAAGTCAAACTTGGTCAACTCTGGGTCAACCCAAGTCAATACTCTAGTCAACTAGGTCAATTGGTCACATCCAGACTAAATGTTGACTTTTGGTCAACTCCAGTCAAACTAGACTAGTCGAACTAAGTCAACTAGGTCAAGCCTAAGCTAAACAAGTCCCACTAGGCCTAACCAGCCTATTCTAGCAAGCACACCCAATTTCTAGGCTATAAAGCCAACCACACTCCTACACTAGCATTCAAGCCATACACACAGGCTGTATCACATAGGGATACACCACAGGCTATGTGCCCATAGGCTATATCATGCATTCCACACATAACACATATCAAACTATATCTAATTTAATATAATTAACACACATATGCACATATAAGCTACATATATATATACACTATTTATACCTAGGGTGATAGGGGGAGGTTACATGTGAGGAAGTTTGTGTACATGTGTGTGTGATACAATGGGTGTGTGTGATAGAAATCTCAAGAAAAGAACCTAATATAATGTGTAGTGTAATGTGTCAAGTGGCTCTAGAGTGTATCATGTGATATAGTGTGTGGGTGTATTTGACAGTTATGTGACAGGAATGAGTTGGGGAGATGTGTGTGTGTGTTAATGTGGTAGTTACATAGGGTGGGTGTAGTGAAATCTGGGATCAAGTGCACTTGTGTCTTTGTGACAGTAAAATAGGGTGTTAAACTTGGGAAGTTAATGGTTAGTGTATGGTACTTCATCCAGTGTACAAAATTTCAGGACTTAGAGTTTAACTAAGGAAATATGATAACCCATGACAGTTTATAATCAATCCAAGCCCAATTTATCCTATAACAACTATATGCTACTCAACCTATCCAAACCAATGCCAATGGATGTAGGCCCTGCTACTAGCCACTGCTCCTACTGCTGCTATGGCCTGCTGCTATAAGGCCAAGCCCCAGCTGCTGCCCTCCTGCCCTGCATATGCAAAGCCAGGCCAAGCCAAAGCAGGGCAAGCCAAATGGAACCCTGGGTTTAAATAGGAAATCAATGCAATCCCAAACCAACCCTTAAGTAATACACATGTAGGAATCAAATGATGGCAAATCAAACATCAATAAAAATTAGTTTTTCTAAAAGGAATGGGAAGTTCAGGATTTTAAGTATCAGTCAACCCAAACAAAACCAACACCTGACATTTCAATTTCAATCCTATTTCAGTTTTTAACAGGGACATGTGTGAATCTCAGGAAACAGCATTCATAGGGATCAAAACAATCATGACAATTTGATTTCTAATTAACAGTAAATCCTATTTATACATTCAATCCCAGCTAATCAAAACCCAATTCCTGAGTTAACATCACCCTAAACATGCAACTAATACTCAGTTAATATAGGAATAAACATTGTAATTACTAAATCAATCAGTGGAACTTCAAGTGACCTGGGAATTCTCAGGTTTTTCAGGACTCAACAGTGTTTCAGTCTAGATTTCAGAGGGTCATATATGTTAAAAAATCAAATAGGGAAAAGTGTCAAAATCAGTGATGCACATGAGAATCAGTGAGTAGCATGGATATAGGAGTAACAGTCAATGTTTAAGGAAAGAAAATCAATTCCCAGGTTTCCTGTGACAGCTAATATTATGTAAGAGTGTGAGTGAGAAGATGATGGTGTTCAGTTTTTAGAGAACAGTGCAAAGGTTAGGGGATGTGTGTGACATTGTGTGAGAGGGTGTGGAAAAGTGTTTGTGTGTGAATGACAGTTCCAGATTTCAGTTTTCAGGTTCAGTTCAATTGCAAATGAACCAATCTCCATTTTCTTAACAACCAAGTCTCAGTTAATACTCAGTTTTCATATAAAAAAATCTCCTAAAGCCAAATTCGAAAGTCCAATCTCAGGTTGGCAAAAGATAGTTGAACATACAGTGAGATATTTGCACTGGTTGCAGGAAACTGGGTGTTCGAACATTCAAAAGCCCATCAAAGCACCATAATTCAAACCCAGGCATAGCAGTTATGATTAGGTTAGCAAATCAGTATGTTAACATAGCAAGCAATGTGAGTTTAACATTTAAAACTTCATAAAAACTAGAAAATATAATCATAGACTGATACTTAACAGTTCATATCAGAAATAGAGATTTTCCCCATTTCGAAAACCAAAAACTAAGGAAAACCCATAATCAGGCGTATGGACATGTCTTCCACATGTACACGTGTCTAGGGGGTCCATTCGTGTCCAGAAAACTGGACACGAAGTGTCCAAACAATGAAAATAAAAAAATCAGTGAAGAGTGCACAATCATGGTCTCGTGCAGCCGTGTCGAGCCTTCGTGCTCTCGACACAAGGCGACACGTATCTCGTGCTTATGCACTGAGGTTCGCCAGGACGAGGAGAACGTGCTCAAGTGTCTGCAACGTGTCCACGAAACGCATACATTCGATACGGACACCGTATCAGTGAACAAATGCTCGCGCGTGTGCAGCAGTGCGTGATCCGTATGCGTGCGATTTCTCCGCTGTAGTGAACCATATGCTCCCAAATTTTAGGAGCATAGTTTCAGTGATTGCCCCATCATTCCTACAAAATTTTGTGTCCCGACGTGTCCTATAAAGTGAGATATTGTGCCAGAGTAGCAGGACAGTGCACTCGTGTCGTGCACGCATGTCCAACACCAAAAAGTGACACAAAACGACACCAAAATACCTAACATCCTTCACAAAAATTAATGTACATCCTTAGATCTACAAATTCATGTAATTTTATTTTCAAAAATCGAAAATAAATTCCTAAGTGACTTTTCATCAAACATATGTATAGACACCTTGATACGTGTCCGATACGGACACCAAACCGAGTCTAATTCCTACCAACTTGGGGGACAGCTAGGGTTGACCTAAATGAATGCAACCATGCAAAGAAATTGGGAAATGGAAGGGTTTTGATAGGTTTTACCTATTGAGAGCAAGTCTCAATAAAAAGCCCCAAATTAGAGAATCCCTCTTCCTCAAATTGTGTCCAAAAGAGCTCCACTCCTTGCAAGCAAGCCTCCTTCAATCTCCCCTCCAGATTTTGATCCAAATACAAGAGGTTGGGATCAATTTGGTGGAGAAATGGAGGAGTTAGGCAATTTGGGGAAGAAATTAGGGTTTCCTACAAAGGGATGTTCTAAAGGAGGCAAAGGGTGTGTAGAGACATTATATAGGCTGAAGTTAGGTCTTGGTTGGGCTGTTGTGGCTGCCTAAAATGAAGAGCTAGGGTTAGGGTTTCAAGTCATGGGCCAATGGCTTAAGTCACAAGTCATTAAATCACAAGTCATTGCATTAAACCATAAGTCATGTCTTAAATTACACTAAACCAATTCCCTCATTCTAAAACTAATCTCTAATAACTAAAATGGGTTAACTCAAGTTAGGCTAGGGTTACCATAGCTAGGGTTAGATTCTAGGCTAGTCCACTAGGTCTCAACAAGTCAAAGTCAAACTAGAATTCACCAATTCATTAAATTAATTAAAAATTCAAATAAGCCAAAATGACCAAATTATCCCTAGGCTAAAAATGATAATTAAATCATCCTAATGACATAGTAGGCTCTAGGTCATGCAGTCTCTAGGGTTTCACTGGCTGTACATCAAAATCATAAGTCATGACTTAAACCAGTTTTTAAATAGTTTAAAAATTATTAAAAATCACCAAAAATCATAATATGAAATAAATATTAGTAATTAATAATTATAATTACAAAATTTCAAAATTACCCTCATCTGGAAAATTGGGTGTTACATCATGAAGCTAGTAATACAGAATGAAAAACTAGCAAGAGTAATAGTCATACATGAAAAGCTTTAGCTATAGTCTATAATAATGCAAATCATGTTTAGGACCGTAGGCTAAATGTCAAGATCCAAAATACGAGCTAAATACATGCTCGGAGGCTAAACGTCACAAATAATGTACATAACTAATGGGAGAATGATATAGGAAACCCACTAAGGTACTCTGGTACTCCGGGTGGTCATCGTCAAGTAAAAGGTATGGAAGATCCTTTGGGATCCTCTATCAGATATGGTCAAACAAAACCAGTGGGGTCAAACTCTCAATAGCAAGTTGTAAACCCCCTGACTTTAGTTTACTTTCATCTATATATATTAATTTTTTAATATAGATACTGGGTTAAGAAATATTTTATAATTTATGGTCATCCTTTTACATTATATTAATTAATTTTTATATTATTATTATTTTATCTATAATTATTAAAAATGTAGATGCTAAATAATTACTATATTTTAGCTATCTATACTTATATAATAATAAAAAAATGTCGATGTCATAGTTGTATTTATATAATAATTATGCATATTACATATATAGAATCTAATTATTTATAAATCTATCTGTTAGGAACTTCAGACACTTATGTATAATATTGACTTTTTGGGACTTTTAAGTCCATATGTATTATATTATTTGTTTTGGGCCTTAAATTTGATTTATTTTTTCCGTCAATTAACTTCCTACTTGTTAGCATATTACTTGGGCCTCACCCCTAACCCAGCCTAAACCTCTTTTCTCTTCCCTATATATATGCCAACATGTTACATGGTGCTGGAGCACACGACCTAAACCCTAGCTGTAAATTCTATCTCTAAACCAAACAAATTCTTCTGTAACCTTTTCTTCTCATCTTCTTCTCCCAGCCTACACCATCGAGTTCATTCTCCAAACCCTAACCTACCCATCCCAGTCCACACCCCACGATTTCAGACCCGTCGTCGCCCTCATGGCCGTTGTCGGCAAGTCGATATAAACCTCCCTTGCTGGTGACAGCCCCCACGACTACCTCCATCGTACGTAGCCTAACCTCGGCCACCACCTGCCCACGGTGCCACACCGTCCGGGCAATACAGCACACCGCACCAACACTGGCGACGGTTTCTGGGGCCATCCATGGCATGGACAATACTTCCACCAGATCGCACAACCCCCTTCTCGGAGGCACTACCAAGGTCCTCAAGCCTTCATGCGTGAACCGTCACCAGTCGATGAACTCATCTTCTAGGAACGGTCGACCACTTCTCCAGTGTGGCTGACTTACGAAGAGGATCTGGCCGTCCCGTCCTATTCTGTGGTGTCTAAACCACCCCTTCTCAGCGTCGACGCACGACCACCCCGGTGAGACGAGCCCGGAATAATCGAAATGTTGTGCCTGTAGACTACAACCTATGTCATTCCATGTGCAAGCCCAGCCGGACATGGCCGGTGCTGCTCTGCCGAACAAGCACGCCTGTGGTAAGTCCCCGCCTCCGTTCGTTCTTGCCGAGCCCATTTCCTATAAAGCTGAGCACCTGCTGCTGCAATATAGTAGCAAACACATAGAATATAAGCAAACAGAGAAGATAATGGGAATTCACGTGCAAATTATATAAAGCTTGGTAAGTTTTACACAAACCCCCTCCCAGGCCTAAATAACTATATATGAGATTATATGGTTATGTTAAAGATCCTCACCAAATATATATGTATTGTATATATATGGTCTATATAAATAAATGTATGTATATGTTAAATATTAGTATTGAATACATATACGGTATGATATGTGTATATAAAGATATAAGTTATACTACAGATTTACTAGGTAAAATATATGGGATATACAATGTAATTGCATATGCATAAGTATTTCATAAATATTTCGTATATGCATAAGTATCTTTCTAATAACGACGTATGTTATAATATATACAAATAGTTGTAAACAAAAGGATTATATGTATATATATTATAAATGCATTTTTTCTATATAACTAAATTAAATACTTTTAAAGGATATCTATGTTACCCATGGTTGTTTTATGTTTAAGTCTCAAATATGTTTATAAATCAATATTACTTAAGAATACATAAATGTTCAGTAGAATTGTATTAATTTTCTTTAAAATATATATAAGTCATTATTTTCATATATCAACCTTATTAATGATTTTGCCCATTATGTAAATATTAAAAGTTAAAATATTTATCGTAAACAAAACTTGATAAGGATTTCATAAAAGAACTTAATTTCTTAAATAAAACCTCAATAAGGATTCCTCATCTCTAGATAAATAATACAGTTTGTAACTCTTGATTGGTTGTTTTGGGGTTATGATAGGTTTCTTGAGGATAGTCGCAGTTATAGTTCATGCCTAGGCTCGGATATGACATTTGGTACCGCAGTCTTAGCATGGAATGGACAAAACTCCAGGCAAGTATACCATGCCTTCCTCTACAGTTTATTTATATGCTTATATTCTTCTTCTTTTTTACATGTCATACTCGTTTCTTTCATTGATTGGTGATATTGTTCCTTCATATTATGTATATTGGTTTAGTTGTCTCATTCATATACCATCATTGTTCATGGGTTGACATTATAGATCATATTGGATTGGTCCTCATATGTACCTTGACTGAGTCGTATCGTGTCGTAGGACGAGTAATTCATAACTGAACTGCTACACTTTGTTCTCGATTTCTCAACCTGCGAGTCCACACTAGGGACGAGGGTTGATTTCTTGAAGCTAACATGCGAGTCCATACTAGGAGCGAGGGTTAGTAGTTGTCCACACCTGCGAGTCCATACTAGGGGCGAGGGTGATTCTTGAAGCTAACCTGCGAGTCCACATTAGGTGCGAAGGTTAGTAGTTATTTAAACCTGCGAGTCCACACTAGGGGCGAGGGTTTGGTTATCCGTTGATCTCTTATCATGTGTTCATGTTTCATGTCCAGCAGTTCATTTATGCTTAGTTGTTCTCGTATCTATGTTCATAGTCACTTGTCATGTTCTGTCTTTTTTGTTTATTTCTTACGCATGATAAACTGTTAGATAGGCATGTTTTATGTATCTTGCTAGTCCCGTGAGGACCTGATGATCTCTTCAGGTAGTAGATTATACGGAGTGGTTAGCTGATCATGATGATAGTTGATTACATTTACAGTATCTAGGTATGCTAGCGATATTACTTTATTATCCTCTCGTGCTTTATATTCCTTATCATGAAATATTCTGCTTGTTAGCCTACTTGTTATAGACTCGTGTTATTTCTTTGGAGTCAAATCGAACATATATGCTAGTGGACTGCAGACCATGAACCATAATGTTCATTCTTGTTTTATATTCTTCTTGTGGATTGAGATATTGTTTTATCATGTCATGATTAGACATATTACCCTAGTCTAGACAGCGTACATGTATTAAAGGTGGGCTGGAGTCCGCTTGATACGTAGCTGGCTTGTGCACGCACTTGCATCCCAAAAAGTGGGTACAGGTCGTAACAAGTTTTTTTGGTGGCCCATACAGGTCAGAGCATATCATCTCGGTTATGTAATTGTACCGTTACGAGCCTGCGATAATATTAAATAGGATCTCAATCCACAACTGCTTGACAATTCCTTTGAACTCTATTATCGTCATTGGACTCTGTATATGTAGTCAGTCTTTTCCTTTCATTGACACCTCATATTATTGTTTCTCGTTTCTCCTTATTTCTGAGAAACGAACGCTCGTGCTTGATGTAAGATATAAAATGGCTAGGTATATACTACATGGGTTAATTACATTGTTAGGATGATTGCTTTTGTGATTAAGGTTGTATTATAGGGAATATAGCTTAAGTTATGAACATTAAAATTTTCAAGGATTAGTGAACAATATTGAATGATTTGAGGAAATGGCTGCTAGGATGTCGTTATACCCTAGATATAGGAATGTGACAGTAGTCGTTTTGCTAATGGTAATTGAAGAATTTAAATCTTGTACTGTATTTGAGGGATAAACACTGATAAGGGTTACTAAACAGAGATAGTTGCATACATCTTTACAAGAGTTAGTACATTGTTATAGACAAAAGGATGAGGTTTACTTTGATAAAAATGAGTGAGTAAATGATATGAACAAAATTAGGCATTGATTACTTCGTCAACCCTAAGCAATAGCTTACTGATGACGAGATCCCTGAGAAATTTAGATTGGGTAACTCAATAAAGATTAGAATGATGGACTAGCGATAACCCTTCTTGACTTTAGAATCGTATAATGAGGTAGAAATTCTAGTAGCAAAATGAGAACTTGAGCTTGAGAAAGTCTTTGGAAAGTGAGAGGTTGATAATCTATGAAACTATACAAGTTCGGAGGATAAAAAAATTCAGGATGATAAATTGGGTGTAGATTTTCTTGGGAGGTTATATATGATTAGCTTATGGGCCGAACAAGGTTGATTGGCTATACTTGGTATTAGAATTTGTCGAGGACATATACAAATAGTCAGACTCTCGAGGAGTTCACACTTGAAGACGAAATTTGTAGGAAGATGAGATGTAGTGGTTATAATTACAGACTAAGGGACTTGGGTTGGACCATGAGAGCTATGGATATTGAGATTATAGTATTCCAAGAATAGTACTCAGCGAGGAAGGGAAAGTCAAAGTAGAACTAGTAGATATCGAGGCAAAGTATAAGATTGGTTTAGATAGATGAAGTTGATTGAGGGTATGAATCAAATGGTAATAACCAACGAAATGGAGGTTAATCCTAAATTTCGAGGACAAAATTATTCTAAGGTGGGTAGGATGTAAACCCCCTGACTTTAGTTTACTTTCATCTATATATATATTTTTTTAATATAAATACTTGGGTTGAAAAATATTTTATAATTTATGGTCATCCTTTTACATTGTATTAATTAATTTTCATATTATTATTATTTTATCTATAATTATTGAAAATGTAGATGCCAAATAATTACTATATTTTACCTATATATATATATATATATATATATATATATATATATATATATATATATATATATATATATATATAATAAAAAATGTCGATGTTGTAGTTGTATTTATATAATAATTATGCATATATACATATATAGAATCTAATTATTTATAAATCTATCTGTTAGGAACTTCAGACACTTATGTATAATATTGACTTGTTGGGACTTTTAAGTCCATATGTATTATATTATTTGTTTTGGGCCTTAAATTTGATATATTTTTTCCATCAATTAACTTCCTACTTGTTAGCATATTACTTGGGCCTCACCCCTAACCCAGCCCAAACCTCTCTTCTCTTCCCTATATATATGCCAACGTGTTACATGGTGCTGGAGCACACGACCTAAAACCAAGCTGCAAATTCCATCTCTAAACCAAACAAATTCTTCTGCAACCTTTTTTCTCCATCTTCTTCTCCCAGCCTACACCATCGAGTTCATTCTCCAAACCCTAACTCTACCCATCCCAGTCCACACCCAACGATTCTAGACCCGTCGTCGTCCTCATGGGCCCTCATGGTCGTTGTCGACTAGTCGACATAAACCTTCCTCGCTGGTGACAGCCACCACGACTACCTCCAGTACGCGCAGCGAACCTCGGCCACCACCTGCCCACGGTGCCATACCGTTCGGGCAGTACAGCACACCGTGCCAACACTGTTGACGGTTCCTGGGGCCATCCATGGCATGGACAATGCTTCCACAGGCTCGTGCTACCCCTTCTTCTCGTGGAGGCACTGTCGAGGTCCTCGAGCCTTCGTGCGTGAACCGTCGACAAGTCGATGAACTCATCTTCTAGGAACGGTCGACCACTCCTCCAGTGTGGCTGACGTACGAAGAGGATCTGGCCATCCCGTCCTACTCTGTGGTGTTTAAACCATCCCTTTCCAGCGTCGACGCATGACCACCCCGGTGAGACGAGCCCGGAATAATCGAAATGTCGTGTCTGTCGACTACAACCTATGCCGTTCCATGTGCAAGCCCAGCCGGACATGGCCGGTGCTGCTTTGCCGAACAAGCACGCCTGTGGCAAGTCCCCGCCACCGTTCGTTCTTGCCGAGCCTATTTCCTGTGAAGCCGAGCACCTGCTGCTGCAATATAGTAGCAAACACATAAATGTACCCAAACAGAGAAGATAACGGAATTCATGTGCAAATTATATAAAGCTTGGTAAGTTTTACACAAACCCCCTTCCAGGCCTAAATAATTACATAGAGATTATATGGTATGTTAAAGATCCTCACCAAATATATATGTATTGTATATATACGGTCTATATAAATAAATGTATGTATATGTTAATATTAGTCAAATACATATACGGTATGATATGTGTATATAAAGATATAAGTATACTACATATTTACTAGGTAAAATATACGGGATATACTGTAAATGCATATGCATATGCATAAGTGTTTCATAAATATTTCGTTTATGCATAAGTATCTTTCTAATAACGACGTACGTTATAATATATACAAATAGTTGTAAACAAAAGGATTATATGTATATATATATATAAATGCATTTGTTATATTAACTATATTAAATTCTTTTAAAGGATATCTATGTTACCCCTGGTTGTTTTATGTTTAAGTCTCAAATATGTTTATAAATCAATATTACTTAAGAATACATAAATGTTCGGTAGAATTGTATTAATTTCCTTTAAAATATATATAAGTATTATTTTCATTTATAAACCTTATTAATGATTTTGCCCATTATGTAAATATTAAAAGTAAACTATTTATGGTAAACAAAATTTGATAAGGATTTCATATAAGAACTTAATTTCTTAAATAAAACCTCAATAAGGATTCCTTCTCTAGATAGATAATACGGTTTGTAACTCTTGATTGGTTGTTTTGGGGTTATGATAGGTTTCTTGAGGATAGTCGCAGTTATAGTTCATGCCTAGGCTCGGATATGACATTTGGCACGGCAGTCTCAGCATGGAATGGACAAAACTCCAGGCAAGTATATCTTGCCTTCCTCTACAGTTTATTTACATGCTTTATTCTTCTTCTTTGTTACATGTCATACTAGTTTCTTTTATTGATTAGTGATATTGTTCCTTCATATTATGTATATTAGTTTAGTTGTCTCATTCATTTACCATCATTGTTCATGTGTTGACATTATAGATCATATTGGCTTGGTCCTCATATGTACCTTGACTGAGTCGTATCGTGTCGTAGGACGAGTAAGTCATAACTTAAATGCTATACTTTGTTCTCGATTTCTCAACCTGCGAGTCCACACTAGGGACGAGGGTTGATTTCTTGAAGCTAACATGCGAGTCCATACTAGGGGCGAGGGTAGTAGTTGTCCACACCTGCGAGTCCACACTAGGGCGAGGATGATTCTTGAAGCTAACCTGCGAGTCCACATTAGGTGCGAGGGTTAGTAGTTATTTAAACCTGCGAGTCCACACTAGGGGCGAGGGTTTGGTTATCCGTTGATCTTATCATGTGTTCATGTTTCATGTCCAGCAGTTCATTTATGCGTAGTTGTTCTCGTATCCATGTTCATAGTCACTTGTCATGTTCTGTATTTCCTGTTTATTTCTTACGCATGATAAACTGTTAGATAGGCATGTTTTATGTATCTTGCTAGTCCCGCGAGGACCTGATGATCTCTTCAGGTAGTGGATTGTACTGAGTGGTTAGCTGATCATGATGATAGTTGATTACATTTGTAGTATCCAGGTATGCTACGATATTACTTTATTATCCTCTCATGCTTTATATTCCTTATCATTAAATATTCTGCTTGTTAGCCTACTTTTTATAGACTCGTGTTATTTCTTTGGAGTCTAATCGAACATATGTGCTAGTGGGCTACAGACCATGAACCATAATGTTCATTCTTGTTTTATATTCTTCTTGTGGATTGAGATATTGTTTATCATGTCATAATTAGGCATATTACCCTAGTCTAGACAGCATAACGTATTCAAGTTTGGATGGAGTCCGCTTGATACGTAGCTGGCTGTGCATGCACTTGTATCCCAAAAAGTAGGTACAGGTCGTAACACAAGTACCACAAAGGAAGCCAAACTATGAACTAAAACCAGCAATAACTAACATAACAAGATAAAGATAGAAACAAGTAAATACAAATCTAGACTCGTGCACTACCAAGCACTCATCTCGAGAATAGAAAAGACAATAAGCAAAAAACATGGAGCATAAAGTAAACAATATTGACATAATATAAACTGTGGACATATAAAGTAAACAGAAGCATGTGACATATAAGATAAACAGGACATGTGAGCATGTGCAGCATAGGGATCATATAGCATGTGAGAACTAAATAGAACGACAAATGATAAGATGACTTAGGAACTATTTAGGAACCGACTTACAACCCGTAAACCAAATAAGGATCGGAATTGTAACCATTCTCATGAACAGAACTTAGTCTCTAATCATTTACCGACAAAAGTAAAGCATAGACAGAAGACAAAATAAGAAAAGACAAGACTGGACTCTATCCATTAATCACGGCAAAGCAATGAGTACGGCTTGATACATTAGCTAACTAGGGTTATCACAATTCCTAAGTACAAACACATGCAAGTTGAGAAATCCAATTCCAATTACCTGCCCTGCAGACTACCCGATTAATTCGGGCCAAAAGAAAACAAGTTTAATAGACACATCCCAGTAAGATACGTGTGTCCTAAAGAAGTGTCCCACTCGACGGTGCTGGAAGAGTGCTCATCATCACAGATAGCTCCAAATCCTATGTATATATATTATATATAATATATATATATATATATATATATATATAGGTCGAAACAAAAATATATATAGGTCGAAACAAAAGGGTTGCAGGTAACCGAGAAAATTTACCCTCCCAATGATCTAGATAATCAAGCTAGTTGTATAGTTCCTAACATTTCTTTCAAGATTTCAGGTGTGGCATTCCGTAGAATCTATCCTAGACATGATATAAAAGACTGAACAATACAAAAAAGTGCACTAAACAAGCCACAACAGAAAAATATAATAAGCTAGAAGCGGTTGTGCGTTACAACGAGCCACTATAAGAAAATCGGAAGTGCGCCATGACAGGTCACTATCATGTAAGCAAGGAAAAGATATGTAACATGAGTGCACCACGATGGGCCACTATCTAGCAAACAAAGAAGGCATGTAACAAGAGTGCCACGACGGGCCACATAAAGAAATACTAGACATGGCATAGACTATATAGTAAATAAATCCGGGAAGGCATGGTAATATATATCATAGCATATAAGAAAGAATCGATATGAAAGATATATCATGGCATGTTAGAAAGAATAATAGGAAAAATATCATGGCATGTCAGAAAATCAAATAGAAAACTATATCATGGTATGTAAGAAGAAATCAATAAAACATAAGTACATGGCATAAAATAATTTATGAACATATATTAGTGTCACATGTATGTCGGATGTACAATCATTCTCTAACAATACAAGGTCATCTAATCAGGTTAAGAATTCATTACAATCGAAGAAAATATCAAAAAGGGACAAAAACGGACTATTCGGATCATCCGGTGGATTACCGACGGATTTT
Source organism: Iris pallida (assembly GCA_029216955.1). Taxonomy (NCBI): domain Eukaryota; kingdom Viridiplantae; phylum Streptophyta; class Magnoliopsida; order Asparagales; family Iridaceae; genus Iris; species Iris pallida. Next base: position 958 of record JANAVB010039772.1, on the reverse strand, counting down.
CCGAACTGTCACAGCAAGTTTTTAGAGCAAATTCAGATTTTCAACTGATTTTCACGATTCTTTGACCAATTTTTTGAACCGTCACAGAAAGTTGATTTTCGAAAACTCCAAAACTTGTTTCGACCATAAAAACTACATTTTAAATCGAAATTCGAATTTTCAAAAGTCAAAATTGCATGAAATTTAATTTCCTATAACATGGGAGTATTATTTTCAAATTTGAATGTTTGATATATCAATACCTTAAAATACTCCAAAAATAGGTTTTTGGGAAACTAAAACAGGTTCGATTTCCACCAAACTCAAAATCCATGGGGATACAAGCTAGATGAGGGTCTCATATAGCATATGTGACCAAGATCCATGGTGGTAACACCCAGTATCATTCTCGATACCAAGTTTTCTACTAACTCAATATTGAATTTTAACATAAAATCAAAACCTAGCTCAAACAAAATTTAGAAACATGTACATAACTAAAATCATGAGGGAAACATATTTATCAAAACAAGTTTTGAAATAAAAGGAGCTATCAATACCAAAGAAAATAAATATGACAATATTGAAGGTTGTTCAGTAATTCGATATATACTTGCCTTGGTTAAGCTCCAAGCCTAATCTTCCACTCCACCACCAAGAGGGTATGAAACCACACTCTAGGCCTCAAGGCCAAGATTTTATAGCTTGAGGAAGAGGATGAAAGATACGAGAAATGGAAGAAAGAATAAAAAGAGAGGAGAGAGAAATGAGAGGGTATATAGAAGGGAGAATTAATCGTGACCATTAGATCATGATCCGCGACACAATCTAAATCAATCCTAGCCATCCAAAGAAAATCAAGTATAATTGGATAATATGGTGCATACTATTCACGAAAATATCTAATACTATCATCAAAATATCAAAATACTATCATGGAAATATCCAAAATACTATTCATGAAAATATCTAAAACTGG
>JANAVB010039771.1:40000-41567 GCA_029216955.1 Iris pallida | reverse complement strand
CTTTAACAAAATTGATGCCATAACCATTATCTGCCAGTGACTTATGCTCAATAGGTTATGTTTCAATTCTGTAACTAGACAAACATATTTTATTACAGGATAAAGGAGATATCCAACAATACCATTCCCAATGATATCACCTCTCAAGTTATTTTCGAATGAGACGTATCCTTCTTTCTTCATCGATAGCATGACGAACAAAGATGCATCCCAGTCATGTGCCGTAAACATCCGCTATCGAGGATCCACTTGCATTTAGTATGAGGGGTTGAGGTCCACCTACAAAATAAGTAGATGAATCCTTTGGTCCCCATTTACTGAAGGGTCCATATTGATTAGTCTTAGGTCTCCAATCAATATGCGATTGTCAATAAGCTTTCTTAAACAATACTGTGATATGTGTCCGTGAGTACCACAATATGTGCAAGTAAGTTTTGAAATCGTGTTAGTAGAATTTGTGTTGACATGCATATGTGGTTTTTTTGAAACCTATAAGTGAAAGCATGTTGATATTCGTATTTCTTACGTACTTTCTGTGTTTTAGTCCTCTTAGGTGTATGCTTAGCATTAGGACTAAACTTAGGCTATGTCACAGGTATAGCCTGTTTGCCTAACTTGATTTCTAACTTTTTAGAAATCGCATAAGACTCTTCATTTTTAGCAGTCTATCTATGAGTCTTTGTTCTGTGACAAAGTGCTTCTTCTTCTCTATGTCATATAACTTTTGTATTTTGACATAGTATCTTCTTTCTTTTCAATTTTGAGGATAGCCTCATGATAGTCTACTTTAAGCTTGGCTATCTCTTTCGTGTTACCGGTAGTAGATGTCTCTTTAATGTCTTCAATGAGACTGGACAGTCTAGCTACTTTGGTTGTGCACGCCTTAACCTCTTTTCGAGATTGCTTATACTTGTCAAGCACATTTTTGTGTTTCTTCAAGTAGTTTGCTGAACGCATTTTCTAACTCATCAAAAGTAAAATCGTCATACAAAGGATCTGAGGATACCTTATCAAAGCCATAAGACAACATTGACATTTCCGCAGGGTCTGTCTTCTTCCTCTGAATCATTGACATCGCTTTTATGCCAAATACTTGTATTTGCGTACTTTCGACTAGTTTGTTCTTTTCTGCTTAATCTTGATCTATCGTATGGACTGCTTTTCTTTGAAGTTGGACAGTTCATATGCCCTGATTTCTTGCATCTAAAGCATATTGTTTCTCTTCATTGCTTTCTTGGATATCTCTCTTCCTTCTGTTTGACTTTTCAAACTTTAGGAATTTTCTGAAGTTCTTCACTAGCAGGACTTGTTCATCACCACTTGATGATTCTTCCTCAGAGTCATTATGTGTTGACTTTCTGGCTTGAGCTTTAAAGGCAATAGATTTTTTTTCTTTGGGGTAGCTTCTTCAAACTCTTGCAGATCAAGCTCATGGGTCATAAGCTTGTCCATAAGTGTTTCTAGAGTCATGGTGGTAGATCGTTTCCTTCAATGATTGCCGTTGCCTTTGGGTTCCAGTTCTTGAGCCTGTAGCACTTTTTGGATCTTCTCGTGATTACTGTAATCC
>JANAVB010039771.1:22500-35000 GCA_029216955.1 Iris pallida | reverse complement strand
TAAGATAAGTAAACCAGTTGGTACTTTGATGCACTTCATTCCCTTTCCATTTTCTGTTGCTAAATGTTTTAATTTTTGATGCATTTCTAAGGAACCATTCTCCCTCACCTAATTGACCTTCTTTGTCCACGGAGATAGTATGGATTTACTTAGGACACAGTTTGGAAATGATTTTAAAATGATAGCCAGCCATTGAGGTTATCAGAAGATATAACATAGTGCATGTGTACAACTTTTGGACAGTTTATGTCTACACTCGTATAGTGCATGAATATTGATGAATTTTGTTAAAAATTCAAGTCATACAAAATAGTTGAAACCGAGGGTTCTGGTACTAGGCCTTGTGACATACTCAGAAGTTTTTTTTTAATACAATTTTAGGTTTTATGTTGTAGGGCTTATGATAATTTGAAAGCATTGTTTGCACTTGTGTCTATTTTTTTCTTCTTCTGGTTAGAAATTTTGAGAAATGATACGGGCTTCGATATCTATTATTCTTGGGTTTAATCTTTCTAATTGAGGTTGTTTTCTTTCTGTTACAAGATAAAGTAAATTTTATTCTCTAAATATACATTATTATTATTTGGAACAGATAACACAATTTTTAGATTCTCAAGGTTTTCTTGATTATGTGGAAAGATGTATCAGTTCCGGAGATCGAAGGCAGTCATAATCTTCTTGAAAAATTACAAGATGTAACAGGGAGGGGTCTGAGCCCTAGTACTATCTTTCCTTCTATGCTGGAAGAGCCTGAGATTATAACTATAACAGAACCTGATGCTGAAGATGCAGGTTTACCAAAAGTTTCTTTCAGCAGTACATTCATATTTATTATTGCTTCAAATTAGTCTAGTTAATCTTATACAATTTGCTGTTTATCGGTGTCTTGATCCAATTCTTACAGTGGTGTCTGGATTAAGTGTTCGAGATCCATTCTTGTTACCTCAAGACATGAAAGATGTGAGTAGAATATTTACACGTCTCTTCTTTTGATGGTGTAAAATAGTTCTCCATCATGCTATTAACTTAGCTTTGCAGTTACAACTAATTAATTTCACCATCTTAGCTACTGGTATAAGTGTCCACTTTCATACAGCATTGTGTATATGTTATTCTAGTGCATTTTCTCAGAATAAGTGCTAGTTTTTTTACTATCCTGCTTGGCTTTGAACCCAAGATGTCATCTTCCCCTACAAAAGGCCGCAACTGTTGGTTGCCAAACTTTTGTTTTTTATTGAGCATTTTGATAAAGTCTCTAAATTTCTGAATGATTGTTATTTACCCAATATAATTTATTTTTAGTTCAAAGTTCAAACTTGGCCAAAGTGTAGCAACTTATCCTGTGATTTTGTTCTCGTCTTTTAGTTGGCAGGGACAGCAAAATCAAGATTCTCTGCAAAAGACTATAGTGATCATATGGCTCTTGTTCGTGCATATGAGGGGTGGAAAGATGCAGAGAGAGAAGGATCTGGTTATGAGTACTGTTGGAGGAACTTTCTTTCAGCTCAAACTCTTCAAGCTATCCATTCATTGCGGAAGCAATTCACTTTTATCTTAAAAGACTCTGGTTTATTAGATGCCGGCTCCAGCTCCAGTAATAGTTTGAGCCATAACCAATCATTGTGTCAGTGCTAAAGAGTTCTTTTTTTTAGTGCTAAAGAGTTGGTTTTTCAATTTTTGTATTCTCTTGAGGACTTATAAATTTTTTCTTCCATCTTTTTCAGGTGATAAATGCCGTTATAATCGATTTCCTTTGAACGTCAGGACAGAAGAGCAAGAAGAGAAGCGCAGATCAATCCTGGCATCAGCAAGTGGAAGCCTTTCTGGGAAATTATTGGTATATTTTCTTCAAATTCGTCCATAAAACTATGTCTACCCTCCTCCCATATTTTCTTCAAATCCGTTCAGAAATTATTGGTATATTTTTTCATTTGTCCAACCTCCCCCCAATGTGATATCCACATGTGCAACACTTGAGCTGAAGTGTATATGATATCCAAATTTTCCTGATTATAATGTAACCACCTATAGATATTAGTGTATGAAAATATTACCACAAGTTAGCTTCAAAAGATATTAGTGTATGAAAATAGCCATTACTTGTGAAAGTGTACATGCATGTCATTGGTTTCTTACAATGAATACAAGAGATACCTTCAAATTTTAGTTGACCCAAAAGCAAAAGCTATTTTAATTGGGAGTTCAAATTCCTGCCCTGAATAGCTGCTATATGTAAATTTATTGCTTAAGTAAAGGTGAGCCCCAGAACAATTGTGCACTGGACTTGATACCGCTAAGGATGAAAGGTATAAAGTATGAAAAATAAATTAACGAAGCATGATTCAAAGTATACACGGCATATTTTCTCAAAAGTGAATGATTAGAAAGTTCAACTTTGAGGCAAGTTTTTTGTGAGAGGTGCCTCTTGAGTACTTCTGTTCAAGTGGTAGGGACATATTACATAGGGCTATTACAGAAGATTGAGATTTGCTAGCTGCATTCTATTGATGTCAGTTTACTTGCTCTGTCTCCGAATCTCACTTGTTTTTTTTTATATCTTCTTGCTATTTCCTTGATCACCGTACTTTATTTAACAACAAATCGATTTTTGATATCAAGTACCTTTATTATTACACTATATTTTTTGTTTGTTTGCCTAAGGTTACATGCTAAATAGAACAATCAACTTAAGAAACGCACATACAGGGCTGTTCTTCATCTTAAATTTATATATATATATATATATATATATATATATATATATAATATATATATATAATATATATATATATTTCTGGTGCTAGTTGTCTCTTCTGTTTTGTAATCTTGATCGTAGAATGGAGTAGTTGCGACTATGATGCAGTATGCTAAACTGCACATGTCAGGAAAATTAAATGTTGCGGGAAGGCCAATAAATCATGAGTCTTTTGCTAAAAATATATAATATAGTAATTATTTAACTGTTGAATGTGTTTTTGAGTGATGGCTAACGATGTTTAACATACTCTCAGGCAATGAAACAAAGAAGGGAATGAGCAAGGGCATACCAGAGCCTAAACTTACTGCTATGGATGCAATGATTGACAAGTTGACTGGAGCAATTTTTGTTTCAAATTGTAGTTGTTGTTGTTTTAGGTTTTGCTGGTAACATTTGGAAGGATACAGAAGCTCGTAAGGTAAGTTGTGTTGTGGTGTGGGATATGTGGATAGTTTTGATGTAAAGTGTACTAGCTATATTGGATTGATCTATAAATTTTTGTGAAGATGTATATATATATATGGCCTGAGAAATGTGGAATGATAGCTAAAGTGTACTCTATTTTGAGACAATGGAATGTACCCTATTTTGAGACAATGAAATGGAGATTAATGTTACATTTCAATGTTTTGTTGTGAATATGGTTCAAATTAAGTGATTGTTTCGAATTGAATTGAGCAGGGTTTGGAATGTATAACATGCAGTATAGAGCGTTATAAATGTTATACAAATGACCAATCATAACGCTTTCAAAATGTTCTGACCCCAACAATACTAAATATTCATAACGTTTTTACATAACTATCTATAACGGTTTGAAAATAGAACGTAGTAGAAATTCATATTATTAATGACGTTTTCGGTCAATTTATCTATAACGCTTTCAAAAACATTCATAACACCCGATTTCATAACGCTTGGCTGAAGAAAAAAAACCGTCATGGTATGTCATTAATGACGGTTTTTAGCCGTCATTAAATGGTATTTCTGTTGTAGTGCCGCGACTCGGGATCGAGTCCCTGGGTGTTCTAGGTATAGGTCTACGTGCTCATGCTCCTGGAACGGGTCCTCGATGCACCGTGTCCGCGTACGAAGGCCGTATCAGCGACACTTTTCAGCCGCGTACACAGTGTGGGCTGAACAATGCACGAGACATTTCTTCGCGCAAGCTTCACGAAATGACGTGAAATTTTACGGGTATGTGGGCAGAGGTTGCCCCTACGTTCTCATACAATTTCACGTAAAACGGAGCCCTGTGTGTCGAGTTACGACGCTCGGACAGCAGGGAATGCACGGGGCCGTGCACGGGCCTCGTGCACGTGTGTTCGTGTCCGATTCGGACACTGAAATCAAGTCGATTTAAGATCCGTCTTCACAAAAGTTGTCAAAAATAATATTAGCAAGGAATTCGTGAAAACAGAATTGAAAAATAATACTTTTTAGTTCTAAGTGGCAATTCGTCGAACACGTGTTCTGTAGGATCGACACGTGTCCGATACGGCTATCAAACGAACTCACAATCCTACCAAACTTCATACACAAAGTCTGGGGTACCTATATGGATGCTAAAATGTAGAAATTTTAGAAGGAAGAATGGTAAAACGAGATTTACCTATTAAGAGTGGGAATCTCAATGAAATTGAATCCTCGAGCGCTTCGACGATCGGTTTCTCCCAAGAAAACGCCTCCAACTCTTTGCTAACAGTGCTCCAGCAAGTTCTCCTCCTCCCACGGTCGCAACGCAATTCGTTTGGTGCGAATTGGATGCCGGATGAGGAAGTTAGGGTTTTGAAGGAAAAGGAAAACTAGGGTTTTGATCTAGTGGAGGCTATGAGATTTCTTCACAAATGGGGAGGGGGGCTGCTACTATGCTTGGCCGACCAGGGGTAGGGGTATTAGGGTTAGGGTTAAGTCATGGGCCAAGCACTCTATGTTGCTACAAAGGCCCAATGACAAAAAGCTTAAAAAGGCTTATAAAATGACTTAAAAATCATTAAATAATTCTAGAAAAATAGGTAATAATTCTAAATTAAATCTAAAAAGCCAATTAAATATAATTACATTATTAGGCTTCTAAACAAGGTTGACTAAGGTTATACCATCTTGGTCCTATCAAAACAATAATTCAAACCACACAACAACTAATTTAATTAACATTTTAAATAATTTCAAAATAATGCACAATGACTAAAATACCCTTAATTAGAAGAATGAGTGTGACAGGTAATTAGGTTTCTAATGTCATGGTTAGTCTCTAATCATGGTTAGCTAAGGTTAAACCGACTACCAATACAACACCAATTAAAATAAAAATCACGTAATTACCAAAATACCCTTATTTTAGAAAAGTGGTGGTTACAAATCTACCATCCTTAAAATAATTTTGTTCTCGAAATTAATGTGGTCGTACTCCTTCTAGGTCAAACCCCCAACAATCATAGTCTTAAGAAAACTTATCTAAATCATGCAGTTGGAAAGATATATACAGGGTTATGACAGGTAATATCGGTTTAAGGTCTCATCATCAAGCCATTATAGTCATACTAGATCAAAGTAGTCATAAGATATCGAAACATACAAATAATATGGTAGGGTACAGTAATCATCAAGAAAAGATAAGGTATGGTCAAGAACTCACCTCTTAGGTCTGGTATCTGGAACCCTCTCCTGGAGATAGGCCTCGACTAGGGGCAGGTGTAGTAGGACAATGTAGCATCCTGTGTCAAGCTGACCCACATAATAGGCATAATCCTAGTCTCTTCCTACAGTCCTTCCATACGTGCCCAGGTTTCATACAGAAGGCACAGGTAGGCACTCTCTCAACTGGCCTCTGCTGGATAGGAATCTGAACTGGATAGGCTGGTCTAGGCTGGAAGCCGGGGTACTCCTGAGGCTCTGGGTATATACTGCTCCTCGCCCTCTTGGGGCTAGGCTCTCCTCTTAAATGCATAAAGTCCCACAACAGTTGGATACTGAGACTCTGTTCTCTCATAAGCTCATCCTGAAGTCTCTGTACCTCCCAAATATCCTAAAGAAGTCTATAAATCTGAGCCCCATCAGGAATGGCATGGGGTACCACTCCAGGAGGCAAAGGGAGGCCCTCAGTCTCTGGCTGGTCTGCAGCCCTCTCCTGAAGGATACGAGATGGAGAAAAACTCTCCGGTGAGTCTGCTAACACCTCCTGAGCAATGGAAGGAGGAAGTACAATCTCGATCTCATCCCGAACTGCAGCTGTGCACTGGGGACAGACTCTGGTCATGGGTGCCACACTGAAAAAAGATAAGAAAAACAACAAATCATCGGGCTGTAAGGCAGTCTATCATCCTATATAAAACTGGTAATTATAAAAAAATAACTAGGAATTAACTATAAATCGTTACTATTCTAAAGATGATCAAAATCGAAAGTTTAAAGCACGACTATTATAGCATTGAAATCCAATCACGATATATATAAAAGAAAATTTAGTCTCGACACGATCTAAGTTGATCAATTTTTGGATAAATCAAGATTTGGACAAGATGGGGAACAAGGTCATCGAAGCTTAGCATGAGCATCCAAGGATGGAGATCTAGGTCACAATTAAATTTAATTAATTGAGTACGACCCAGGATATTAATATGATAAGGAAATGTGACCAAAGTCGATTGGTCGTGATCAATAGAGTTAGGATTCAATGATACTGAAAACTTTTAAAGGATAATTCAAAGATATGGAATAAGTCAATTTCCTCCTTTTGATAGAAAAAACAAAGACATGGTTTCTTAGGAAGTCAAGTTAATAATCTCTCTCTGATACCATCAAGCTTATCTAATCATCATTTGCCAATCATATCTTTACCTGATAAGTCCAAATATGAAAATCAACCTTTATATGACTACCACCAAGAATTTATACCCTTTTGCTATGAAGATTGAACCTTGTCATGATTATCATAGGCTCAATTCCTAAATTCTAAAACACTATTCATGAAGCATACCCATTTATTTATTAGCACTCAATACTAACCACTTAATCATCTTTTAAATCTAAATTCTTCCACCTTGTCTTAAATTAGATTCGAAACCTCTAAATCAAGTTTTATGAAATCCTTGAACTTGTTCAAATTACCTCCTCGTGTTATTCAAAAAACCACTAGGCCTTACAAAACTTATTCTCCATTATAAAATCAACTTTCATTTCCTTCAACGTACCTTCAATATTATTCTTCTTAAATTTAAAATTTTCTCAAAAATCTATATTTTTTATAACTCAAAAATCCTTGTGTTCTTTCTGTTCTTAACCATTTCTTGTAATTCTTATTCGATTTTGTATCATCATCGCATACACTTAAAATCTCTTCTCCATTACTAAATCCCTAAATTTAACATCATGGCCTTAAAGTGAAACATCTCAAGAATCAATAACCACAATTTATCCAAGTCCTCAAAACTATGTCGACCTCGAATATCCTCGTCAGTTAGGAAATACATCTATGAATTATTTATATCCAAAATATTTCTCTATGTGTGATCGTTTCCAATTGATAATATTGATCTCTGATTTTATTTCCAATCTTTACCACATCTCTATCTCAAAATTCTATATCAAGGACCAACATTTAGATTCCTACCAAGATTACCATATGTTAACAAATTACGTCCTTTCCGAGCTAGATGATTTACGTTACTTCTTCGACCCTTCCAAGGTAAAAAGGTATGGCGATTCGAAGGTTTCAAAGTATAGATGACAAAATTAGATACAAGATAAGTGATTGATGTAATTGGGACAAAGTTAACTAAGATAAGGGAAAATGGGAATACAAGAAATAACGACAAAAAAGAAGTAATGATAAATTATATTCTTGCTCATCTGTTCAAAAGGAATGAACCAATTCAAGATATAATCTGATAACCATACAAGTCTTCCTTAAATCATGTTGTTAGAATTTTGCCACGCCAGTAAGCATAGATTCAATAAACAATAGAGTCCATAACTAAGGTATACACCCTATAATCATGTTATTTATAATTCTTACCACGCCAACCGGTATGGCTGTAAAAAATCTAGATTCCATAACTAGGATAAGTGTCACGACCCGCACCCGAAGTAAGGCTACGAGTGCGTAACAGCGTCCCAGCCTACGTCGTAGAAACGGCGTAGAACGCTGTCTAGGTTACTATCTAACAACAGTTATAATATCAAGACGTGTCGAGAATGGTCAACTCCGAACGGAGGACAAGCAATGACAATATAATATACTCAATCATAAACTCTAAGAAGATAGATGATAATATTGAAATATAAAGACAACAAGATTTATAAATATCATCCTGAAAATCCAACACAGAATAATACAAGTCCAAAATCTCTGAGTCAACAATCTCAATACAAACAACTAACAATAACAAGCCAAAGTAATCTGGAGACAGAGTCCAATACTATACTAAAACCAGCTAAACTATACCAAAGCCTCATCTGCTAGAGCTAGACCCTGCTGCACTAGGGTATCCAACTCTATACCAACCACATCATGAGGACCGTAATAGGTAGGGCACTCTTCCTCATCATGTAATTTTTAACATGTCCAGTCAGGACGGGAACGAGTGCAAAATCTCAAACAACAGTTCTAGTTATAATATTGAAAATATAACAGTAGATAGAGAGAATATACTAGGTAAAGTAGAGCGTACATGCATCCTGGCAGGGTATATCAAAACTGTAAATAAGAAGGGTAAGAACATAGTGTATATCATGTATAAAAATCTGGAACAGCTATCTATGTGAGTTTAGCACTAGTTTCAACATATGATCGGCTTAGAACTTGATACAATATTTGGCCTGGCTAATCATACGTGAGTGTATGATTAACACTATACAGTGATGATACAATAGTGATACAATGATGATACATGCTGGTACTGTAGGGTATTGATCATATATCTATGCTAACACCCCCATCCCTGACTAATATAGTGGATCTAGTCATGACACGTATTCTCTGTGCAGTAGCTCTCCTTCATAGGAATCATGTCTATACAATAAAACGAACAAGGAAGACTTGCACAAGGCATACCATATATAAGAGAAATAACATCTTATGACGGGATCCAGACAAATACCAATCCGTGTGAACAATGTGTCAAAAGAACAAGAATATCTACACTAAATACTAGAAACAAAGACGATATCATAAAATAGAAATATTATCAGAAAATGTACTCGCCTGAGATCTGGTGAAAATGTAAACAGTGTACAGAGGCTCCGAGGGAAATCACAGACATAAAGATAGAATACCGCATCAAAATAATGTTCTGGAAGTAAAAACAAGTTATACTAAGTCCCTTTAGGTCAATCACGATCAATACAAGTCAAACTAAGTCAAACTAGGTCATACTAGGTCATATTAGGTCATAGCAAGTCAAACTAGGTCAAGGGTTGACTTATAGTTGACTTTTGGTCAACTGGTCAACTTTGGTCAACTCTAGGTCAACTCTAGGTCGACCAAGGCTAATGTTGACTAACAGTTGACTTTCGGTCAGCCAGTCAACTTTGGTCAAGTTCTGGGCTTTCTAAGCAAAGTGTTGACTTTCGGTTGACTTTTGGTCAAAACAGTCAATCGGGGTCAAAACTAGACTAAGTCCACTATTTCTAACAATTACCAACCATAATATCCTAAATATATCTATATCTTAAAGTAGTAAACTCAAATCTTAGAAAATAGGCATTACCTTAACTTACCCTTTCTTACCTTACCAAGGTCTCCTTACCTTAGCCTCTAACCCATACTCTACCTACATAACCCTCACTCTACTTATCCTTCAATACTTCTCTAAGGTGTCCTAACACTCTACCCTCGTATCTCGATACCATACCATGGTATCTTGACACTCAAACTTGGTATCTTGAAGTATCAAGATACCTTACCCTTTACATAGGGTAAATCCCATTTTACCCTGTGATACCATCTTGGTATCACAAGATACCACCACTCCTCTCACACTAGTTCATAACCATCTACAACTCTATCTCTAATCCTAACTCAAGCAAGAACATGTATATACATATCTATATATATACATTCCTCTAATGAATACCTTAACACATTACCTACCTTACACATTACCTACTAATATGAACTTAGCTTATTTTCTACCACTCTAACCACTAATTTTTCCACCACATACACTCTTCTTACACTCACAAATATATGGGTTGTATAGTAGATATTTTGGTGGATATAGGGGGTATACTTTGGGGGTTTATTGGGGGTGTATTGGAGGGTCAAAGAGGGAGGTTTTGCTGCTGTTACTGCTAAAATTTTAGCAGCATATGGCTGCTGTGCAGTCCCCTATTTGGGGGCTGCTAGCAGCTGCTGTGGGAGGGGGGGGGGGTTGGCTGCTGTTGTGCCCCCCTGTTCTCCCTCTACCTCCCTCTCTATCTCACTCTCTATCTATATATATATATATAACCACTTAACCACCTCTATATATAACATAACTTATATATAAATCTCTCAACTTACAACACACACACACACGCTCACAAGTTACACTCACAAGTTACAACACAACACACATACACACACATATACACACACACACACCGTATACATGTCTCCACACTCACACAACCCTAAAAAACAAACCACCACTCTCTACCTCAACATGAGCACAACCCACACACACTCTCACACAACAACATCAACCAACCCACAAATGTATTAAAACAGTCCACTAGTGCAAATATATCAAAACAATCTACTTTTGCAAGATAACACCATAGTGGCTAAACACATTGAATCTCCCAAAACACTCTATATGAAACTTGTTCCCAACATCAATTCCATGCTAGATTTACCCTCTAAACAATATAAAACTGAAATTAGAGATTAAAACATGCTATTGACATAAGAACAAACACATGGGGTGTCCTATATTGGGATCTACCAAGTAGGACACAAGTCACACCTATAACATCCTCAAATGGACTCCAAATGGTCTCAAAATTGAATCTAAAGGAGACACATGCATGGGAGTGGATCCTATGAATTCAAAACTAATTAATATACAAAGAAAATCAAGTTAGAGGATAGGTTTTACCTATTGGGAGTGGAATCCCAATAAAATCTTTAGGACACGGCTCCGATACGAAGATCTATACAAAAGGACACCTCCCTTTGCACCTTGCCCAAATTCTTAGATAGAATCCTTCCTTGATGGTGTGGAATGGATTAGGAGAAGTTTGGAAGGAGGAATGTGAGGAAAAGGAGATCAAATCAAAGAGGGGAGCTCTCTAATTTGGGAAAGAACACATGTAGAAATAAAAAGAGGCAAGATGAATGAGAAGGAAAGAGACCTAATGTCTCCTATATGGCCAGCCATGGGGGGTATTGGGCCTTGGGTGAAAGCCCAATAAGGCTTCTACATGTCTCTTTAGGTCAAGTCTAGGTTTGGTTCAAGTTTGGAGTCAAAAGGGCTAAGTTTGGATCTCTAACTTAACCATTCTAACTAGTCGTAACTAATCTAACTTACTAACTTAAATGGTGGGTTTTGTGGGTCATGTCTAACTTAAGTTTGGGTCCCATCTAGAGTCTAAGTTACCCGGATCACTAACACAAGTCGGAACGAGACGAAACTTAAACCCGACTAAACAAATCCTATAAGAAATATTAAAAATATAAAATTTCCAAAATATAAAAATATAAAAATGAACAAAATACCCTTAGCCTAAAAAGTGGTAATTAGCTACTCTAATCATACATGGTAGGCCTGGGGTCATGGTTAGTCTTTAAGCTACGCAGCTCTAAGGTTACACTAGCAAAAGGATAAAATCATAAAACACTAAATTAATGATATTAAAAATAATTAAAATTCACCAATAATTCAATAACATGATTAAACCCATTATTAAATAGCCAACTTTAAAAAATTTCAAAATTATCCTTATTTTAGAAAAGTGGTGGTTATAATAAGTATATCTAAATCAGGCTCTACGTCCTTGTCATGCTAGCCAGTATGACTGCGATAATTCTAACTCCACAAATAAAGTAGACATTTACCTTTCTCACTGTCCTTATCAAGTATGTTATCAGGTTATACCCTAAATTCCAAAAATAAAATAAAGATAAATAATATAAAAATAAAAACTCAACGTTAGCAACTAATCATCAGATTCAAAATTCAACAATGACTCCATCAAAATCAAATTCAATAACAAGGAGTAATGGGTGAATCAAATGAGTAATGGGTGAATCAAATTAAGGGAAAATATTTCAAATCAAAGTTAAAATAAGCTTCTCAAGGGTCTTTCCAGGAATCTCTCAAGGAATCCTAACAGTGATTGAGTATCCTCTCATTCTAACACTTTACTTCCTATACTCTATAACGACTCGTAGTAGTACAACTAAGTCACTGTACTACTATGACATCGCACTAATACGAATCTGGACCTGCATGGGCAACCACTAAAAACGTGTCACGACTCGCACCCAGTGTAAGGGCACGAGAAGTGGGTACGTCTAGTCTACGCCGCAGTGTCGGCGGTAGAACACTGTTCTAGGTCACAATCACAACTATCACAAAATGATATACTCTCCAAATGGAGGATAATCACAAGAGGATACAATCTCAATCGTAAAACTAGAGGTAGATAATCAGCACGATAAATAGATATGAAATCCACAAGAGAAATAAAAGAAATAAAAGTCTCGATGTGATCACACCATGAACAATATCTCAATACAATCACAAATGTCTCAAGA
>JANAVB010039771.1:0-17500 GCA_029216955.1 Iris pallida | reverse complement strand
AAATTTAAAATTTTCTCAAAATTCTCTATATTTTCTATAGCTCAAAAATCTTTGTGTTCTTTTTGTTCTTAACCATTTTCTTGTAATATTTTATTCGATTTCGTATCATCATCGCATACAGTTAAAATCTCTTCTCCATTACTAAATCCCTAAATTTAACATTATACCCTTAAAGTGAATCGTCTCAAGAATCAATAACCACAATTTATCCAAGTCCTCAAAACTATGCCGACCTCGAATATCCTCGTCAGTTAGGAAATACATCTATGAAATTTATATCCAAAATATTTCTCTATGTGTGATCGTTTTCAATTGATAATATTGATCTTGATTTCATTCCCAATCTTTACCACATCTCTATCTCAAAATTCTATATCAAGGACCAATATTTAGATTCTACCAAGATTACCATATGTTAACAAATTACGTCCTTTTCGAGCTAGATGATTTAGATTACTTCCTCGCCCCTTCCAAGGTAAAAATGTATGGAGATTCGAAGGTTTCAAAGTATAGATGGCAGAATTAGATACGAGATAAGTGATTGATGTAATTGGGACAGAGTTAACTAAGATAAGGAAAAATAGGAATACAAGAAATAATGACAGAAAAGAAATATTGATAAAATCTGTTCTTGCTCATCTGTTCAAAAGGAATGAACCAATTCAAGATATAATCTGATAACCAAACACGTCTTCCTGAAATCATGTTGCTAGAATTTCGCCACGCCAGTAATCATAGCTGTAATAAACAATAGAGTCCGTAACTAAGGTATACACCCTATAATCATGTTATTTAGAATTCTTACCACGCCAACCGGTATGGCTGCAAGAAAATCTAGATTCCATAACTAGGATAAGTATATCTAAATCAGGCTCTACGTCCTTGTCATGCTAGCCAGTATGACTGCGATAAATTCTAACTCCACAAATAAAGTAGATATTCACCTTTCTCATTGTCCTTATCAAGTATGTTATCAGGTTATACCCTAAATTCCAAAAATAAAATAAAGATAAATATATATAAAAATATAAACTCAAAGTTAGCAACTAATCATCAAGATTCAAAATTCAACAATGACTCCATCAAAATCAAATTCAATAATAAGGAGTAATGGGTGAAACAAATGAGTAATGGGTGAATCAAATCAAGGGAAAATATTTCAAATCGAAGTTAAAATAAGATTCTCAAGGGGTCCCAAAAATCTCCAAGGAATCCTAACAGTGATTGAGTATCCTCTCATTCTAACACTTTACTTCCTATACTCTATAGTAGGCTCGTAGTAGTACAACTAAGTCGTTGTACTATCACGACTCGTACTAATGCGAATCTGGACCTGTATGGGCTACCACTAAATACGTGTCACGACCCGCACCCAGTGTAAGGGCACGAGAAGTGGGTACGTCCAGCCTACTGCAGTGTCGACGGTAGAATGATGTTCTAGGTCACAATCCCAACTATCACAAAATGATATATACTCTCCAAACGAAGGATAATAATAAGAGGATACAATCTCAATCACAAAACTAGAGGTAGATAATCAGCACGATAATATAGATATGAAATCCACAAGAGAAATATAATAAAATAAAAAATCTCGGTATTATCACACCATAAACAATATCTCAATACAATCACAAATGTCTCAAGAACTAGATAATAAGAAAGTCTAGACTAAGCTAATGACAAGTCCTCAGCGACTACTGGCTCCTACTGAGGGTCCAGGTCACCTGTGTCAACTAGGCCTGCTCCATAGTAAGTATCGCAGCAATCCTCATCATCTGTAATATTTTCAATGGGTCCAGTCAGGACAGGAACGAATACATATCTCTCATACAGATCATAACATGAAAGAAAATATAAAACAAGCTATAGAATAATATACATGAACTGCTGTAAAAATAGTAGAGAGACTGTAAAAGAGAACATGTATATGAAAATAGATATACATGGTCTAGATAAGAAAACTGAACTAACTACGTGATTTAGAGCACATGTTTGGTTATGTAAACAGGCTTAGGTTATACATGACTTAAATCTAGTTTGGAGTTGTACATGAAAATAGTGTAGATCACATAACCAAATAAATACTCTCCCAGCCCCAATCAGTACACAAGGATCTGTCCAGGTTATGTTATTGCGTATGAAAGTAGTGTGTCACATGGATAGCTAGTCCACATAAACACTGGATTATACATGAAGGCTCACATGATCATGAGTGTACATGAATATCACATGAGTATACATGAATAAATACGAATATAAAGAGTAGACGATGCACATGTTAAAGTACATGAGCACAATATCCCGATGTATTCGAGGGATAACATCGCATGAAGAGATCCATATAATACTAATCCGTGATAACATCGTGACAGCAACAAATATTTGAATTCAAACTGACCGAACTCGGACCGAACTCGGCTTGAGTTCTGTCTCAGTTTAAATATAAAATATTTGTCAAATTCTGTTGCGTAAAACTGAATGGTATATTTTGTAAGTGCACTTTGGATTGGTAGGCTGTATAGGAGAGTGGACTGTGATTATCCTAAGCCAGTAGTATCCAGTCGATCTTACAATTTATATCCTAGACTCAACAAAGATAAAATACATAATAAATTGTAAAATGACTCGGACTGATTCCAATGAGAATAAGCTTCAGAATAATGATTTGCATGCTTGCTGATGTAGTAGTATGCTTTTTGATATTGATTTTACTTGACCTAAAATGATTAGCAGCAGTTCGTATATTTTGTGGATTGACTTAAGTCATTGTCGATTATCAAAATCGGGTGTGACCATGGAATGGGCCAACATGGGTGTGATGGTGGTGATCGGCTTGGTGGTGGATCGATGTTGGTCGGGGGATGATAGTGGTGACGAGGTTGAGGCCTGTTGGTCGTAGAGTTGTGCCGGTGTGGATGTACATGTAAAAATATGAATAAGAATTGATAGTCATGGACATGATGCATGACATAATTTATGATGATGGATGTTGTGGTTATTGGTGTATGGGATTGATGGGAGGAGCAAAGGAAAGCTCTCCTTATATAGAAGGTGGACTTAGTTGGATAAGGATTAGAAATGTTTTAAAACCCTTTTAGATATTCCACATATTAATTTAAATCGACTATTTCAATCAAATCCAATTCATATTCAATTTAAATCAAAGTAAATTCAAATCCAAACTAATGTAGATATGTCACATTTTTAAATCAAACTTATTTAAATCAAATCAACAAAATCTAATCAAAGTTTAATTTACCACAATAAATTCAAAATATCTTTTCTAAAATAATTATAATAAATGATTTTGAAAATCCTAATAATTATTTAACTATTTGGAATATCTTTTTAATAATTTAGATAATAAAAAATAATAATAATATTATAATTTAGAAAATTCAATATATACATGAATGTACTCGCGTTTTCATAAAACATACATATTATTATTCTAAAATTAATAACCTTTAATATAAAATTTGATTGATTTTTGGCAGAAATTTTTATATCTAAAAAAATATTTATTATATGTATTTTATAAAACAAAGCCGTTTATTTCTATATTTATTAAAACATATAATAAATCTTTTATAAAAATATCACATACCTACGTATTCGTACTCGACGTACGGATACCAAAATGAAAAATCAATACTGAAATAAATAAAAATTTAAAATCGTAGTATTTTAGGGGGTTTACAACACTACTTTAGATAATGTTATCTAATTGAATATGAAAGAACGTGGTAAGTTTATACTGCAATGACACGCTCTACCGTGGGTAAGTTCTATCATAGTTTACATTGTTTATGCCTTATCAACTGCTTATTTGAAATTGACTTGAATGGCTAGAAAGATCACTTTATTATTGCATACTCATATATTTCTATAACAATTGAGATCGTGGGTTAATTAATCATTCACTAGTACACGACAATGTACTGACCATCGTTTCTATAAATTTGCGGACTAAGGAGGCATGTCAAGGAATTGAAGGCGACACTTGGAACATTTTGAAACGTTGCTCGTGTACGAAGGCGATTCCTATAATTTTGAAGCCTCTACATAAATCTGTTGCAATGCCTCAACTTTTCCCGATTCAGGGTCCAGAAAATGTTTTGTTTTTGTATAAGAGGACGCAAATATATGGAACGACTATCTCATCTGAGTCAGTTTGTAAGCTCGTACGTCACCCTTTGTAAAAGAGTCTTGTATTGATGTTATTATCAATAAAAAAAGTTTTCTTCTGCGCAAGTGTTCAATTTTTCTGCATACTCTACCTTTTTGTTGTGACTTGGATAACCTTATGACCCTGCCTTGTGCAAGTACAACTTAGGCTCCCATGACATCACGTCTGGGGGACGACGTCTATTATGGAATTGGGGCATGACATAATAGTTTTATAGCATGGGTTTACGTCCTTTGGCTTTCCATCTTGAGTCTCGAACCCTTGACCTCGTATCGATGAGATGAGTTATTCTATACAGTGAGTCCATAATATTTTCTAAGACTAATGTGAGTTACCTTCTTATTCTGTAAGTTGTGAAAATTGTAGCCATGAAGAGAGTACTTCAAGTGGCTTGAGTAGCTCGAGGGCCGAACCTTCTGCCAACCATATTGAGCGAATGTTGTGCATGCTGGAAGTGCAACAACAACAAATCGAGGGTAATCAGTGCCAAAAAAAGCATCATCAATGGCAAGTCAAAAACCAGTAGAGACAAGCTGAGGCACGATATGCTCAGTTTGAGAGACGATTCGAGGCACAATTTATGATGCAACAAAAATAGCTTGCTACTCTGTAGTAGATTGTCCATACAGTTGTGGCCAATAGAAAATCTATAATGACACATGGCAAAGTCGAGCCTATGGCCCGATCGATTGAAGTCGACTCGGAGGAGCCTGAGCGTCATCCTGCACCGTCGATAAGCTACAACATCGAGGTATCTAAATTCAAGAAACATATCGCACTTCCTTCAGTGGTACCGAGGATCCTTCCTTAGCGATCAACTAGTTAAAAGTATTCCAGGACCATTTCAAACTTCTGGGCATTGAAGAGTCCAAGAAAATCATATGCGCTTAACTACAACTCAGATTGAACATATATGATTGGTGGACCGTACAAAAGCGAGCGATTCGTCATGACTATGATGCATCGATTATCCCTTGGGCTACATTCAGAAAGGTATTCAAAATCGAGTACCTTCCTGCAGCCGTTCACAAGAAAATGAGAATAAATTTATGTTCTTGAGGCAAGGGAACATGACGGTATAAAGCAAATTCAACAAGTTAGCCAAATTTGCTGGGATATTCCTACCAACTATAGTGAGTTGCACTCGACGAATCGAAATAGGTCTGCAGCCCTCTACTACTACCTATATGATCATTCTAGTGTATAAGATGATGGACGAGTCTCTCAATCATGCTCTCCGTCTAGAGCGCCAGTATCCTCCAACCATTGTCGGCATTGTGCAAAATTTCTATCACAAGCACCCTAGTATAGTAGGGGCAATAATACAATAAAGCGTCCAAATAACAGCTATCAAGGTAGCTACCAAGGGCAAAACATAGGACTTCACTACACCCGATGTAACCAATATGGATACTTGTTAAACGACTGCCCAGTTCCTGAAGGTGGATGCTAGAATTGTTTAAAAAGGGCCACTTACGTGCTGATTGTATGGCTATAAGATCGAACCCAAATGCGCCTCAATAACAAAATCATACAGTGAATCGAGGTCAGGTACCCCGACCTCACCAAGTCGTACCGCATAATTGCCAAGATAGTCGTCCCAATGCCCACAGACGCGGTCTACGCCATGACACGAAATGAGACATTCGCCTCAGATATAGTGGTGTCAGGTATATTACTTTTAGTGATATACCTTCTCGTGTACTATTTGATTCGGTGCTGCACACAATTTTATAGATAGATTTTGTCGAGGAACACAAATTTCTTATGGCGTCGCTAGCCCTTAACCTTAGTGTTACACCCTGTTGGGCATGGAACTGCCTGCACACTTAGTATGTATAGACGTATGCATTTATATCAGAGGTAGGAAATTGTCTCTTGATGTAATAGTTCTAGACCTTAGGGCCTACAATATCATCTTGGAAATGGATTGGCTCGGCGCTTGCTCGACCACTATCGACTGTATAGGAAAGAAAGTCGTATTCTGTCTACCCAGAGAGACTGAATTCTATTATTCGTGTGGTCAAGCGTCGACGGCATGCATGGTGATCTCAGTAATTTTTTCTCAAAGGATGCTACATTCTGGCTGCGAAGGATACATGGCGTCTATTTGAGACATACGATAGGATGGTGCAAATGTAGGTCAAAATAATGTTGTGGTAGAATTCTTTGATGTGTTTCCATACGAACTACTCGGTATGTCATCCGATCAAGAAATCGAATTCACTATCGATACCTTCTCGATACCTGACCAATTTTTAAAGCCATACAGAATGGCCCCTGCAGAATTGAAAAAACACAACTCCAATTAAAGAATTGTTCAACAAGGGATTCATTCGGCCTAGCATCTCGCCATGGAAGCACCAGTGTTGTTCATAAAAAAGGATGGGTCGATGCGCCTGTGTATTGACTACCGAAAGTTGAACAAGGCCACCATCCGAAATGAAATCCATTGCCCCACATCGACGACATGTTCGATTAGCTACAAGGTACCTCTATATTTTCAAAGATTGATCTTCGATCGAGTTACCATTAGCCCAAGATCAAGCCAGACGACATGTCGAAGTTCGCCTTTCACACTTGTTACAGCCACTATGAGTTACCAATGTTGCCTTCATGGACCTAATGAATCAGATGGTTCGACTGTTCCTCGACAAGTTCGTAGTATTTTTCATTAATAATATCCTCGTCTACTTGAAGAACATAGCAAAACACGTGGAGCACCTACAGATCGTACTCCAGACCCTTCGAGATAACCAGTTGTATACGAAGCTGAGCAAGTATAAATTTTAGCTGAGCATCACATCCTTTCTTGGGCACGTCATTTTTATAGACGGTATTTCAATCGATCCAAAGAAAGTCAAAGCTGTAGCTGATTAGAATGACCTGCGTTAGCTAGTGAGATCTTAAGCTTCCTTGGCTTGGTGGGATAGTATCGACGGTTCGAAAAGACTTCGCTAAGATCACATCATCTTTAACTTGCCTCACTCAAAATTTTACGACTCGCTCCCGCTTTTCGGGACACAAGTACGTAGCCAAGTCCAGCCTACGCCACAGCATCGACGGTAGTATGCTGTCTACATTTCAATGTCAAATTTAAATACAATAAAATCATATCTAATTGTTCATTCACAACAACTATTTTATTTACAAATCCAATATTACAACATAAATGTTTGGGGGAACAAATCTGCTAAACATTTAAATAAAAGAAAATAATTAATCTCTCTAGAATCTAAGGTCAACCTCCAAGATCTCTATCTCCCCCTATGGTAATAGCACAAAAGTAGGAAGCACGACAAGTCACCTACAACGATCCAGTCAGGAAATAAGCAAAGTATAACCCTATTGCAATAATGTAACTTAATACAAAATAAGCTAGACAGTAGAAATACAATGTAATAGTAAAGAAACATATATATGTATAAGAAACTACTAACAGGAACATATATGAACAAGACAACTGGAAATTGAATATGAACAAATAAAACTAATCAAATAGTGCTTTAAAATACCTTTCGACATTTGAACAACTGGACTAATACGACACATCATACGAAGGCTAGCCACATTTTTGGTACGGCCAGCCCACACATGAGGTGTATGACTTAGCGATCCACATTTAACATTCATTGGAGGTTTGTTCACACACATACTTAGCATTTCCCCTCCCGACTCACTAGACAGTCAATAAACGGTCAATGATATAATGAGTTTATCGTGTCACAATCGTGTCTCAATTGGATACTTAATAAAACAATAAAGAATATCATTAAATGTAATAAGCATATAAAACAATAGTGTACTTGGTTGAATTCCTAAATGAACTGGTTTCACAAGTTGAAGACAAGATGAACTCTAGCCTAGAAGCTATCAAACTATACCATAACATTGTACCATAAACCCGTGCAAGAATAACCACAAGTTAGATCTAAAATCTCATTCTAAAGTCATAGAAAGTGGCTAGTGGGTTAACCTAATTAATTCTATTTAATTCTAAAATAAATCACCTAAAAAACTAATTTAACCTAATGATAATCTGAAATATAATTCAAATAAGGAATTTTGGCCATAGAAAGTCATGTTTTAATTTGGAAACTATGGCACGCAAATCGAGGCGTGTCATTGACTAACTAGTCAAATGTTATGAACTTGATGATTTGAAAGTGCATCTTGGTAGATTTCAGTGCCATGAGTGCACCGGAATCAACTGTGCCACAAAATCACGATTTGGTTAATAGTTATCGCCGTTATGGCTAACTATGACCAAATCGTGAATTATCGACCAAATCTGAGTTCAAAGAAATAAATAAAATACTAAACAAAATTTTGAATTTCTAGAAAAATTGTATAATGTATATTCGTGTCAGTTCCAAAACTTCAAACGGATCGCAAAACAGAGTTCGGGATCTCCCGGAACCTCAAAAATTATGCGACGCATCGATTTTTGGACAATCGATACTCAAATAATTCTCCAAAAATTCATACATAAATTTCCAGAAAACCGATTACATATTCGGAAAACTAAGCCCGATATGATTCTAAAAAAATGGCATGTGATATTCTATTTAGGAGTTCGAAAGTAGTTCGATCTCCATCGTCACACTTCTCTATAATCAATAATTGTACTTAAATCTTCTGTTTATGAGTTTTTTTGGACTTTTTCTCATTTGTAATACAAAAATTTCATTCAACTTTTGTTCACGGCAAACACCAACACTTTTTGTCACTGGCCATTTATTGTTTGGAATTCAAACCCAATCTCGTCATGAGCGCCACAACGAAGATACCAGCCATTGTCGAACGCTATTTGATGGGTACGCATGGCTAGCTGGGTCTAGAGACCGCAAAGGGTCTCCATGTAATGTATTTCTTTATGTCAAAAATGACATATTATATATCCTTCTATTCTCCATCTGAGCCATCTAGGAAGGTGTAAGCCTCTAAATTTTTTAACTAGAATTATGAAGATTAATTAGGAATTTAATATGATTATATTTGAATTTCTAAGTTAATGATTTACCACTTTTATTTTTATTATCATATACACGTTACCGTGACTTTCAAATTAGAAGCACAAGACTAGTCATTTTCTCAAAACCAACTTCACATGCATGATCTAGTCAAAACACTCTTCACCCATAACATTCATGTCCCACTCAGATACACCATCTTGTGCTTTATTTTTATCGCACAACTTTTCTGACTCAAGACCCAATCTTGATTCACCCTACGGAGTCACATTTATTTTCGACTCGATTTAGGGACACCATTTTGTCCCAAACCTGTCAACCCAAGATATGGACACGACCCATATTGAGCCTACTACATACATGCCATTTGTGTCCCATTCATTTAAGCTGCCGCATGCTACTTATTTTTTCGTGATTATAAATGATTAATTTAAGCCATTTAATTTACCAAGATCAATTGTGACCC
Organism: Iris pallida; assembly: GCA_029216955.1. Lineage (NCBI taxonomy): Eukaryota > Viridiplantae > Streptophyta > Magnoliopsida > Asparagales > Iridaceae > Iris > Iris pallida. The sequence continues at coordinate 7,869 of JANAVB010039771.1, read as the reverse complement.
GACTCGAATCAATTAGACTCAACCCAAGCACTATGCCATCTCTTTTGTTAGTACCTACACAACAACACCATCTACAAACACCAAACACCCTAGCACTATTCACCCTAATCCCAAATGACCAACTTCTAACCATAGATTAGGAAGTAATTCCTATTTAAATCCATTCAAACCCTCACCATCTATTTTATTTTATTTTGGCCAAATGCCAAGAGCTGCCTTGGAAAGCCATCTATGACACACCATCTCTCTTGTCTAGTCATGCATCAACAATACTAGTTCACTTTTGTAAAGTTTTCTCTCTCTTCCTAAAGAACCACTCATCAGCCAACTCATTTCTAAATATCAAAACCACTCCATTTGTTTTCCTCCATCCTTCTCACAGCCATCTCATCTTCATTCCTCTTTATCCCTCTATGGCCGAAAGCTCACCCACCCCCTCCTAACTCCAAAAGCTCTCCACCACACCATCATCTCCATCACCATCATCCTCATCTTCCTCCTCTTCACCATGGCCGACCCCTTATTCTCTCCATGATCGCAGCCATCAACTCCTTCATCTTCCATCTTTATCTTCCCTTCCACTCCATGGCCGAGCAACCACCCTTCTCCTCCATGGACGACTCCTCCACACCCCCTTAACTGATAGCCTCCATCACCTCCTTCTCATTTCTCATCATTATCTTCCTCCTTACCATGTCCGACCCCCTCTCCACGTAAACCTCTTCTTCTTCATAAATACTCTTCCTCATCTTCCTTCCTTCCTTCCTACCTCATTTCCTCTAGCAGCAGCCATTGTTGCTGCCAGAGCAGCTGCTGCTGCAACTGCTACTGTTGTTGCTGCCGTGCGCTATTCCTATCGCTGCTGCAGCCAACTGGACAGCCTCCTCTACCCCTTTGAGAGGTCGGCCATCCTAGGGGGAGCCTCCCATGTCTCCCCTATAGCCTACCAAGGTCAGCCAAGGACTTCTCAGCCAAGCCAGGACATGGCCGGACGACCCATCAAGGACAGCAGCTCGGCCACTGTTGTAGCTGCTATTTCGAGCAGCTGTGTCACTACTGTCGGTGCTCCCTATCGACTCTATAAGCTCGCCCCCCTCGTGAGGCCAAGAAGCTCTTCGTCGACCCTAGAAGCATGCCCCCAAGTGGTTATTTGTACCACTTGTCAAGGTATAATCACCAAGTATATTTGAATCCATTTAGGTTCACACACACCTTGCATGTAGACACCCATACTCTTGTTTACCACTGTTATACTCTTCATAACTATAGTTGTTTGACACAATTAAGTAAAATTTGTTAGCTTCACTTCACAGCACTCTTGTTCCCATGCTTTCATGTAACAGTAGGATATTTCCATATATATTTCTTATAGAAAATTTCGATATGAATACTTCTTATAGATAAATTCCTAAATACATTTTTTTGTATATATGCTTGCCATGTTCATTTCATTCCTACACCATATTTCGTTGCATACATATTTATGTGTAACCTATATATATATATATATATATATATATATATATATATATATATATATAATATATATATATATATATATATATATATATATATGGCGAAAACCTCCCCTTTTTATTCCATAAGACTGAAAAGCCGAAGCTATACAAGTATACCAGAAGGCGCAAAATGTCAAAGCCTATACACGTATACTAACAAAAGAAGGGGAGGAAAGAAGCCCAAAATGACTAAACCGGGGATAAGAGGGAGTTCCAGAAGACCGTCCGGCCGTGGTTGCAGAGGGATCTCCTCTTATATACTGCCTGATGGTCTCCTTAATAAGTTGGTCGGCGGAGTACTGACGGCCTTCATATCTCGCCTTGTTGCGGTTCTTCCATAGCACCCACGTAGCTGCTGCTGCCACGATCTGGTGGCCATGGGTCGCCGCACCCCAAGCCTCAATGCGCTCCTCGTAGCCCCTGTCCCCAAGGGACATCCTGCAGCATTGGAAGAGAAACCTCCATACCAGCACCGAAAGTTCTCCTTGGCAGAAGATGTGGTCCACTGTCTCCAATTGACGGACAGTACAACATGTGCATGCAGACACAAGGCTATAGCCGAGCGTAGTGAGGATGTCATCAGTGGGGAGGATCTTACGGTTTGCTCTCCAAATGATGAAGGACCACTTCTTGGGGATACATGTCTGCCAGAACGGAGCAGTGTAAAAAAATATATATATATATTTATATATATATATATATATATAATATATATATATATTTCTATATATATATATTATTTATTTATTATTATTTTTATTTTTTTATATGTATATATTTTCGTATATACATCTCCTTATATAACTCTTATATATTTTTCCATATATTCCCGTATATATAACTTGTATATATATATATTCTTATATATAATTTCCCATATACATTTCGTATACATACCACTTATATATATACTTCTTTTATATACATACTCCTTATATATTTTTTCTTTATATATAGAACACATATTTTTCTTGTGAGCACACATACACTAGTTGTCTCACATAATTGTCATTTTGCACAAGTTACACATGAATGATATTGTATACAGGAATCCACACTTTTGTCACCTTGTTTCCATGTTAGCATATCACCCTCATGTATAAATTCTATGTATACGTATGTACGTATACAGAATATTATAGGGAAATGGATATATGATTATATATGACTTTAGTGATTAGCTTGTAGAGGTTCATAATCATGAATGTTTATTTAGCGTATCGTAAGCCTTGGTTGTGTATTTGTAGGTCTATGTGACGACACCACCGAGACAGGAGGGACCGGAGCATTGCTTGCGCACTACGGAGTTGCAGGCAAGTATACCTTGCCTCGTATTACTGTTTCTACATATACTTCATTATACTCTTGTTAGCGTAGACTTAGTAGTTGAGTCCGAGAATTGGTATCGACACTTAGGGTTACCTACTTGACTTAGCTCTAGGCAACGTACCCTCAGTTGCGGAGTTGTTATTATAACTCCCTGGACCATAACATGTGTTACGACACGGCACCGAGTGAGGTCAAATCATGGCACGTGCTGACGCTCTCGACTGGCCATCTGTACCAGCGGCATGTGTGATGACACATATGAGTAGAGATGGTTCTAGATAGCTGACTTTGCATTGAGATTGATGTTTGAGTCGTGGATACGACTTGTACACTTTGGGCAGGGAAGACAACCAGTAGGCATTTGAGACAGCCAGTTACATTATTCTAGCCTCAGGGGGGACCCGGTTATGGGCATGATACCCGGTTATAGGCTATACATACACTAGAGGATACATCCGGCAGTAGCCACTAGCTGCGCACTAGGTACGGTCGGGAGGTATACTAGTGCTTGTATGTTTACATCGGCTCGTGATCCGACATCAACCCGTGACTTGATGCCAACCCCTTATCTACCTACCCATACGTTCCAAAGTTGTTTTCATATGCATCTACTTAGACTGGTTAGCACACCCCTATATGTTATATCAGTATTCACTTTCCGATATATTTCTATTTATATCTTGCCATGTCCTCTGAGAACCTGGTTCCTTTCTAGATCCCAACGAGCATCTGTACTCAACGATATACGGTTCCGGAGCTGAGGCAGGATACGTTGCAGAGGACCTCGAGGTGTTTCCTGAGGAGTTCCTTTGATTCAGGGTATGTTGCTACTTTGGTTGAAAGCTTCATTATCTAGTTAGCTGTGGCTCTTGGCTAGTTATCTTCCATTTCCTGTATTTTCATTCTGATGTACTGTGGGATTGTTTCCACCAGACTTGTATTTTCATTCAGTTGTATTTGGATATTCAGACTACTCTGTATTTATTTAAGTACTTTCCTTTATTACTTCTGTGGATGAGATAGATGTTTGTCTGTGTTGGTTAGTTACTTTTACAGCGTAGTACACCTAAGTGAGTTCATTAAATTGGTAACTCACTCTAGGTTGTATCAGCTGGCCAGGTTACACCAAAATCCCATATTTGAGAGTAAGGCGTGACATAGTTTTAGTGGGGCCCATGCAGGTCTCGTTTATCGTTTCAATTACGTACTGTACCGATTCGAGCCTGCGATTAGGATTAGCAGAGTTAGGATCTCATCCACTTGTTGATTATCGCCTTTGAACCTCTCGTACTCTATTGTTAATTTTTTTGCATCCTGCTTCATTTTGTCCCTTTGTAATAGAATTTTGTCTTTCAGAGATGCATTTGCGTAATATATGCACGGCTTATGGCGTTGCCCCAGCATCCGACACCGAGCCCAGTGACGATAGGACTTCAGCTTCTATAGAGATCTAGACTCCCAGATGAGTTTAGACCATCGACGACTCCATCCATTCATGTGGGGTTCACACCACAGCCGGCACTAGTGCACCAAGAGGGCCAGTCACAGAAGCCGATGTGACATGAGGAGTACCCTTTGCCACCTCCGACTCCCTTCCCTCCCAGATGCCGCAGGGAGCCTACCCGCAGCAGCTGCCGTATGTACCCAACCCTCCCCCGATGCCGCAGGAAGCATACCGATGGTAGATCCCGTATGCCCCCATTCGCCCCAGATGCACAGCCGGAGAGGACAGCCTCAGATGTTTCAGTTCTTCCAAACGATGATGTAGCAACAATGGCAACAGACGGAGGTTATGAGGCAGACTCTGATGACTGCCTTGTAGAGGATGGCAGCCCCAGCACCTGTACCACCACCAGCCCCAGTACCAGTTCAGCAGACGGACAGCATTTGGAGGTACCGCCAGATGGACCCGAAACCCTTCAAAGGAAATGAGAGCCCGGAGGAGATATCAGACTGGATAACCAACACACAGAAGATCTTAAATGCTTCGCAGCTGCCTACTGACTTGTGGATGACTGACGTAAGGACCCAGCTGGAGGAAACTCCCATCATTGGTAGGAATGCGAAGTCGATAAGGATAAGACGTGGGAGCAGTTTCTTGATTACTTTGAGGCGAAGTACTCCCCAGCTACCATCTGTGATGCTCTCTACGATCAATTACTCCACCTCAAGAAAGAAAACATGACCGTGGATAAGTACGATGCAGAGTTCAGTCATCTCAGCGGTTCGGCACACTACTGATACCAGATGAGACGGAGAAGGCTCGCAGGTTCCATCACAGCCTGACAAAGGAGCTTCATAGGTATACGAGTGCACAGTTGAGGACTACCTACGAGGAGGTATAAGTCGAGGCCAGAGTCCAAGAAGCTATCAACAGGGATCCGTTGAGTGCGAGGCACCCAACTCACACAGCGCACCAGACGTGGTTCAGCCATGAGGCCCGACTAGACGTCCGGAGACCCATCATCGGTAGCAGGTCACCCCGTACCAGATAAAGGAACTTCTGACTTGTCACTATTGTGGCAAGCACGGCCACATTCGAAGAAATGCTGAAAGAGGCTCAACCAATGCATGAGGGCGGATCGGGACAACCAGGCTGCGTACTGCCCGCAGAACTATAGCAGAGATCAGCAGTTGGCCCCAAGGCCAGCTCCACCAGGACCCAGGCCACCAGAACAGGCGACTGCAACCCAGAGAGCACTAGCATCCGGAGGATATAGAGGGGTACGTATGTAGGTATGCATGCAGTATTATTCATTTATTTCTATCTTGCTGTTATATTAGATGTCTAAATTTTGAGGACAAAATTCTCTAAGGTGGATATACGGTAATCCCTCTAAATTTTTAATTAGAATTATCTAGATTAATTAGGGGTTTAATATGATTATATTTGAATTTCAAGTTATTAATGATTTCCTACTTTTATTTTTGATTATCTATACATGTTACCATGACTTTAAATTAGAAGCACAAGAGTAGTCATTTTTCTCAAAACCAACTTCACATTCATGATCCAGTCGAGACACTCTTTACCCATAGCCTTCATGTCCCACTCAGACACACCATCTTGGGCTTTATTTTTATCACACAACTTTTCTGACACAAGACCCAATCTTGATTCACCCCACGGAGTCACATTTATTTCTGACTCGATTTAGGGACACCATTTCGACCCAAACCTGTTAACCCAAGATATGGATACGACCCATATTGAGCTTACTACACACATGCCATTGTGTCCCATTCATTTGAGCCCCCGCATGCTACTTATTTTTCGTAATATAAAACTAATTTAAGCCATTTAATTCACCAAGATCAATTGTGATCCAACCCGACACAATTAGACTCAACCCAAGCGCCATGCCATCCTTCTTATTAATACCTGTATACACAATATCATTACATCCCTACAAAATACCAAACATCCTAGCACTATTCACCTAATCCCAAATGGCTAACTCCTAACCATAGATTAGAAAGTAATTCCTATTTAAATCCATTCAAACCCTCACCATCCATTTTATCTTATTTTGGCCAAGCCAAAAGATGCCCTGGAAAGCCATCTATGACACCATCTCTCTTGTCAATCACACATCAACAACATTGTTCACTTTTATAAAGTTTTCTCTCTCTTCCTAAAGAACCACTCATCAGCCAACTCATTTCTAAATATCAAAACTACTCAATTTCTTTTCCTCCTTCCTTCTCACAGCCATCTCATCTTCGTTCCTCCTTATCCCTCCATGGCTGAAAGCTCACACCCCCCTCCTAACTCTAAAAGCTCTCCACCACACCATCCTCTCCATCACCATCATCCTCAACTTCTCTCCACACCCCCTTCTTATCTCATTCAAACACACACACTATACTAACATATATCACATAATAATAAAAATATATATACATATATGTACTATATCATACATATTCTTGACAACCTATGATACCTACATTTACATGATATCCATACTAGGCTCATAGGTTACATAAAATGCCTATGTCGTATAGTCACTCTTCTACTTAAAATCAATATTGTACAATTGGGCCTTCACTAAATTCTAGGATTAAAATATGTTGTAGCTCATCGTGTTAGCTTTCCGAAACTTCAAACGGATTGCATTTTCGTGTCCGGAAGCTCCCGGAATCGCAAAAACACCGAAATGCGTTCGTCTTTCATATAGCTGACACTCAAACAATTCTACAGAAAGTTCTAGAACGAATTTTGCCTTAATAATATTTGGAAAGCTAACTTCGATACGCTTCTTTTAAAAAAAAGGGAGATTAATCGGAGTCTTGAGCTAGGAGTTATGGCATTTCTAAGTGCTCTGGCTACTAAAAACGTGGATAAAAATTATGACGAATTTGGGTTGTTTTGGACAAAAGAAACACATATAGGCCAAGATACTTAGATACCAACATAGCTTTCCAAATAAAACTCATTCTAACCATCCTAACTAAGATCAATCCACTCTCTAACCATCTAAAACTGAAATTAAACCACAAATAGCCTATTTACATAAACATAAACACATGGGGTGTCCTATATTGGAAACTCCACAAGTAGGACACCAAACATATTCAAACTTCCTAAAGAGGACTCCAAAGAGCCTCAAATTAAAATCTAATGGTTGTATGCATGGGAGTGGATCCTGGATTCAAATCTAACTAAAATGTAAGGAAATTGAAATAGAGAGATGGTTATACCTATTGGAAGTGGGATCCCAATGATACACTCAAAGGACACGGTTTCGACACGAAAGCTCCTCCAAAATGGACACCCTTCCTTGCTCCTTGCTCAATCCTTGCTAGCACCTCCTCCTTGGTTGAATGAGAAGAAATGATGAAAGATTGGAAGAAGAATGGATGGATTTGGAGATCAAAATCAAGAGGGAAGCTCTCAAGTTTGGGGAAGAACAAATTTGGGGGAAAAAAGAGGCAAGTGTGAAATGAAAGAGAGGGACACCTCACCCCTATAGGTGGCTGTCCATAATGCCCTAATGGACCTATGTGAAATATCCAAGAT
>JANAVB010039770.1:0-21069 GCA_029216955.1 Iris pallida | reverse complement strand
CAAATGGAACAAGACAAGTGAGCATGTAATAATCTTACTTGAAGATGTTTCAGAGTCATCGAGTCAGTCATAGTCAGTCACATTTTTTGAGTTCATGACACGGGCACACTTTCGGGAAGTGGCAGAACTGGAACTTCTTCCTGGAGTGGACTTTTGGTTTTTAGTTGCAAGAGTTTGGAGAACAGGAAAAGCAATGTTAGTCCTTGAAACTAGAGGATATATGACCGTATCATATCATATCATGGACTTGGTAAAGATTAGTTAGAGCATTACTTTCTAGTATGCGTCGTGTGTACTGCATCCGCAGCTGACCCACTGATGTGGACCAGACTGTCCATATAAGGAGCTAACTCATTCATTTAGTCTTAACCAGTGTTGTAAGAACCGGACTGATGGTTGGACCGGATCCAACCAGCTTATCCCAAAAATCAGTTCGATTCGACTAAGACTGGATCTTTTAAATAACCGTCTGTTTTTTTCAAAATCGGGGTTCAACCGATGAATCGGCAGAACCGTTTCACAATTGAACTGATCAATTTTAATTTTAATTTTTTTAAAAAAATTCAAAAAAGTTATCATGTGAAATTTGGAACATTTGATTTTTGGTTTGGTTTGGTAAACCTTATAGTTGTAAAATTAAACCAAACCAACATACTAAGAACCAAACCAAACTAAGAAGTAAATATGGATATTTTGCCTATTTGAACCAAACAAAACCAAGTCTACTTGAACTTCGGTCCGACCTATACCAAAAAATTTTGGTTCGATTATCGGTCCCCGTTTTGAAAACATTGCTACTAGCTATATTGCTTGCATGAGTATCATATTGTTCTTTTTTATGATGAAGAACTCAAAATATGTCAAAGTAAAACAAATTCGTATATAAATTAAAAGAAACAAAGTTGATTAAAGGATTCGAGAAAATATACCAACATTAGTTACAAAAGGCACAACAGATCGGTTTATTGTGCAAGACAAATCGCACTTTAGTAAACACTTTCGGTCACTTTAGGTGCCGATCTACTAGGCCTTGGCCGAAACGTCTCTAGGACAACAAGGATCCCCAGGTATAAGGTTCATACTGAATGGTGTCGGTTGGGTGATAAAATTAGTAGAATCTAGTCTTTTACCATATGAATTAATTAAAAGAAAACTCCAAGTCACTCAGAATTTTATTTTTCTCTTTCAACGTGATCACTTATAGGCACTGTTGACTTGAAGGCTTAATTATTCAAACCAACTATAAGCCTATTACCACATTCCAAACCTGCCGAATTGAGAACCAGTGCACTTGGCGTTGGGAACGAAGCGCAGAAAACGTTTTTCCAAATTAGAGGTCAGTCATGCGAGAGAACCGAACAAAAGCATACAAACTAAAAATGTCAAACGTAAATCGTAGACACAAAACTTTTTACATAAAAAATTCAGATAGAAAAAATCACGGGATGATCGGAGTCCAACCCTGAAGAACCTCCACTAATGGAATAAAGAAAATACACCCTCTACAAGTTCATCTCGATCCAAACTGATCACCATAACTCACTTGAAAGAAAAAAATTCGATTGCAGACTCCGAAGAACAAGAGACGTCGAATAATTATCGAAGCGATCTCTCATTCACAATAGTCTTCAATCCTTTCTCCCTCTCAAAATTTGTAAAGCACTATTGCTTACTTTTGAGATATTTTTTTGGGATATATTTTAGGGTGAGGAAACACCTAGTATATATAGCCTCAAACCCACAACTAATTGAGGTATTCTAGTGTCCTGGCTGGTACACCCTCTACAAGCTCATCTCGATCCAAACTGAAGAACCTCCACTAATGGAATAAAGATTGCAAACTCCGAAGAACAAGAGATTGAATAATTATCGAAGCGATCTCTCATTCACAATAGTCTTCAATCCTTTCTCCTCTCAAAATTTGTAAAGCACTATTGCGTACTTTTGAGATTTTTTTGAGATATATTTTAGGGTGAGGAAACACCTAATATATACAGCCTCAAACTCACAATCAATTGAGGTATTCTACTGTCCTAGCGCTTCAATCTTCGGGTGCACCGTCGTCGAGTCGTAGTAGGCTGCCCTGTCCTGGCTGGTACGGTGTCACCGGAGTCATTGGAGGATTCTGTCCCTCCAGGATAGCCGCTTCACCAGATGTGAGGGCCAAGGTAGAGGTGTGCCTGCTTCTTAGATTCATAATGTTGGCACGAAAATAGGATAATCGTTAGGAAGGATTAGTTATGAGGCAATTTCAAGTAACCAAAGAGGATTCGAAAAGTTTAGAAGTCAAATGAGGTAATAATCATGGATGGGATACTATTTCTATTCCTATATGCAGGCTTGTTGGACACAGTTATGTATCCAACAATATTTTCGAGACCTTCATGGACCACCACAAAACATGTAACGTCCCAGTCCCAAAATACTTAGGACTAAGTACGTAGACATGCCAGCTGCATATATACGAAGAATACTCCAATATATGGAATCTTTGTATATATACATAAGCTGTAATAATATGAAATAGCAGGCCAGAATATCAATAAACTATATCTCATCCATAGCACAACACAGAAAAATATAAGAAGTCGAAATATGACAAATAACGAGTCAATGATATAGTCGGGTAAACATATCTACTCCAAACAGCTATGAAAAATAGTCTCAAATGATTGAAGTCAACCTCCGCGAAATAGAAAGAAAAGAATATAAATTAAGATGTCCACTACATAGTCTCTATAAATCTCAAAGCAAGGGTAGAGCTAAATGTCAGAAGGGAATGCCTCGTCGTCTACAAAAGATGGATCCAATGCCGTGCCGTACTCCTGTAGGATATCATCTAATCCTAGAGAGATAACCAGGTCCTCAGAGGGACGTAACAAGATACAAGAAAACACCATGCCGTATAAACTGTGTTATATAATAATTAAAGAAGGATGCATGCAATGGGGTGCCTAATCGTTCTATAATGAATATGCAATTAAGAACAACCTTCACATATGGGCACCCGGGCTGTATAGTAGTGGCATCGTCCCTTCCTTCGGCAACTAGTTGCCTCCGTCCATACGCCGGTGAACGTCAGAGGGAATCAGTAAGAAAACGTTCATAACACTCCATGAATGTTAGAGGAAATCAGTAATAGTAAGGTGAACCTGTGTCTCCAGCGGAGCTTCAGGTACAATAGCAAATGTATATGTGGCCCATACATCAAGGAACTATTCTTTCCATCCAATGCCTAGTAGAGTCACATCCATGACTCCTATGAACCTCTAGCAACTGCCAAGTCCACTAGCATGCAATTCTACTGGCAGTTACTCCTAACCATCGCACGCCTCATACATATCGGTGGCCGGCCGACTACGCGAGTACGTGTCCTATATGTGACTCACAATATGTGGTAAAGTATGTGTCAAGGCCGTATGAGATATACCAATACCTCATCATCAAATGGGTGGTCACTAAGCTAAGTCAATGCAAGAAAATGGTATAAAAGCAATTAAAACGATCGATATAGTCGCTTGCACCCAAGTGTGACTTGGACGCACAGTGATATAAAAACAAAGAACATGTATATGAAACTAAAAATTAATAACTGAAAAAATAAATTATAGTAATCACAGAGTAAGGTGGCAAGGTATCTTGCCTGGTGTGTGGGAATGACAACTCCAACAGTCAATCACGTCAGCAATAAAAACTCTAAATTCACAAACGGCTCCGGATGATGAAACAAACATAAAAAACGTTCCTGGTGTACAAGATATGTCTAGGAAATGCCTGTCTAGAAGTCCAATTCTGGAATATGGGCAAAATCGTAGTTTCGGATCAAAACGATATCCGTTATTGGACCCGTTTTGTACCGAAATACGTGCCAGTATCTATGGTCTCTAAAGTCGCCAAACTACATGTCTATGGGTCCGGTTTATGGAGACGAACCCAACCGTATGTCCAAAATTGGATTTCGGCGGGCTGTGCACAATTTCGTCCATTGGATCGGGTCGCGGGCCTGCCAAATAAGCGTTCCGGTCGTCCTTCTTATAATCAGACCAAACTTGGTGCGCAAGTTTCGTCTCGAATCGACGACTGTACACAAAGTTCTGGCCAAGTTTACAAAAGATTGATACGAGGGTATCTTGATGGATACGTACTGATTTTGTCGCGCACGCACAACAAAATCGAGTTCCGTCAAATCCCACGCGTCCGCGAAGTTGATACGCACCTTTCGATGCTTTCAGTTCGCGACCACGTCGTCTGGTTTGTTGGGGCGTACGCCGTATCGGGAAAGTTTTTCTAAATTTTCACAGTTTTAAACTAATTTTTTTTCTGATTTTTAACCCTAAATAACTTGGCATTACATTAATGAAATCAAGAACTACAAAAGGGGTTTCAATCGTGTATATATTGTCTACGACTGTCTTAATTTAGTTTATCAAAAACCCTAATACGTGGTTCAGAAATTGGCTTCTAGGTTGGGGGGTTGGGCAGCCTAAAATCTTTGTTTCCGACAGATTTTTGCTCGATTTTGCTTCAAATTTTCGAGCAACCTACTCGGTCTTACGAGATTTTATTTGAAGAGGTTCAAAAAGGTATATGCAGGGTTTCCAGAGAACTTTACGTGGTTAAAAATGATCAAGAATTTGTGGAGAAGTATAATCGGGAATGGGGGTACCTGACAGTTAGTTCTGCAAAAAACAGAGGATCTCCTATGTTCAGTCGAGATTGCCGCCCACTGCTAGCAGCTCTGGCGATGTCAGGAAGTTGGTGTCGCACGCTGGGGGAAGAGCAAGGCTGGGGTTTCGAAGGATGTTGTTCACAAGAGGTTTTTGATAGGTTTTGGGTTACGTACAATTTTTTATATAAAACTCATTTTTTGAATCCAATTTCGATTAAATTTTTCAAAGATTTGTAACTAAGGATGGGGCTAGATTAGGTTAATCTGGTAGAGATTGAGATTACGGATGTAATGGAAGTGGTTTGGATTTGATGAATATATTTCTTAGGATCTGCTTCAATCCCATTCTTCAAAGCCTGTTTCGTAGGAGAAGAAGGGAATGGGTTGGCCTTCTTGAATTACTGTTCTCGTGAACCGTAGCTCGAGAAGGGGGCTTGTGTTTGTGTAGCTCCCCTTCTCGAAATTTTTTGAAATATTTTTATTTATTATTTAAATGGTAATTTTTAGTGTTATAAATAATCGTTTAGTTTATTATTACGGTAGACGACTTTAGCCATAATTAAGTTTTGAAGTACCAGACGACTAGGAACCGTAGCACGGATAGTACAGTGGCGTGCTTTGACTAGTGTGTTAGCCCTGGTAGCGAAGGCCGAGCCATAGTGATGTTCTAACTAGAAAAACCAGGCCAAGTTTCGACTTAACCCCTATAGAATATTTTAATTATTTATTAATTAGATTATTTAATTTTAGGAAACCCGGTTGTACCGAATTAGTCCAGAAAGGACCCAAAACAAGCCCAAGCCCATGTAGTCATGCAGGACGTTCAATTACATTCGTGTTGATGTATTTTGGTATGATGGTGTCGTATTCCGTTTTAATGATCTAATGAATATTTTCTAAGTATTATAAATTAAATATTATAAATATCATTATTAGTTGATATTAAATGATATTTGTATGAAATAGGCCCTTGTACATTTTGGGATTAGTAGACTGTACATAATGGTATATACACCATTATTGGTTTATTGAATTTCGTTATTATTATTATTTTTTATTATCAAAGTTATTGAGGTAATTATTATATAATATTAGTATTATTATTGGTTATATTATTTTAGTCAAATAAATGTTATTAGGGTTTATTTGAGCTTACGAAGATTATATATAAGCGTAGATAGATATATTCATATGTATAGATATTTTTTAATTGATTATACGATTTCATTATTTATTAGAAAAGTTAGTAAAAATAGATATCTTATATAAATGATATATTTCAGTATATAGGAATACTTTACTATATATATAAATGCTCTTTCTATGTAAATATTATAATTGTTATTAATTATAATAATTGTACTTAAATTATTATTAGACTTTGTGATTATGTAGATATTATATAATATTTGTTATTAACTATGGATTCACACACACACACACACACACACACACACACATATATATATATACATTGGGGAAGAAATAGAAAAAAGAAAAAGAAAAAGAAAAAAAAGAAAAAAAGAAACAACAGTAAGCCCGGCCCAACCGAGCGGTGTCCCCCCCTCGACTGTGTAACCGACAGTACTTGTATATGCACGGGATAAAGAGAGATGGATCTCGACAACCTAACCATAGGCCGCGCCCTCCCCTGTGCACGCGTGCTGCCGCAGGCTGGCCGGGGTCGGCCGTCGGCCGGCGACATCAAGGCCGGCCGCACGTATCAGAGCAGCAGCAATGGCAGGAGCCACGGTAATGTTCGGGATGCCGTATCTCCCTCGTTGCTCCACCAAATCGTGTTCTGTTTGTTGAGGTATGACAACAACCTAACCATCTATAGATCCCAATAAATAGTTCCAAGAATCATAGGATAACATGTTCGAGATTTCGACGCAAAGTCGACAAGAAACAGTTTGAAATCAGTCTCAAACCAGTCCCAAGTAGCCCTCTTTGGAGATCGATTACTGTTAACCCATTAGGAATTTTAGAAAACTAATTTAAGACACTTGAAGACAACATATAGGACTTCCTAACATATTTTGTATTTTTAAATTTCATTAAGTATGTGAGGAGAAAAAAGTTTTCAAAGTCAAAAAATTATCTATGTTGAAACAGTTTAGAACTTTAAAAAATTTTCCGATCCAACGTGCGTCCCGCCAATCCAAGCGACGTGGTCATGAACCGAAAGCATCGAAAGGTGCGTAATGGCTTTGTGGACGTGTGGGCTTTGATGGAATTCAAATTGGTCGCGTGTGCGCGACGAATTTGATGCGTATCCTTCAAAATTCACCATATCGGCCTCTGTGCAAATTTTTCAATTACTTTGTGCACGTTCGTCTAGTCGAGACGAAACTTATGCCAAGAGGACTGTATCATTTTTTTGGTACTGTATGCCAAGTTTGGTCCGATTCTGAGACAGTTGATCGGATCGCCGTTTTGTGGGCACTACGATCCGATTCAACAGACAATTTTGTGCACGGTCCACCGGAATCCAAAATTAGACATACCGTTGGGTTCATGTCATCAAACCAGATCCGTAGACATGTAGTTTGATGATCTTAGAGACCATTGACTCAGACACATTTTTTGGTAAAAAGCGGATCCAACGGCGGACACCATTTTGACCCAAAATGACCGTTTTGTGCCTGTGTCCAGAATTGGACTTAAGGATAGGCAATTCTAGCTATGTTGACTATTCTGAGAATATCGATAATATTTATTTCAGCATCCGGAGATCGTTGTACGAGTTTTGACTATTGTGGCACATCGAGTAGTTTGGATTATCGGTTTCACCAGCAAAGGACCACAAGCGAGTACAGTTTGTCGTTTATTTTAGATATTGATTATTACTATATCTCGTTGTTAGTCATTGGATATGTGGTTCTCGTCTTTTATGTTTTGTCATATTTTGTTGAGTCGGAAAGGAGAAGTACCAAGGATTGTGATCTGACCTTAGACAGTGTAGACAGTAATTAATTATTACAAAGTAGACAGTGTAGACAGTAATTTATTATTACAAAGTAGACAGTGTAAACAGTAATTTATTATTGCAAAGTAGACAGTGTAGACAGTAATTTATTATTGCAAAGTAGACAGTGTAAACTGTGATTTATTATTGCAAAGTAGACAGTGAAGACAGTGTTCAGACATCGTAGACAGTGTCGTGTAATTGTCCCAATACCAATCACATATCAAAGGTACTTCAGTCAGTCGGTGAGTGTTGTCTTTATATTTATTTACTATTTTTCATGTTTAGTTTTATTTGTCTTTCTGTGTTTATTTTTTTAAATCATATGTCTAAAGGTTAACCTCTGTCGTATAGTCATTTTTATATATTGAAACTGCATTAAGTGAATTGTACTCGTTCCATTCCTGACTGGAAACTAATATTTTTCAGGTTAGCCGTGGATTCACTTAGCATGGGGAGTTATGGGTATACTTGCAGACAAAAGCCTAGAGACTTGCTAGATAGCTGAGTTGTAGTCATTCCAATATTTGTACAAGTTTATATTTTTCTGCAAATGTAAAACTTGTGAATATTGTAAGTTAAATTAGTTTTGTGAATGAGCATTGTTTATTTATTTTGATCATCATGGCCGTGACAGCGTTCTACCGCCGACTCTGCGGCGTAGATTGGCTTGTACACGTCTCGTATCCGAAAAAAATGGGTACAGGTCGTGACAGTTTTGAAGAACAGATGGCAACTCTAGAGGGGGGTGAATAGAGTTTATAGAGATAATAACCAATTAAAAATTCAACTCTATCACAAACAAAACTAATCAGAGTAAATGCAGAATTTAAAGTGAGAAGAAAGAGAGCATACGCAAACACAGCCGATTTTAACCTGGTTTCCCTCGTGGAGGACTAGTCCAGGCCTGACAACTCTAGCTCAGGATTAAATCTACTATTTGTGAAATAGTAGTTTACAATTCGTGCCTTTTCTTCAGAAGAGCACGTCAACTTCTTACAAAGGATCGCAGTGGCGATTGCTTGGAATTTTTCAAGCGACTTCTTCAACTCTTGCACAAGACTCCTAACTGAGAGATGCTGAGCACTCGAGACTTAGGATGCTTGTGGTTAGTAGATGGGAAGGGTACGGCTTAGTTGAGCTTCAAGAGAGAAGAGATGAGAAGATTGGATGATTTGAAATGAGAGAATTTTTGGCCTTTTTATAGGGTTTTTGTAGGCAGAATTCGGCCAGAATTCGGGTAGAAATTTCAAATATTTGGCCGTTGGACAACTTGCAACCAGCTAACCCTAAAATTTAGGTTGCTAATTTTAAGGGGACAGAGTTCGGCCCGAACTCTGTGTGGAGGCAGAGTTCGGCCCGAACTCTGTCTCCAGAGCACAGAATGGTTCTAAGGGATCTGTGGGCTTATTTCTGGATGGTGGAGTTTATGGATTTGGGTAGGCTTTTGGTCAAGTCCCAAGAGCTCAGCATGACACAGTTTACAACAGTCTAGACTCAATAAAAGTATAAAATACAGACTCATATATAACTGAATTGCAAAGACTAGGCTGTCGTCTGACTTGAGCTTGATGTGGACGTCGTGTGTCGTATTGAATTATTACAAGTATTATTTAGTCAATGTTATCGATATTTGGTTGACTGTGACTTTGTGTCAACAATCTCCCCCATATTGATAATTGACAAAATAATAATTGTATATTCAATATTCATACCTGGACACAGTCAATGACAAAAGCATAGCTCCCCCATAATCGGTGCCGAGCTAAATAGGATAGCTCCCCCGTAAATGATGCGTTGAACCTGTTGGCCTGATAAGGAATATCTCCCAAAAAGCACCAAAAGCACATATATACAAAAATTAAATTGAATACAATATACAAATCTCTCCTCCTTTTGGCATTTAGCAATATAAGCAAGTAATAATGGGCAAACACACCAAAAGAGAAGAAACTGCATATTAATGAATATAACGAGCAGAGAGTAAGAGAGCTATGATAATCACAAGAGTCATCACAACTAAAACATAAAGAGTAATTATAAGAGTCATCACAACTAAAACAAAAAGAGTACTGATAAACCAAGTACATAAATCCAACTAAACAACTGAAAAACTGGAAAGCATAAAACATAAACTATGAACAGCAGCAGCATCATCTGGTGGAAGCCATCTCCATCATGGAGCACGAGAAGGCCCAGCGGAGTCGGAAGGATCAGTGAAGGAACGGCTGGGGTCCACAATAGCAGCATCCGGATCCAGGTAGCGCATGACCCAGGGATCGTCAATGCGATATCCCTCGCGACCGGGATCCCGCTCCATGGGAATGGGCATAGAAGGATGACGGAACATGGAATACCGAATATTGTGCAGCGAGTTGCTGAGGGCACTCATCTGCAGGGTAGTACGGTAGTCCATCTGAGTCCAGCGATCGTCCTCTAAGGTAAAGCGATCTCGGAGCATGGTCTGGATGGAGTCAAGAGTAGCAGGAGGAGGTGGCGCATCCTGTCCAAGTAGAGGGGTGTCGGGCTCCTCATCATCGGAATGCTCAGAAGTGGCAGGAGAGGCTACGACTGCCTGAAGTCGTCGTGCCTTAGATAGGAAGGCAGGAGCAGACAAGAAAGGACAATCATGAAGAGGTACATAGAATGCACGAAAAGACCATAGGAAGATATAAGACATAAACCAAGGCTCGTGGTTTCTTCCTACAGTTAATCATCCAGTCCATCATGGTACGTGGAAGATTAAAAGGAATGCGATAGTGGAGATGATACAAAGCTGATATCTCAAAATAGGTGACTTCATCGGTAGAGCCGGCCTTGGGTAGAAGGGTATTGAAAACAATCCGATGAAGTTCATAGTAGTAAGGGTTGAGATGTTTGGCCATAAGCTTACGAGGACAAATGTTTGGGGCACATAAGTCTTCCTTGAAGCTCTCAAGGGAAGTTCTATGTAGAAAGTGGAACGATCGAGCTTCAACAAGCTTGTCCCAAGTATCAAGTTCTAGAAGTTCAAGATACTCTGCCAAATCAGAATCAGCAAAGGCGATATCAATGCCCGCAACTCGGGAGTAGATGTGAGTATCATCATGAGTCAAGTTGCAGTAAAACATTTGTATAGCGCTACGATAGATGATGAAATTTGTAGCAACTAGCTTATCAAGGCAAAGATCTTGAAACATAGATTCATATTGAGCAAAAATTGTGAAATTTATGGGGTGTCCTGCAAACATCGGACGTGTCCGAAAATCACTAAACCATTCATTGGATGCTTCTAGTGATACAAAAAGTCGGTCGTCGTAGGTATTTGGGTCACGTGGACGTGAATGGTTGAACAATGGATGAGGTGGTTGATGTTGTTCAACGGGTTGCTCAACGGGAGGAGGAGGATTCGACGAGGATGCTCCCTCGGTCCGAATTCTCTTCCTACGGTTGAACAAGCGAGGAGCCATAGCACAAAATAGAGAAAATTGAAATAGAGAAGAAGAGTAAGTTATACCTCAAATAAATGATGAACAGTGAAAGAGAATTGGAAAATAGCCCTTCTTCTTGAATTTGGGATGGAATGGAGCACTATAGAGAAGAAATTAGGGTTAGGGTTTTGAGAAAATAGTGGAGAAAAAGAAGAAAAGGTGGTAAGAAAGAGGGAGAAGGAAGAGAAACCGAATATAAGGGAAGGGTTTCTCTTGGTCGGAGTGAATCAGGACCATTGGATCAAGTTTTGATCAACGGCTGGAACCTGTCCCCGATTCTGGAACAGGGAGGCCTAACTCGGCCCGAACTCTGGTAAGGGCAGAGTTTGGCCCGAATTCTGGGTCCTTGTCCCAGAACTGAAATCAGGCTGAAAGGATGAAAAATTAGTTAAGTATGGGAAATCAAGATAAGTCAAAGATAAATGATTAAGAATATCAATAAACCAGATAGTAGAAGTAGAAAGATAGCAATATGAAATTGAAAAATAGCATATCAGCAAGTGATAAATCAAAATGTACCGTATAATGAACAAGGAGTTATATTATAATTCAATATTTTGAATTTGCCATGAGTTAGCTGCAGGGGCCGGATCCCAGCTAGCGGTAGTCCTGAGGACTAGTGCACCGTGTCGCTTAGGCTTTTACGCCTTTTTGTCAGAAGGGCCCTTTCGGCTTGTACTCATAGCAAGTTCATCATAAGAGAATCACAATATACTCGATATTTACGCAGGTGTATTTTAATTTATGACGGCTTCATCTAAAATTCCAAGTTCACGACAAAGAAAATTGAAGCGCTCTTCGGATAATGGCTTTGTGAAGAAATTAGCTAACTAATGATCAGTGTCAATAAATTCTAAGTTAATTGCGCCATTTTGCTGATGATCACGCAAAAAGTGGTGTCGAATTTCAATGTGCTTTGTGCGTGAGTGACAAATAGGGTTCTTAGTCAAGTTTATAGCACTAGTGTTGTCACAAAAGATAGGAATATGCATGAAAGATAAATTATAGTCTTCAAGGGTTTGCTTCATCCACAGAATTTGTGCACAACAACGCCCAACTGCTATGTATTTAGCTTCTATTGTGGATAGTGCGACAGAATTCTGCTTTTTGCTAAGCCAGGAGACTAAAGCCTTTCCTAATAAATGACACGTACCGCTCGTACTTTTACGGTCGACCTTGCATCCCGCAAAATCAGCATCAGAGTAACCAATGAGGTCAAATGATGTTGACTTGGGATACCATAGGCCCACTGTAACCGTACCTTTAAGGTATCTAAAGATACGCTTAACTGCGGTCATGTGTGATTCCTTAGGATTTGCTTGATATCTAGCACACAGGCAAATACTAAACATTATATCAAGGCGACTAGCAGTAAGATAGAGTAGACTGCCTATCATACCTCGATACTTACGTTGATCTACGGGTTTGCCGCTGTCATCTGGATCAAGCTTGGTTGAAGTAGCCATAGGAGTGCTGATTGGTTTGACGTTATCAAGGTCGAATTTCTTCAGCATGTCCTTTGTATACTTCGACTGACAGATGAAGGTTCCATTTGACATTTGTTTGACTTGCAGCCCAAGAAAGTAGTTGAGCTCTCCCATCATGCTCATCTCAAACTCGGTCTGCATATACTTGGCAAAATCTTGACAAAGGGTTTCATCAGTAGAACCAAAAATAATATCATCTACATATATTTGAACTAAAAGAATAGTGTCCTTCAAAGACTTTATGAAAAGTGTAGTGTCAATTTTCCCTTTTGAAAAACCTTTCTCAAGTAAGAAGTTGCTAAGCCGTTCATACCAAGCTCTGGGGGCTTGTTTGAGGCCGTATATCGCTTTCTTTAACTTGAACACGTGGTCGAGAAATTTGTGATTTTCAAAGCCAGGGGGTTGTTTTACATAAACTTCCTCCTTAATAAAACCATTCAAAAAAGCACTTTTAACATCCATTTGAAATAATTTAAAATTTTGAAAATTTGCAAATGCACAAAGCATCCGAATGGATTCTAATCTAGCAACAGGAGCATATGTCTCATCGTAGTCGATACCTTCCTCTTGGTTGTATCCTTGGGCTACTAGACGAGCTTTGTTGCGTGTGACTGAACCGTCTTCATTTACTTTGTTTCTAAAAAATTATTTAGTACCAATAATTGAGTGATTAGCCGGTCTAGGAACGAGTTCCCATACTTGGCTCCTCTCGAATTGGTTGAGTTCTTTTTGCATAGCAGAAATCCAAAATTCATCATTGAAAGCTTCTGAAATATTTTTAGGCTCAATTTGTGAAATAAAGGCAGTGCTAGCAATAGAGTCTCTTAATGATGATCTAGTATTTACTCCTCGTGAAACCTCACCGATTACCAAATTTTCTGGATGAGAAGGCTTGAAAGAGAATTTCTTAGGCAAGCTTTCCAGAGAATTTGTTTCGGTTGTGGTGTTCATTGGAGTAGACGTTGATGGTTCAACATCATTATCAAGAGTAGCTGCTGCACTGTTATCTTCATCAAAAGTCACATTTGTAGACTCTTCCACAATTAAAGAGCGTTTGTTAAAAACTCTATATCCCTTACTCTTGGCGGCATAGCCAAGGAAAATACCATCGTCAGCTTTGGCATCAAATTTGCCTAAGTTGTCTTTGGTGTTAAGGATAAAACATCTGCAGCCAAAAACTCTAAAATAAGAAACATTTGGGGTTCTCCCAAACCAAAGCTCATAGGGTATCTTTTTCTTAATAGGACGAATAAGTACCCTATTTAAAATGTGGCATGCTGTACTGACAGCTTCAGCCCAAAAGTATTTCGGAATTGAAAACTTGTTCAACATGACTCTAGCCATATCGCCAAGAGTCCTATTCTTCTGCTCCACAACACGATTTTGTTGGGGAGTTCTAGGACAAGAAAACTCATGATCAAAACCATTGGAATCACAAAACTTTTTAAAATTAGAATTTTCGAATTCGCCTCCATGATCACTTCGGATTCGAGTGATCATGTAGCCTTTTCGTTTTGAACTTTCTTGACAAAAATCTTAAAAACTAAAATAGCATCACTTTTATAAGTAAGAAAGAAAACCCAAGTAAATCTTGAAAAATCATCAACAATAACAAATGCATAGAGTTTTCCACCAAGACTGACTACTCTACTAGGACCAAATAAATTCATATGAAATAGTTGCAGGGGTCTAGTAGTGCTTACAGAGTTTATGAAATGGAAAGATGATTTGGTTGCCTTATTCAACTCACATTCGGCACATACAGTATCCTTTTTGAATGTGATGTCGGGCAAGCCTCTAATTAGCTTCTTGGTTGATAGCCTGGATATAGTATCCATGTTGGCATGACCAAGACGCTGGTACCATAGTAACCGTTCATCTTTGTGAGCATATAGGCATCTACCTGCATGGTTAGTATCTATAGACAAATAGAAAATATAAATATTATCCTCTCTTACCCCTTCAAAAGCAATGTCTCCTGTTGACCTATCATATATAAGGCATTTGTTTTGTCCAAAGTTAATGTCATAACCATGGTCAGCAAGATGACTGATGCTGAGCAAGTTATGCTTTAACTCGGTCACTAGACAGACATCCTTTATTACGGGAGAGGGAGGATAGCCAATAACACCATTACCTATAATATAACCTTTTAGGTTATTTCCGAAGGATACATATCCTTCTCTCTTCATTGATAGTGATGCGAAAAGATGTGTGTCTCCCGTCATATGCCGCGAGCATCCACTATCGAGAATCCATTTACTCTTAGTTGAGGAGGGAAGGTCCACCTACATCAAGAGTAGATGTGACCTTTGGTACCCAAGTTCTTGAGGGTCCTGAAAAGTTAGCTTTTAGAAACCATACATATATCTTTTTATCAACTAATCTTCTGATTCTACATTGTGGTGATATGTGTTCATGTAGACCATAATAAGTGCATGTAGCATTTTTATTCACATTAGGAGCATGCTGATGATGTCTATAAGAATATTGATGATATGTAGATTCAGCATGGTGATGATGTTGATATGGCATGGCTTGATGATGTTGTCTATATGGCATGGCATGATGAGATTGTCTATATGGCATGGCATGATGAGATTGTCTATATGTGGAGTGATGTTGATTGTGTCTTTGTGCAACATGATGATGACTGTGTGTAGCATGATGTTTATGTGACATATGATGACTATTTCTACGTGCATGAGGTTTGTGAAAGTGTGTGTACATATAAGCATGATTGTGAGCAGCATGAGTATGACGTGGTTGACTAGTATGAGTAGTGTCATGCTTTGTGTGTCTTATGTGATTGGGTTTGAGGTTGAGCAACCTGTTTTCCCAATTTGGTCTCTAGTTTCTTAGAGACATCTTGCAATTCAGTAATCTTAGCATTCAAACCATGCAACTTAGTAATAGTGATCTTGTGTCTATTCTTTTCTTCTGCAGGCTCCGTGTTGAGTGTTGTGATTTCTTATGTTTGTTGCTCAATATGTGCCTCGGCATCATGTAAGCTTATTTTAAGCTTAGATACCTCATCAGTGACATCCGTGGGTGCAGTGTCTCTAATATTATCAAGTAAAAGAGAAAGTCTTTGTATTTCAACTTCATGACTTTTGATTTTGTCCTTGGCTTGTTTGTATTTACCAATGACCTTTTTATGGTCACTAAGTAAATCAGTGAAAGCATCGCCAAGTTCATCAAAAGTGAAGTCGTCAAGAGTTTCGTTAGATACCTTGTCGGATGTTGCCATTAGGCAAACATTAGCCGTATCTTGAGGAGAGTTCTTTTCTTCCTCGGAGTCACTAGCATCGCTTTCATGCCAGATGCTTGTGTTGGCATATTTCTTTGAAGAGGTCTTCTTGTATGGCTTCTCATAGCGGTTGCTTTTCTTTGAGAATGGACAGTCTTTTCGGACATGTTCCGTCTTCTTGCAACCGTAGCAAGTAGGCTCTTCTCCTTCATCTTCTTGTGGTTCCTTCTTTCTTCGGTTGAAGCGAAAGAATTTCTTGAAGTTGCGAACTATGAGGGCTTGATCATCATCTTCTGAGTTGTCGTCATCCGTCTCTTTGGGTTCAGCCCTCCGTCGGTGAGCTTTGAGTGCGATCTCTTTAGCCTTAGGAGCAGGCTCTTCGAAGTCCTTGAGGTCAAGCTCATGAGTCATTAGCTTTCCCATCAAGGTTTCCATGGACATGGTTGTGAGATCGTTTCCTTCTATGATGGCTGTCACCTTAGGGTTCCAAATTTTTGGTAACCCCCTAAGTAGCTTGCAAATCTTCTCGTGATTTGAATATTGTTTCCCAAGCGAGGACAGGGGGTTGATGATGTCGAGGAATCTTGTGAACATCTGTGTGATCGTCTCGTTTGGCTTCATCTTGAAGGCCTCGTATTCTTGAGTGAGACGGCTTATTTTTGATTCCTTGACTTGGGTGGTTCCTTCATGTGTCACTTCTAGAAGCTTCCATACTTCGTGGGATGTGGTGCATGTGGATACCCTGTTGAACTCATTCCTGTCTATAGCACAGAATAAAGCATTAATAGCTCTCGCGTCTAGACTTGCCTGTTTCTTCTCCTCGTCAGAATATTTGTTATGTGATTTCTCAATGAGATCACCGTTGACAACTATCCTGGCGGGCTTTTTGTAACCGTCAGTGACGATAGTTCACAGGTCAAAGTCTAGAGACTTGAGATAAAAACTCATCCTTGTTTTCCAATACGTGTAGTTAGTTCCATCAAATATGGGAGGCCTATGAGTGGACTGTCCTTCACCGTGATTGGAAATCAAGTATTGTGTGGTTGCCATGGATCAGCTCTAGGATGTAAATCCTTGTAAAGAGAATAGAGCTTTGATACCAATTGAAGAACAGATAGCAACTCTAGAGGGGGTGAATAGAGTTTATAGAGATAATAACCAATTAAAAATTCAACTCTATCACAAACAAAACTAATCAGAGTAAATGCGGAATTTAAAGTGAGAAGAAAGAGAGCATACGCAAACACAGCCAATTTTAACCTGGTTTCCCTCGTGGAGGACTAGTCCAGGCCTGAGAACTCTAGCTCAGGATTAAATCCACTATTTGTGAAATAGTAGTTTTCAACCCGTGTCTTTTCTTCAGAAGAGCACGTCAACTTCTTACAAAGGATCGCAGTGGCGATTGCTTGGAATTTTCCAAGCGACTTCTTCAACTCTTGCACAAGACTCCTAACTGAGAGATGCGGAGCACTCGAGACTTAGGATGCTTGTGGCTAGTAGATGGGAAGGGTATGGCTTAGTTGAGCTTCAAGAGAGAAGAGATGAGAAGATTGGATGATTTGAAATAAGAGAATTCTTGGCCTTTTTATAGGGTTTTTGTAGGCAGAATTTGGCCAGAATTCGGGTAAAAATTTCAAATATTTGGCCGTTGGACAACTTGCAACCAGCTAACCCTAAAATTTAGGTTGCTGATTTTAAGGGGACAGAGTTCGGCCCGAACTCTGTGTGGAGGCAGAGTTCGGCCCGAACTCTGTCTCCAGAGCACAGAATGGTTCTAAGGGATCTGTGGGCTTATTTCTGGATGGTGGAGTTTATGGATTTGGGTAGGCTTTTGGTCAAGTCCCAAGAGCTCAGCATGACACAGTTTACAACAGTCTAGACTCAATAAAAGTGTAAAATACAGACTCATATATAACTGAAATGCAAAGACTGGGCTGTCGTCTGACTTGAGCTTGATGTGGACGTCGTGTGTCGTATTGAATTATTACAAGTATTATTTAGTCAATGTTATCGATATTTGGTTGACTGTGACTTTGTGTCAACAACTTTGTCTGTTTCTTTTTCTTTTTTTTTTTCTTTTTTTATCTAATATCTCTACATATAAGACCTTATATACTTTTATATAAGCATTGAAACATTTTTTTTTCAAAAAGAAATTTCCAAGATAATTGTCTAAAATATAAACTAAATAGAAATTTTCTAAAATATATATGTAGAGAATGTTTAATAGATTAAACATAGACAATATACTCAAATACAATATTTTTCTTACTAGTTTTCTATAAAGAAATATTATGCAATTACTTTCTTACTAGTTTTCTATAAAGAAATAATATACAATTATTTTCTAACTATGAGTATATGCGAAAAATGCTAAATGTATGCCCACATAAAATAATATAAACTTTATAAAATGGGGGGGGGGGCTTACATCCTACCCAACTTATAAAAATTTTGTCCTCGAAATTAAACTAAAGGTAGGGGTATGCAATGCACTGTGGAATTAAAGGAACTAACAATTTAAAGTCGTACCCCTTTTTTTAAACAAATGGGGGGTAGTTTATATAAAATAAAAAAATATAAATAGAAGAGCCAACATTTTGCTCCATTTTCTATAAAGCATTATTGGTTCAAGGCTCTACCCAACTTATAAAAGTTGGCTAACAGTGAGAATCATCTTCTGAGAGGAACTAAAAGGTACAGGGAAGTCTCGTGTTGGAATGAATCCATCTTGGATTTAAGCTATATTGGTGGGACAAAATCTCGTAAGATCAATATATACCATCCCTACTAGGCTATCGTAGCCTAGAACAAGTTCTAACTCGAGAGGTTGGGATAGCTCCGAATCGGATTGGTTTAGCTAGGTGCCGTAAGTCTGAAAAATGTGCCTTCCGTGACTTTTGTGTATAAGTAGCAAACGGGAACTAAATTGAGCAGCACACAAATGGCAGGTGCATAATGGGCCTCGAGTAGATCATAATATATATTGGGTCAACAGATTTGAGTCGAGGTTGGATTTCTAACTAAAGTCAGAAAAGGGCAATAGTATTATGGTAGGGGTTATAGCTAGCCCTTTGACTCGAAAGTCGCATCACAAAAATAGAATTCAAGGGAACGTGTGTCAGTGGGACATGATATGTCTACATGAAGTTGGAGTCGACTAGGTCTTATATGTAAAATTTGTTGGAAGGTAACAGTTGGTCTTGTGCTCTAAAATTTAATGCCACGGTTGGGGACGCCAAATGATCTAACTAGAAAGTGGATATTCATGAGGCACTTAATTTATCGTTCTAATGGAAGACACTCATGCTAATCAATCAGCAATACTAGTACCTCTAAAATGTAGAGAATCCTTACCATCTTTATCCTTCCGTAATTCATCTCCAGAAATTAATGAAGACATAGTTCTATGGCTTTAAATGATTCAAGTCGGGATATCATATCTCAAAATTTGATTATGGAAGATTATTACACGATATAATAGGAAACATGATACGGTAGTTATGAATCAAGTTTGAAGACCGTTCTTCGATTTCAAACAGATGTAGATGTTTTTATGTGTATAGCTTTCATGGCTATAGATGGTATAACGAACTATGGAGAATATTCTGGGTCTATCTTCCCTCAAATACAAGCATCTATTTTTCAGAAATCAGTAAAGGCGAGGAAGTAATAAGGGTTCAAGGGAGAGGGGATCGAATGCGAGTACGGGTTAATAGAGGTGTTTTCAATAATTTAAATAGAGTTTGTCAAGGAAGTTGCAGATGAGATCCTAGAGTCACCTGCATCTCAATCTACGTAGGATAATCAAGTGAGGAGTGAACCAAGTGCACTAAGGTTGATCAGACCATAATACACTGGTTCTAATTAGACAGTATGTTTATGGGCGTCCCCAATAAACACATGTCGTGAACAAGCTCGATAATGGGTAAGCTTGCAAAAACTAGGCCATACTTGCGGCATTAGTCAAGTTAAATGATTAAAAAGTACGCAAGATTTATGATTGATTGAAAACACAAGTAGTTCAAGTTTCTTAAGAATCTGAACCGTGTCCGGTGTTCGCGCTCATACAGTTGTCCTATTGCCTGATTTTCTCCGTCCTTGGCTAAACTACTAGGGTGTGGAGCTTGTGTCAAAAATTATGATAGCAGGAAATATGATAATTAAAATCATACCTGCTACGACTTCCCTTTCTGTTTTTATATTCTCTGCTGCTAGCGAGAAGACCTGTTCGAAATTCTAATCGGGGCCCTATGCCCTAGTCCTGTCGTACTGTACTGGCTAGGGTGGTAATGTTGGAAGAGGAGATCCTACCGTTAGTGCCATAAGCCCCAACACCTATTGTCCGGATCGGGGTGTTGGAAGTGCAAAAGCTGTCGGCCTCGGGGTCTGTCGAGCATATACTATCGCTTGCTACTCTAGACAATCCTTGATCATATGCTGGCTGGATCCATACCTCAAGCACCATCCATGATGGATCCGACAGTCTCTCTGGATATGCCCTTCCTTTCCACAGTAATGACAAACGGGCTTTTGATAGGGTATGGGCCTCTGCTAGTGCTGTCATGTTGGCCTCCTGATAGGTCCATCTTAAGTAGCTCTAGCCGGTACAAATACTGGTGTAATGGCATCTCGATGTCTGCTGTTGCTCCTTGCGAAGAAGCCCTTGAGCACGAACTTCCTCCAAGACAGCTGGATGGGAGACTCGAGACTGTGTAGTTGTATAAGACTTGAGCTCTGGTGCAAGCCCTGGTGGAATCGTCTCGCCTTATCTAAATTTGTCGGGATCAACGCAGAACAAAATCTACTCATGCGATTGAACTCTGCATCGTACTCATCAACTGACATGTTTCCTTGCTTTTGATGAAGGAACTGGTCGTAGAGAGTGTCTCGAACGTTAATGGGGAAGAATCTCTCATACTGCTTTCATGTGATCCCAGTGCCTAATCGTCTATCTTCAGCCTTCCACCAGTGGTGAGCATTATCTCTAAGAGTAGCCACTGCTGTCATCTAATCATGTGTTGGCAACTGGGATACCTTCTGTAGCTTCTCCGTCATAATAAGCCACCGACACCTCTAGTGGCTTCTCAGTACCTGTGAAGGAATTGGGGTTCATGTCTGGGAAGTTCTTGATAGAGCCTTCATGAGGATGCATAGTCAGTGCTGGTGCCGGTGTCGGAGGTGGAGGTGGGTGCCTAGTCAGTACTGTCATCATGCTCTGCCTC
>JANAVB010039769.1:0-22189 GCA_029216955.1 Iris pallida | reverse complement strand
AAAAGATGAAGAAACATAAAAGAAAAAAAAAGAAAAGCTGACTATGGTTCGGCGATACATAACTCTCTGAGACGGTCCCTCAGTACGGCCGTCGTCCGCTCAAACCGCCGCTTGGCTCGGCGCTCGGCCTCCTCAGTCAACCGCTCCGCATCCTCCAAATGCGCATGAGCCTGCCAGCCATCTTCAAGCTTCTTCAGAGCTGCTCCAAGTCAGCAGAAGCACGGGTGACTTTGTCGGCCTCCTAAATGATTAGATCCTTACCCGTGCGGGAGGGCTCGAGCTCAGATTCTTAGAAAGCCAATTTCCTCTGGAGCTCGAGGATCTGCTCCTTCGTGTCAGTTATCCCGCAGAGGCTGCCGCTTTCCGAGCAATACAATCCTCTCCCCGGCGGCTCAGCTGATCATACAGCAGAGATAGTTCGTGGAGGTCCTTCATTATAATAGGCTTGGACGCAAATCGTACGGCCCTTACCTTCTCTAAATAGTTATGTAGAAGGCATGCTCCTGATCTATCGCGAAGATAAGTCGACTTGCCGCAGTTCTAGAAACTGGGCCACAAGCTGATCCGCCTCTAGCAATTTGGGCTCCAGCAGCTTAACTATCCCTGCCCCACCGGGGAGGGTTCTAAGGATTTCAATCTGGCCCCGGGCGCATTGACGGGCCAAGACAAAAGAGGTCCCCCTCTCACCGCAGCCTCGACTCCTCACCTCAGGCGACGATAAAAACTGTCAACTACATCCTTTGACGATTCATCCAGAACTTCCGAAGAAGACGACGTCAAAGGAAAGGTAGCTGGCAGGGCCAAAGAAGATGCACCAAAATTTGCTGCCCCTGCTACAAGAGAAACAAGTTTCGAGCAAAAGGATGCTTGAATAGCAGCCAATTCCTCCTCCGCAGCTCGGAGGATTCGGAGACTCGGCAGGACAGAAAGGTCGACCCTCGGTGTTCGAGCAACATGAACCGAGAGGATGCAAGGACCAACTCTCCCTGTCCTGACAGTTCTGCCGTCTGCTCTCTCGAACTCGATAAAGTGGAAGGTCCCTCATGTAAGCTGGAGGTGGCATATTCTCTTCCACCAGGTCCCCTCTGGTGAACTCTCCCCCGATAATGTCCTCGTTGGTAGTGAAGGAGCAGGACCTGTATGTCCGAAACAACCATAAATCAGCTTAACCGGAAGGATTGATGATAGAGCAAATAAACCTCCTCACTAGTCAAGACTTGGCTTATCTTACCAGGAGGGAGTTGCTGAGGCTGAGGTTCACTCACAGCCGTCACAGCCTCTTCACCAGCGACATCCGAGTCGAATACAGTCGGTTCCTCTTCCCAGCCGCCCCAGAGGGAGATACAACTAGTTCAGCATCATCCGACTGAAATTCAGCAGTCTCGGAGACGGGTTCAGCAGAGCCCACATCGCCCTGGGTTGGGACGTCAACAACTGCAGGGACCTCGACCGTCACTGAAAAAATCCTGACGGTAATAATCTCGCACTCATATCTCTAACCAGAGTAGCTAGAGCCGGGTCGACTTCAGAGGCATCATTCAGCCCTGGGAAGTCCCCTTCTCCTGACGCCTACAGAGCAAAAAAATGATTAGGTCATAGTTCAGAAAAAAAGGAAGAGCTAAAGAAGAAGATGGTTGTAATTTAATTTACCTCCGAAACGGCGTCATCCTCGCCTCTCTCCTTGATGAGCAGCCCGTGAGGCTTAACGCAGCCCATTTTACGAATAAGTTCTGCCGCCCTCAGCGGACTCGCACTTGCTTCGCTTGCGCGAAGGCCCAGGCACGACAGGCGGCTGATCCGCCACCATATTTTTTAGGAAGGAAGAGAGTTGTCGGGGTCATCCTCGTCATCCTCTTTGTCCGCGTTGCAGACTCCGAGTCCGACGCAGCAACTGTGTTCTCCCTCTTCTTCTCGCCTTAAACCCTTAGGCTTCTCCTCCAAGCCAGTACCAACAATGAAGCTGGTACTCGGGTCAAAACCAACTGGAGGCTTGTTCGCCATGACATGGTATAGAGCTGCCAAATACAAGATCTCTCTCCAGCATCAAGAACTGAGAAGCTGGTACGGGTGTGAATCGTGTTGTAATAGTGCCAGGCTCTTATACCATTAAGGACGCTATCTTCAAAACCCAGGCAAGCTGGGACTGTCCAAAAAGCTGGCTATACCCAAACTGTCGAGCTAACCACTGGGCAAGTAAGGCTCCAAGTAGACAGTGTTGCGGTTACGGTATACCAGGTAGAAAGACGAATGTTGTGCAGCCAAAGGAGCATCTTGTCGGATAAGAAGTGGAGAGGCCCAGTACCATCAAGATGTACTGCCTCACTTCCTCATCAGTAAATCGAGGAATAATGTCAACTCTCGCCAGTGTCATCCGCAGGCACGTATAGTCTCGCAATCCCAAGGTAGGTGGCGATACTGGAAGATGAAAGCATCCTCGGCAGATACACCATTCAGTACCAGACCCATTAAAGACCGACAATGCATTAGCAACTACCCCATCTGATAATGATAGGGTAGCTCAATGCGTTTAAAATCCTTCGTCGGGTCATGGGCGATGTGTAGGACCGTTGAGCACCTCTAGAGGGGGTGAATAGAGTGTGTATGTGCAGCAAAAAATCACCAATTAAAATTTAAACTATGGCAGATATAAGAGACAGTAAATAAAGATAGAGAATTCAAACTCAGTAATACAGCGATATATACTGGTATCCCTCTGAGAGGACTAATCCAGTCTCGAGTACTCTTGCTCGATGTTAATCCACTATGGCACAAGCTTTAACTGAGAGCTTGCAGTCTCTTACAACACCGTGCTTGGTGACGAGCGCACGACCAGCTCCACAACACACCCGTGCTTGGTACGAGCGCACGACCAGCTCCACAACAGGAAAAGTTGTTGAACTTGGAACGACCTCTTTACAACTCTTGAAACACCAAAAGATTCTAAATCAACTCTGATAGTACTGGCTTTTGGCTAAGAGATGTATAGGTATGATTTGAAAATCTTAGATCGTTTGAAAACACTTGAGTAGTAGAGAAGAGAGAATGAAGAATGAATTGATGATTTGGAATGAAAAGTTCTTCTCTTTTTATAGGTGTTTTCTCGAACCGAACTCGGGCAGAGTTCGGGCAGAGTTCGGATGCAAATATCTCGCAAAGAGACTTGTCGCTGATTTGGAGGCAACAGAAGTTTGAATCATTTTTGACCGAACTCGGTCAGAGTTCGGACCGAACTCGGGCCGAACTCGGTTACGAGTTCTGTCAGGAGATATTTGAAAATCATTTGTAAAAATTTTCAAAATATGTTTTTGGTTATTTGTAAAATCATTTGTAAAGGCTAATTTCAAAATATGTTTTTGAAATGTTTTGTAAATGAAATACGAATGGTAAATAGGTAGGCTTTTGGAATGTGGACAGTTTTAACCCTAAGCCAGTATTACCAAAACTGATTTTACAAAATAAATCCTACACTCAATAAAATATAAAATACAGAATAAAATGAGAAATAAGTCTTCTGAAGATTTGATGATGTTGACGCTTTGTTTGATGCAGTACATCGTCCGTTGAATTTGGTTTCATGTATCCTGAAATGATTAGCAGCATTTTCTATATTTTGTGTATTGACTTAAGTGTATGTTGATTATCGAAATCGGGTGTGACCATGGAATGGGCCAACAATCTCCCCCATTTTGATAATTGACAAACTTGAGTCTATACCAAAATATATTTATATGAAATAAAACAAAATACAAAGTACCTTAAAAAATGAGATGTTTTGATTTTGATTTGCAATTGTATATGCTTTGCTTTTTGGTATTGTACTCTTTTTCTCCCCCTTTGTCAAGTAGTAAAATGACTTGGCTCCCCCGTAATATGTGAAGCCAACAATAGACAAACACAAGACAAAGTGAAGCAAAAAGACATACACAGCATAACATATGGAAACAACTAATATAAAAAGGAACAGCTCATAATAAACTGAAATAGTCATAAAATTTCCACTAATAATCTAAAAGTACAACTGAAAATGTCTTAACTAATCAGTTTAGACATGAAATAAAAAAACTACATCAACTGATCATCATCTAACTAATGTCCACTAGCCCATAGCTGAATCCACATCACATCGTGGGGTCGTCCGCACCAGGAGCCTCAGGAGGAAAGTAGGCTGTATCGGGTCGAAATACTGAAAGGAAGCCTCATCAGTAAATCGAGGACCCGAAAAAGCAGGGTGAGGTAAGATGGTGATGGATGGACAGGATCATGAGCCAGGCTGTAGTGGAGGTCAGCAATGCCATTTCTCAGCACCTGGGCCTGAGAAATGCTCCGGAACTCCGAATCCAGATGACGTTGCGTAGAGACAGCAACAAAGTCATCAAAGCGCTGAAAGAACGTCTGATCAAATCCTGGGACAGGGGCTGGAGCAGGAGGAGCATCAGCAGGAGGGACCTCAGCATCAGCAGCTGGAGCAGGATGAGCTCCAGGAGGCAGAGGTGGAAGGAAATCGACGAGATCTAGTCAGCTCGACAGGAGTAGAGGAGATGGCACACGTCTCAAGATCAATCTCGAAACGTCGAAAGATAGAAGCTAAGTGCATTGGATATACTAGATTCCTACCTGCATTTCTGCTGTTAAGCATCCAGGACATCACAGTTTTGGGAATGAGAATGGGATGCCAAAGTGAATATGATATAAAGCAGATAGTTCCATAAAGGTTACTTCATCAGTAGAACCTTTCTTTGGAAGAAGTACGGAAAAACCATACGATAAAGTTCATAGAAGGTTTGGTTCAAATTTTTGGCAAAAATTCTACGGGAACAGGGTTAGGATGACAGATTAGTTCCCTGAAGGAAGCAAGAGTGACATCAGCAGGGAATTGAGTATGATAGATGTCAACTAAAGCATCACCAAGATCAGGAATATGAAAAATTCGCTGATGTCGGAGGCGCTAAATTCCAATTCTTGCCTAGCAACGCAAGAATAGAAATTTCTTTGGTTTTACTTGCAGGTTGCAGTAAAACATACGGATGGCGTTGTCATAAATATTGTCTTGTACCTCGAAGAAATCTCGGTACCCAAGTTGGTCAAAAGTTGGAGCGTACTCAAAGAAAGTAGTAAAGTTTACGAAGGCTCCATTACAAATACGACGACCAGAAAAAGAGTCGAACCAGAGATCCGAAAAATCTTTGTCCGGGAACAAAGTAGAGTCATATTCATCGGGATCTCTAGGTCGTGCTGGACTGAATAAACTAGCAGGGGTGTATTCAGAAGAAGATGAGGCACCTTGGGAAGAGGTTCCTCTTTGACGCTTGGGGGCCATGAGAAAAATAGAGAGAAAGTACCTTTTTGAAGAAAAAAGAAGGAGGAGCAAGATGATCGCCCACTAGATCTCTTCGAAACCTTGCTAGGATGAAGAAGAAAAGCTTCTAGGAAGAGAGGAGTGATCTCCACGAGTTGTTGTGGAGAAAGTGGAGAAAAGATGGGATTTATAGGCACTAGGGCCGACTGTTCATTTTGGAACCATAACAGCGCCGACCGAACTCGGTCCGAATTCGGTCAGAGTTCGGGCCGAGTTCGGCCACTTGCATTCCCGAGACAGTCAATGCATTCTGGTAGGTTTAAAAGTAGAATTTAATAACTTTGACTGTAATATTAAATAACGACTGTTATTTTTGGTTAACTGTAGGGGTTGTCCCAGCTAACAGGTTCACCGGGGAACTCTTAAATACCGCTTCGCTTCGACCGTAGTCGTGGTACAGACATACCCTTTTTAAGTTTGTACCCAAAAACAATTTTCGTTAAATAATAATAAGTATCAAGTCATAAATTCAATTTTAATTACCATATACATTAGAGTCTGAGAATTCAAGAATGCCGAGCTCACGCCTCAAAATGTTAAAACGGTCTTCAGCCAATGGTTTAGTGAATATATCTGCTAGTTGATGATCAGTGTCAATAAATTCTAGGCAGATATCCCGTGTTGTTGATGATCACGAAGAAAATGATGTCTAATTTCTATGTGCTTTGTGCGTGAATGACAAATAGGTTTTTAGTCAGATTTATAGCACTAGTGTTGTCACAATAAATAGGAACATTAGTGTAGTGCAGATTGTAGTCCTCTAAGGTTTGCTTCATCCACAAAATCTGAGCACAACAACGTCCTGCGGCGAATACTCAGCCTCAGTTGTTGATAATGCTACTGAATTTTGTTTCTTGCTAAACCAAGAGACTAAGGCCTTTCCTAAGAAATGACATGTGCCACTTGTACTTTTACGGTCCACTTTGCATCCAGCAAAATCCGCATCCGAGTAACCTATAAGGTCAAAGGATTTGGTTTTGGGATACCATAAGCCAACTGTAGAACTTCCTTTGAGGTATCAGATACGCTTAACGGCACTAAGATGTGATTCCTTAGGGTTTGCCTGATAACGTACACAAATGCAAACGCTAAACATAATATCAGGGCGACTAGCAGTTAAGTATAATAAACTACCAATCATACCTCGATACTTACGCTGATCGACAGGTTTGCCACTTTCATCAGCATCAAGCTTTGTAGATGTAGCCATAGGCGTCCGATTGGCTTTACATTCTCGAAGTCGTACTTTTTCAGTATGTCCTTCGTGTATTTAGCTTGGTTGATGAATGTTCCTTTCGAGTGTTTTGATTTGAAGTCCTAGGAAGAAGTTTAGCTCTCCCATCATACTCATCTCAAATTCACTCTGCATACACTTGGCAAAATCTTGACAGAGTTTTTCATTAGTAGAACCAAATATAATGTCATCTACATAAATTTGCACTAGAAGAATATCATCATTCATGGATTTAATAAATAAAGTAGTATCTATCTTTTCTTTCGAAAATCCATTATCAAGTAAGAAGGCGCTTAGGCGTTCATACCAAGCACGAGGTGCTTGTTTGAGTCCATAAAATGCTTTCTTAAGCTTGAAGACGTGATCAGGTTTTTGAAAATCTTCAAAACCAGGGGGTTGTTTCACAAAAACCTCTTCTTTCAAAAATCCATTTAAAAATGCGCTTTTTACGTCCATTTGAAAAAGTTTAAAATCATTAAAACATACAAATGCACAAAATACGGATGGCTTCTAGTCTAGCAACAGGAGCATAGGTCTCATCATAATCAATTCATTCTTCTTGATTATAACCTTGTGCCACTAGACATGCTTTATTGCGTAGAACTTGTCCATCTTCACTGAGTTTATTTCGGAACACCCATTTGGTACCAATTATAGATTGACCAATTGGTTTAGGAACAAGTTTCCAAACTTGGTTTCTCTCAAATTGATTAAGTTCCTCTTGCATGGCAGAAATCCAAAACTCATCAGTAAAAGCATCATCTACATTCTTAGGTTCTATTTTTGAAATAAATGCTACATTTGCTGCTAATTCAGAATCTTTAAGAGATGAACGTGTACTTACACCTTTGGATACATCACCTATAATGAGAGTTTCTGGATGATCTGGCTTGAATCTCAATGATTCAAATCTTTGGGCCATATCTTTCACAAGGCTTTTCTCAGTTCCTGCATCTCCGGAACTTTTATCAGTCCTTGCCTTTTAGGTCAGATCTTTGTCAGAACTCTTCTTAGTCTTTGTATGTGTATCTTCATCATCACTGTCGCTAGATTTGTGACTATTTAACTCATCAAAGGTAACATTAATAGTCTCTTCAACAATCATAGATCTTTTATTGAAAATTCTATATCCCTTACTCTTAGCAGCATATCCGAGAAATATCCCGTCATTTGCTTTGGAGTCGAACTTTCCCAAGTTATCCTTGGTGTTCAGGATAAAACAACGACAACCAAAAACTTTAAAATAAGAAATGTTTGGAATTCTTCCAAACCAAAGCTCATATGGTGTTTTCTTCGATATTGGTCGAATTAACACCCTATTTAAAACATGACAGGCTGTACTAACAGCTTCTGCCCAAAATATTTAGGAAGATTACACTGATTCAGCATGAATCTAGCCATTTTGCTTAGAGTTCGATTCTTCCGCTCCACAACACCATTCTGTTGGGGAGTTCTAGGACAAGAAAATTCGTGGTAATATCCACTATCATCACAAACTTTTTGAAATCAGAATTTTTGAATTCGCCACCATGATCACTTTGGATACGAGTAATCATGAAGCCTTTTTCGTTTTGTACCTTTTTGTAAAATATCTGAAATTCAAAAATTGCATCACTTTTGTTTGATAAGAAATAAACCCAAGTAAATCGAAAGAAATCATCAACAATAACAAGCGTAGAGCTTACCGCCAAGACTAGCGACTCTACTAGGACCAAATAAATCCATATGAATTAATTACAAAGGTCTCGAAGTACTTACAGCGTTGATGGATTTAAAAGTAGATCTATGTACTTTGTTCTTTTTGCAGTCAGCACATACCATATCTCTCTTGAATGGAATTTCAGGGAGTCCTCTTACCAACTTCTTTGTATTTAGACGTGAGATAGTATCCATGTTTGCATGTCCTAGTCTCATGTGCCATAGCCGACTTTCATCTTGATTGGCTACTAGGCACCTTCCTGCATTATTAGTATTCTCCAAAAAGAAAACATAAATGTTGTCTTCTCTAATCCCTTTATATACGGGATCACCAGATGACATATCATATATGGTACATTTATCTTTCATAAAATTGATACCATAACCATTATCTGCCAAATGACTTATGCTCAATAGGTTATGTTTCAATTCAGTTACTAGACAAACATCCTTTATTATTGGATAAGGAGAAATACCTACAGTACCATTACCTATTATATCACCTCTCAAGTTATTTCCGAAGGAGACATATCTTTCTTTCTTCATCGATAGCGTAGCGAATAAAGATGCATCACCAGTCATGTGTCGCGAACATCCGCTATCGAGGATCCATTTGCTTCTAGCATGAGAGGGTTGAGGGTCCACCTACAAGACAAGTAGATGAATCCTTTGGTACCCATTTTCTGTAGGGTCCGCTCTGATTAGCTTTAGGTCTCCAGACTAAAGTATGGTTGTCAACAAGCTTTCTTGCAAGACAATATTATGATATGTGTCGGTGCGTACCACAATATGTGCAAGTCAGTTTAGTGGTAGAAACTGTGTTTGCAAGCTTGTTTTGTTTGGAGAACCTATAAGTGAAAGCATGATGATGTTCGTGTTTCTTCTGTGCTTTCTTGTGTTTAGTCCTTTTAGGTGTATGCTTAGCATTAGGACTAATCTTAGGCTGTGTCACAGGTATTGCCTGTTTGCCTAATTTGATTTCTAACTTTTTAGAAATCGCAATAGACTCTTCGTATCTAGCAGTCATATCTAGGAGTCTTTGTTCAGTTACTAAGTGCATCTTCTTCTCTATGTCATAAAGCTTTTGTACTTTGACATAGTCCCTTTCTTTCTTTTCAATATTGAGGATAGCCCCATGATAGTCTACCTTGAGTTTGGCTATCTCTTCCGTGTTACCGGTAGTAGATGTCTCTTTAATATCTTCAATCAGATTGGACAGTCTAGCTATCTCGGTTGTGTGTGCCTTAATCTCTTTTCGAGATTGCTTATACTTGTCGAGCACAGTTTTGTGATCTTCAAGTAGTTCGCTAAAGGCATTCTCTAATTCATCGAAAGTGAAATCATCAAACAAAGGGTTAGATGATACCTTATCAAATGCCATGAGACAAACATTTGCATTGCCGCAGGGTCTGTCTTCTTCTTCTGTATCACTGGCATCGCTTTCGTGCCAGATGCTTGTGTTGGCATACTTTCGACCAGATGTTGCTTTTCTGCTTGATCTTGATCTATCGTATGGACTACTTTTCTTGGTGGTTGGACAGTCCTTCTTCATATGCCCTGACTTCTTGCATCCAAAGCATATAGTTTCATCTTCGTTGCTTTCTTGGACATCTTTCTTTTTTCTGCTTGTGAACTTTAGATATCTCTTGAAGTTTTTCACAAGTAGGGCTCGTTCATCACCACTTGACGATTCTTCATCGGAATCGTTGTATGTTGATTTTCTTGCTTGAGCTTTGAAGGCAATAGATTTCTCCTTTGGTGTTGCTCCTTTAAAATCTTGCAAGTCGAGTTCATGGGTCATGAGTTTGCCCATCAGCGTTTCCAGAGTCATAGTGGTGAGATCGTTTCCTTCAATGATTGTTGTGGCTTTTGGATTCCAGTTCTTTGTTAGAGCCCGCAGCACTTTTCTGATCTTCTCGTGATTGCTGTAATCCTTGCCAAGAGATTGTAAAGGATTAGTTATATCAAGGAAACGAGTAAACATCTGTGTAATTGACTCACCGGG
The DNA here is from genome assembly GCA_029216955.1 of Iris pallida. NCBI lineage: Eukaryota > Viridiplantae > Streptophyta > Magnoliopsida > Asparagales > Iridaceae > Iris > Iris pallida. Next base: position 11,896 of record JANAVB010039769.1, on the reverse strand, counting down.
TTTTATCTTAAAAGATTCATACTCCTGTGTCAGTCTACTAATTTTGGATTCCTTCACTTGGGAAGTCCCTTCATGGGTTACCTCAAGGAGTTTCCAAATTTCGTGAGACGTCTTACAGGTTGAAACTCTGTTGAACTCGGTTTTGTCAATTGCACAGAATAGTGCATTGATGGCACGAGCATCTAGGCTAGCTTTAGCCTTTTCAGCTTCAGTGTACTTATCATGGATCTTTTCCACCAGCTGGCCTTCAACCACTGTTGGTGCTGGTTTCTTATAACCATCAATGACTATTGACCAAAGATCAAAGTTGAGAGACTTTAGAAAGAAAGTCATTCATGTTTTCCAGTAGGTATAATTTGTTCCATCAAATAGGGGAGGTCTATTTGTGGATTGCCCTTCACCGTTGAATATAGATTTCATGGCTGCCATATATATTTACTCTCTAAGGTATGTTATATAAGAATATTACCCGCTCTGATACCAATTGTAGGACCGTTGAGCACTTCTAGAGGGGGGGGGTGAATAGAGTGTGTGTGTGCAGCAAAAAATAATCACCAATTAAAATTTAAACTATGGCAGATATATAAGAGACAGTAAATAAAGATAGAGAATTCAAACTCAGTAACACAGCGATATATACTGGTATCCCTCTGAGAGGACTAATCCAGTCTCGAGTACTCTTGCTCGATGTTAATCCACTATGGCACAAGCTTTAACTGAGAGCTTGCAGTCTCTTACAACACCGTGCTTGGTGACGAGCGCACGACCAGCTCCACAACACACACCGTGCTTGGTGACGAGCGCACGACCAGCTCCACAACAGGAAAAGTTGTTGAACTTGGAACGACCTCTTTACAACTCTTAAAACACCAAAAGATTCTAAATCAACTCTGATAGTACTGGCTTTTGGCTAAGAGATGTATAGGTATGATTTGAAAAATCTTAGATCGTTTGAAAACACTTGAGTAGTAGAGAATAGAGAATGAAGAATGAATTGATGATTTGGAATGAAAAGTTCTTCTCTATTTATAGGTGTTTTCTCAAACCGAACTCGGACAGAGTTCAGGCAGAGTTCGGATGCAAATATCTCGCAAAGAGACGTTGCTCGCTGATTTGGAGGCAACAGAAGTTTGAATCATTTTTGACCGAACTCGGTCAGAGTTCGGACCGAACTCGGGCCGAACTCGGTTACGAGTTCTGTCAGGAGATATTTGAAAATCATTTGTAAAAACTGTTTTCAAAATATGTTTTTGGTTATTTGTAAAATCATTTGTAAAGGCTAATTTCAAAATATGTTTTTTAAATGTTTTGTAAATGAAATACGAATGGTAAATAGGTAGGCTTTTGGAATGTGGACAGTTTTAACCCTAAGCCAGTATTACCAAAACTAATTTTACAAAATAAATCCTAGACTCAATAAAATATAAAATACAGAATAAAATGAGAAATAATTCTTCTGAATATTGATGATGTTGACACTTTGTTTGATGCAGTACATCGTCCGTTGAATTTGGTTTCATGTATCCTGAAATGATTAGCAGCATTTTCTATATTTTGTGTATTGACTTAAGTGTATGTTGATTATCGAAATCGGGTGTGACCATGGAATGGGCCAACACGATGACCTTGGACGATAAAGCGCGAAGGCCATGGTGTATGCCGCACACCATGGCCTGGAGAAGAGCTAGTTTGACCCCGAAGACTAGCTTCACAGCATGGAGGATAAAGTTGCGGCTGATCCGCTCAATAGAACCAGCCCCTCCTGACACTACGTAATTTCGTGGCCACACCATCAGAAACCCTGCCAGGAGTGCCTTCTCGGTCAACGGCTGAGTGGCTTGATAGAAATAAGCAAAAGAGTCAGATTGACTCCCGAACCTGTCACCCGGTGGTTCTTAACCTCTTGGCGGTCGATACTTGGTCCTGCACCTCCTACCGAGTGCGAGGACTTTGGGGAGCAACCCGACGTGAGGCACCAAGCTTAAAAAGATAAGTGAGCCAGGCCTTTGTTTGCGGATGGTTCCCTTCCGAGCTGTCGTTCTTTTTCTTCGACAGCTGCTGACACGTGCTGTGATGACACAACAATTCCCGGTAGACGGCAACAAAGCCCTGGAACCTCTCCTCTAAGTCTTCGAACTCTTCGTTCGTCGGGGTATACACCTCAAAGCATTTATCTCCCCAAGGGAGCTTGGAGACGTCATGCATCTCGTGCAGAGCAAGCCCCATCTCCCATATGTGTGTAAAGAAGGTACCCGTACGGCAGTTGTACATCTACGGCAGAGCCATGAACAATTTCTTGTTTATGGGCAAGCCGTAGCTAGTGCCCCAAATAGCATCGTAGAGTCCAATCTCGTGCAGGAGAGTCTCTTATTTTCGTGCGATCCACGTAGATAGGTTGGTCCATGAAGGGAGGGGGTGTATCCAACTCGGTAGCAACAACCGGCCAACGGGATAGGACCCCTTCCGAGCAAGCTGGTTCAGAAAAGTATCAGCTTGAGAGAACTTGAAGTTGGGACCCTGCATATTCAAGAAACTGCCCGGAGCCAACCCCGTCACGTAGCGGCTGACTGGTACCCTGCCTGCGTACACTGACCGCTTGTTATTGTTGTAGTGAATATTGCCCACAATCATCCCGTTCTGGGTCGAAGTCAAGGAATCCTCCATCTTTCTAGCCATCAGCAGCATGTTAAACCATGACAGTGGGAAGTGACGCTCTATCAGAGGAATATGGATCGCCATTCCGTCAGAAGTAAAACTCCAGCTCTCAGATATATCCAGAACTTGGGAGTTCTTCACAGTCAGGACATTCCCGAAGAGGAACGCAGGCTTCAAGTGTTTTCCTCCCAGCAGCCCTGAGTTCATCATCCCCTAGATAAAGAAGAAGGACTATTTTTTAATGTCTTCCAGCGTCTCCATTGGTTCGTCATTTGGAAGCTGGTTCATCACATACTCGACTATATGGTCGTACCTATAACACATAGCAGATCGGGCGCGACCCACCTGAGGTTCTTCCGCAGCATTAACTGGCAAATTTACTGAAAAAAGGACACAAGAAACAAACTCAGGAGATGGCCAGAAAACATTTAAAAGAGTTCATGCGGATATGTTTAGACGGGTCTGTAGAAGCATGGAAAATAAAAAAGAAAGATCCATGCGGCCAGGGAACCCCATGCGGCTCAGATAGCCCATGCGGCTCAAAGATTCATGCGACACGAGGGACTATGCGGCTCAAGACGTTCCATGCGGCTCAGAAGAGAAGACACGTGGCTTACAAACAGTTCTCCCCTGCGCCCTATACTGCATTAATTACATTGACGGCTGACAGCTCTGACAAAGTGACAACCCTGACACAAAGAGGTAATGATGACTCTTTCATAATAACAGACCCCTAGGGAAACGAAGGAGATCTTTGACACAATCTCCCGAGATCCAGAAAATGCCACATAGCCTTGACATGTGGACGTTCGTATGCGGCTCAAGCGGAGGCTCCCTCTATGCGGCTCAAGCAGACATTTCCCTATGCGACTCAAGAGGACCATCTACATGCGGCTCAAGCTGAGGCCTCCCAATACGGCTCGCAAGGATCATCCCCAAGCGGCTCACTACCCGTTATGTGGTCCAGATTATCATGTGGTTCGAAGATTCGAGGGCCACTCCCCAAGCAGCCCTGACACGTGGCCAGGCTTATGCGGCTCAATCCTTATGCGGCTCAGTGACTCCCAGGACACGTGTCATAAAGCCAATCAATTTCCCAGATTTAATACAATCAATGATTGGGTCAAATCCCAATAATCTGGGATACGTGGCAGGAGAATGAATTAAAATTATTCATTCAGATTCGTAGACATCAGCAAATCATCATTACAGAGATTTATTCTAATCAACATTAATTACTAATAGGATTTGGTGTAATCTACACTAAATGGCCCAGATTCATCACACTCAAGATTAATGGCCCAGATTGATCAATCAACATGCCGCCGCCACTCTAAGGGGCAATCATTGCAAACCCAAATGATTGCATTCCCTTCTTATAAATAGCAAGGTGCCATTCCCTTACGAAAGGACACCCTTTTTCGAGATCAGAGAGAGCACCAGAATACTTGGAGAGAAAAAGCAGAGAGAGAGAGCAAAGAGAGCATTTCTTCAACGCCTAGCAATCTTCTAAAGCCAAGGCTGCATACCGATCGTCCAAGGAGTAAGGCAGAGCTACCGTAGCTTTCCCGAGCCTCTATCATCACCCCCTAGAATCTAAAATAAATAATTGTACTTAGATTACTGTACCTAGGTTTTCGTCGCTAGGTTTTCTTTGTACAAGCGAGTTTGTAACGTGAAGTAAAAGTCCAGTCCTCCGATAATTGTTCTACTCTTTTATATTTTATGGCAAACATGATGGCGACTCTGCTGGGAAAAATAAAAAAGAAAGATCCATGCGGCTAGGGAACCCCATGCGGCTCAGATAGCCCATGCGGCTCAGAGATTCATGCGGCACGAGGGACTATGCGGCTCAAGACGTTCCATGCGGCTCAGAAGAGAAGACACATGGCTTGCAAACAGTTCTCCCCTTCGCCCTATACTGCATTAATTACTTTGACGGCTGACAGCTCTGACAAAGTGACAGCCCTGACACAAAGAGGTAATGATGACTCTGTCATAATAACAGACCCCTAGGGAAACGAAAGAGATCTCTGACACAATCCTCCAAGATCCAGAAAATGCCACGTAGCCTTGACACGTGGACGTTCGTATGCGGCTCAAGCGGAGGCTCCCTCTATGCGGCTCAAGCAGACATTCCCCTATGTGGCTCAAGAGGACCATCTACATACGGCTCAAGCAGAGGCCTTCCCATGCGGCTAGCAAGGATCATCCCCATGTGGCTCACTACCCGTTATGTGGTCCAGATTATCATGTAGTTCGAAGATTCGGGGGCCACTCCCCAAGCAGCCCTGACACGTGGCCAGGCTTATGCGGCTCAATCCTTATGTGGCTCAGTGACTCCTAGGACACGTGTCATAAAGCCAATCAATTTTCCAGATTTACTGCAATCAAAGATTGGGTCAAATCCTAATAATCTGGAACACGTGGTAGGAGAATGAATTAAACTTATTCATTCAGATTCCCAGACATCAGCAAATCATCATCACAGAGATTTATTTCAATCAGCATTAATTACTAATAGGATTTGGTGCAATCTACACTAAATGGCCCAGATTCATCACACTCAAGATTAATGGCCCAGATTGATCAATCAACAGGCCGTCGCCACTCTAAGGGGCAATCATTGCAAACCCTAATGATTGCATTTCCTTCTTATAAATAGCAAGGTGCCATTCCCTTGCGAAAGGACACCCTTTTCCGAGATCAGAGAGAGCACCAGAATACTTGGAGAGAAAAAGCAGAGAGAGAGCAAAGAGAGCATCTCTTCAACGCCTAGCAATCATCTGGAGCCAAGGCTGCATAACGATCGTCCAAGGAGTAAGGCAGAGCTGCCGTAGCTTTTCCGAGCCTCTATCGTCACCTCCCAGAATCTAAAATAAACAATTGTACTTAGATTGCTGTACCTAGGTTTCCGTTCCTAGGCTTCTTTGTACAAGCGAGTTTGTAACGTGAAGTAAAGTCCAGTCCTCCGATAATTGTTCTGCTCTTTTATATTTCATGGTAAATACGATGGCGACTCTGCTGGGGACAAACTTCTCCACGGCTGAGGAGTTGGTGACACAATCGGATGCAGCCAAACTTGGCTCCACGCAACAGAGGATGGTCGTTTGCTTCGACCAACAGGCGTTTGAAGAAATGCTCTCTGAAGGAAGCGCCAGCCCGATCCAGAAGCGAACCCGCACAAAGAAAGCTCGCTACGAGTGGAGGCCAAAATCATTTGCTCCTCCATAAGCTCTGGACGGGATACTCTTTGCTACCTAAGTCGGTGAAGGCGATTCTCATACGGCTCCACTTTGAGCCGTAGAGCACTCTGTTGTCCCCAAGTTCGGCAGAGGAAAGCACTACGATGCTGGACTTGCAGGGACAAAGAGCGGCTCTATGCGCCCCAAGAAGAAGCCGAAGACTCCAGTGGCTAAATTTGCCAACCACATGCAGGAGGCTCATGCGGATGAATCTGCCCGCCGCATGAAGAAAGTCCATGCGGCCAGATCATCCAGCCGCATGAAGAAAACTTATGCGGCTGAGACTCCCAGCCGCATGAAGAACGCCTATACGGCTACATCTGCCAGCCGCATGACGATTACTGATGACAGCCGCATGACACCTACTCCACGTGGCTCTGTCTTCGATCGCCTCTCCTATGGTCCTGATCTCTTGTGCTCCCAAGAAAATATGTCTGACTCTCTCCAGCATCACCTAGACTCTTCCTACTATGTACCTTTATGCACTGGAGCGAAGAAGTCTAGGGCAGCGCGAGCTTCGCAAGCTTGGTCCGCTGATCCTGTCTCTGACCATCCGAGCATCCCGCATACGGTTATGCGGGCCTCAGATAGGAAGTCGTACAGAACCACTCAAGTCCAGCCTCCGACGGCAAACGGACAGAGAGGTGCGCAAAAGTCTCCCAAAATTCAGCGAGCAAGCATGGTCGATCCAGACCTATCTGACTTGCGTTAGGTCATCCTCCACAAACATAAGGAAAGAGAAGACGCATTGGGATGCAAAGAGTCCTCCCATGGACGTCACTGCACCCAAGTTATCGTCAACTGCTGCTGCAATAATGTGACGATGCGAGAAGACCGGCAGTCCATCTTTCAAAGACTGCAACAGCCGTCTTCCGAGGACGAGGCACTTCCCGTCGTCTCCTGCAACTCTGCTCGAAAAGTCCCCGCTGATGGAAAAGGGAAGAAGACAAATGTTGCCAGCCCGAAGATTTCAACCACTTTGACTGAAAGACTATCGTCCAAGCGGGCGCCCACCACCGGAGTTTTCCAAGGTACTCGCTCTAAGACAAAATCTGCCACAGTGGGAGATTCGTCGTCCACAACACAGGGGGTTGCTGGGATTGGGGATAGCACTCCTCCGAATCTCCACAACAATCCAATGATCCAAGAAGATGAGCCAGGGGAGACAACTCTCCCATCAGATACAGCAAACCCCGACGTCCCCGAGGACGTCCACAACTCACAAGACGAGGCGAACTCGGAGACTGGGGGTACTGCTCCTTCCGAGTCTGAACCAGAGAAGAACATTCCCACATACCCCGACGACTTCTCACTACATGGGTATGATTCGGAAGGCGCTTCCTCCACCGCTCCGTCCATCTCTACTCATGGGAGGACGATATTCATGACAGATAGCAGCCAAGGTGGTTCCAGTGATCGCCAACGCATCGATACTCTCGAAGCCATATTGCTTGCCTTAGTCAAATTTGTGGACGAGATCAAAGTGGCCCTTCCAGCTCTATAAGGAGGGACGCCAGGCCAAACAAGCGCGGGACCTGTGGTCAATGCGGACTCAAATTCGGTGGCACCGAACCCGGGCAACGATCCTCCTGAAACAACGGCCCCCACCGCCGTAGACGAGGCCCGCGAAGCGAAAAGAGAGGTCCAGGAGCTCCGAGCCATGTTTCACGCTCGACAAAACTCTCAAGACCTCAGAATACGGCAACCGTACCCTGCTGTCTGGAGGGACGTTCCGTTCCCACAAAGATATAAGCCGTTCAATATCAATTCTTATGATGGCAAGACCTCAGCAAGTCGGTACATCACTTACTTCGAGGTCACCACCGACCATCTGCTCCATGACGATGCTATCCTCACACGATTATTCATCGGGACATTGGAAGGGGTCGCCTTCGACTGGTACCGCAACCTGCCAGACAACTGCATCAACTCCTTCGCTGGCTTCAAGTGCATATTCTTGGAGAGATTCTACGAAGTAGGGCAGGACATCACAATGTCCACCCTCATGGACGTCGTCCAAGGGGAGAAAGAGCTGACAAGAAACTACATCGAGCGATTTCGCCAAACCGCAATGAAGCTGCCATCTGGAAATCCGGATTCCTCCTTGATTAAAATTTGCCAAAAGAGATTGCTCCCAACAATCAGTCTCTGGATGGGCAAAAGTCAATTCAAGGACTGGAAGACGTTCATCATCAGTGCCACAAGCCCCGAAGAACGATTGAAGAAGGCTCGTCAATTAGGATTGCACATCTCGGACGGAGAGAACAAGGGCAAGCGTCCTAACAATGACAATGGGGGTAGCCCCTCCAACAATCAGGACAACAGGGGTAAGCAGGCTATGGTGGCCGACACAGCATAGAAACCTGAGCCAAAGCCAGCAGACAAACAATGGCCGCAAATTACTTACTCCTACGAAGATGGTCACGTCAAGCACATCTTGGACATGCTCATACAAGGAGACAGAATTCAGCTTCCTCCACCAAGACGGGAACCGCAGCAGGTGGACATGGAGAACCCAAAGTACTACCATTACCATCGCTACGTCCACCATGCCACACACGACTGCTACCAACTAAAACGGTACATCCAAAATCTCATCGATTCGAACGCTCTGGCCATCGATTTTGAAGAGGTAACAGTGGCAGCCAATATGGTGTCAGTACAATTTGGCAGCTTCCCTCCGACAGAAACTCAAGATGGTGTGGTCCCCATCCCTCTATCGACAATAGAGATTGCTAATCTTCCACCACCCCGGGATCAGGCTGCTGGTCTGGTGCCCCTCACCACATCACGAGGGAAGGTCATGTGGGTCCATCCAGACTTAGTATCGAAAGTGACTCGGCCCACATTATCTTCATGCGGCAAGAAGAAGAGTGAAAAAGTCAGGTCCTGCCGCACAATCTCGGCAGATATCGAAGAAGCTACAGCCGTCATCACGCGATCTGGGGCACAATCCCAACCCGTGGTGGACAACCCGGCTGAAGATCATCAGCCCGCTACAACTGACGCTCCGGGACCGGCTCAGCTTTCGACGACCGACAAGCCTAGGACGAAGGAGACTCGCTTTGACAAAATCCCTCCAAAAGCAGACACCACAAGGGCTGGAAAAGCCCTACAACTTTGACATCTTAGCGCAATTGGATAACATACCGGCCAAGTTGTCATTATACGAGCTCCTGAGACTCTCAAAGGACGTTCGTACGGCTTTGAACGATGCACTCCAAAATATCGACGCATACCTGGCTCAGGTCAACCTCACGGGAAAGAACCCGCCTGCAGATCTCCAAGACAGTGCCTGTACGGGAGCGATGCCCAACATTGTCTTCACTCTGCAGGACATGCTCATCAAAACCAACTTGCACGATCGTCCGTTATACTACACTGGGTACATCGGCGACGTAAAAGTGGATCAGATGCACATTGATCCTGGCTCTTCCATATGCATTATCCCGAAGGGTCTGCTACATCATCTTCATATCCCAATGCATCGTCTGACGCCTACAAGCACTGCCATCAGCGGTTTCAATTCGAGCAGGAGCTACCCGATTGGAAAGATTCGTCTGAAGTGTCAAATTGGCGATCTCCAATCAGAAGTCACCTGCTACGTCATAGATGCAGACACTTCTTACAACATCCTCTTGGGGCGCCCGTGGATACACGATTATATGATAGTGCCTTCCCCGCTGCACAACTGCTTCAAATATATCGACAAACACGGCTTTGTTAGGACGAAATTTGCTGATATCGATCCCTTCAAAGGGGTCGAATCCTACTACTCAGACTCCTGCCTATACAAAAAGTCGAAGAGGGCACCTTGATAAAGGAGATGTACAAGCTTGCACCGAGACAGCAACAGGATCAGAAGAACCTTTGACGATCCACCTCCAAGCTCGTAAACCTGGCAAGTCTGTACCCCTTACCGCCACTCTGCGTAAGGATGCAATCAGCCTCTCGGCACAGGAAGAGCAGATGATAATCCGGCTACCAAGGTCTGGCCAAATACCAAGACCCTCAACGGAGCCATTGACAATCATGCTGCCGAGAGTCGGCCAGCAACAAACGAGAATCCCAATCATTTTGACAAGCCAATGACGATACGCCTTCCCAAGAAGGGTCGTCATCCCGATGCAAGGCCTGGAGTTTCTAGCGAACCAACCACTCCTCGCCCAGCATCGAGTACCAGACCGGGGGTCGCTAGTCTGCCAACAACTCCACGCTCCGCTCCACCAGTCGAACCTCTGACGATCAAGTTGCCCAGGTTGTCCTCTCAGTCTTCGTTTATACAAGGGGTAGCCGAAAAGGAACCGGAGCTAGCCAAGTACGTGGCTGCCCACACTGATGTTCCCTCTGCAGATGATGTAATCCCCCTAAAAAAGATACCTTACTTCATCAATAAAGGGCTATCTTTGAACTACCTCGAGCTTAATAAGCTTTGTACAATGTATGCTATGGAACACGGTATAGGCACTCACCAACCCACATAGGTGACAATGTGTACACCGTCATCCAGATTACTCCAGTGGAAGATGCTTACCGCATAATCGAGGAAGGGGAACATCCAATCATCTTCGGCCGGAAGGACGATCCGCATCCCTTCACCATAGAAGAAGTCGACCTTGGGTCAGATGCCGGGAGACTGCCTCTGTATCTTTATAGCCCCCAATCCAAATATCTTATGCAGAAATAGGAGTATGATCTGGAGACAACGCCAGGCTTGAACTACGGCACTGGACGACGATTACCTTTGAAGCTACCGATTTTGGCTGGCAAACCACGGGACTACTATAGCAAAACTCGATGCGGGTTAGGGTATGTAATGCTCACGATGACCCCTGAGAGTTCAGATAAAAATGTGACTGGCAGTCACATCAACAACCGGGTCACCAACTTCTGATTCGGATACCAGCATCAGAGACATATTCAGTCAAGTCTTGTCAGTCAACATGGTATTCGTCGACGCTTATGAAGAAGATGAAGACATCCCTGAAATCCTCGAGCTAGAGCCGTGGGCCCAACAGCTGGATGCACAATGGGAAAAGCGGTTCGAACAGAGAGAACCTCCAACTGAAGATGAGGTCATACAAGTGGATCTTGGCAGCAATCTTCTCCAAAACCGATCTTCGTCAGTAAAAGCCTAACAGACGGAGAGCGAGAATCGTTGCTGGAACTTGTCAAAGAATATATTGATGTGTTCGCCTGGAGCTATGAAGACATGCCGGGATTAAATCCCGATATTGCTCTTCATAAACTCAACATTCGGCCAGATCCAAAGCCGGTCAAACAACAACAGCGACGCTTCCGCCCGGGCATCATGGACGCAATCAAGGCCGAAGTCAACAAACTGATAGCCAGCGGCTTCATTCGTGAGGAACAGCATCCGGATTGGGTCGTCAACATAGTACCAGTCCTCAAGAAGAATGGGAAGATTTGAATCTACATCGACTTCCTCAATCTGAACGAGACATGCCCCAAAGATGACTTCCCCTTCTCTATCACGGACATCATGATTGACAACACCAGCGACTTTGAACGCATGTCATTCATGGATGGATTTTCGGGGTACAACCAAATCGAGATGTCTCCTGACAACGAAAAGCACACATCATTCCGAACCCGATTGGCACATACTACTACACAGTCATACCTTTCGGTTTGAAGAATGCCGACGCCAATATCAAAGAGCCATGAGCATCATCTTCAGAGACCACTTACGCAAGATGGTGGAGTGCTATGTTGATGACATCGCCGTCAAGAGTCACTGTAAGGGAGACCATCTGCAGGATCTGAGGACGCTATTCGACCTGATACGAATGCACAATTTGAAAATGAACCCTACGAAGTCCTTCCTGGGCGTATCCAGCAAAAAGTTCTTGGGTTTCATCATTACCGTCCAGGGTATCCATGTAGACCCTGAAAAGACGAAGGCAATTATGGAGATGGGTCTCCCGAGAAATCTTCGCGAACTCAGAGGCCTTCAAGGGAGGCTAGCTTACATC
>JANAVB010039768.1:0-149498 GCA_029216955.1 Iris pallida | reverse complement strand
GAACTGACGGAACTCAGTTCGTCGCGTGCGTGCGACAATCAACGCGTATCGTTGAGACCCCCGTATCGGTATTTTGCAAAATTGCCCATTAATTTGTGCATATTCGTCGAATCGAGATGAAACTAGTGCCAACAGGTCCGAATCAAAATTCTGGTCTGTTTGCCAAGTTTGGTTCGATTCTGAGAAGGTCGAATCGGAATCCCTTTTTGGCGGGCCCGCGACCCACTCAAACGGGCGAATTTGTACACGGCTCATCAAAATCCAAAACTGGACATACCGTTGAGTTTCTCTCCTCAAACTAAATTCGTAGACATATAGTTTGACGAATTTAGAGACCAAGACTTTGGCATGCGTTTCGGTGCAAAGCGGGTCCAACGGCGGACATCGTTTTGACCCGAAATTACGATTTTGCTCTTGTTCCAGAATTGGACTTTTGGACAGGCGTTTCCTAGGTATATTGTTCATATAGACCATTTTTGATGTTTGTTCAGCGTTTGGAGTCATCTATGATTTGTGAGTTTTGGTGCTGACACTTGCTACTCTGGATTGTCCTTCTCGCACCGCAGGCAAGTATACCTTGCCATAGATTCTGATTGTGCTCATTTATTTTCAGTATATTTTATTATTGCACATTTCTTTTCTTATTTGTCATTTTGTTTCTATTGGGCGTCCAAGTCACACTTGGGTGCAAGCGGCTACATTTAGTCGTTATATTTATTTATGTCTTTATTTGCATGTCGACCTTGTGTCAGTTGACTACCCTATGAGTATGTGGGGTATTTTCATATCCCCTATGGCCTTGACATATGTGTATCACGTGATGAGTGAGTTATATAGGACACGGACCTGCGTACTCGATGGCCATCGATACGTACGGGACGTGCGACGGTTAGGAGGTAACTGCTACTAGTGTGTCGAGTTAGAAGCCATAGCAGTTGCCAACTGGATAGGCTGTGGACATCTTGGATAGGAGCAGTTGGGGGGAGGGGACAGCTACTAGCGTAGGGGCTACATTTATTTTTACACACTTTGGGGCCGAGAGTGACTTGTATGAGTACTACTTTCTGTCCTGGCCGATAGTGTCTCGGATGAGCGCTACTTGACGGCCACTCTTTATTACTTGCTTGCGTGAATCCGTTACAGCCCCTGCGTAGAACGTTGTCCTCTAAAGTGTATCTCACATAGATGGTTAGGAGATCCTCTAGAGTCATAGTTGCATTTTTCTTTTAATATTCAGTTACTTGGCATATTTTCTGTATCTTGTTATGTCCCTCTGAGGACCTGGTGATCTCTCCAGGATTAGACGAACAGGATTATCCAGAGGAGTACGGTACAGCATTGGATCCATCATACATCGGTGACGAGGCATCTTCCGCTCATACTTAGTTTTATTCTTTATTATCTGAGACCATGTATTGGACATCTTTTTATCGTCTTTCTTGCTGTTTGGAGGTTGGACTCCATTTAGTTGAGACTATTTTCCATAGCTGTTTGGGTGGAAATGTCTACCCGGTTATATTTTGATATCATCATTTATCTTATTTAGTGGACTTTATTATATTCTCTGTGTTGAGCTGTGGATGAGATCTAGTTATTATATTGTGGCTTATCATATATCACTATTTACAGCTTATGTACCAATACGGGGATTACCATATATTGGTGTATCTTCGTATAAGTACAGCTGGCATGTTTACGTACTTAGTCCTACGTATTTTGGGACTGGGATGTTACTATTTTTGTGGTGGCCCATGCAGGTCCAGTAATATTGGGTTACATGACTGTGCCCAACAAGCCTGCAAACTAGGAATAGGATATAGGATCTTATCCATTACTACTACCTTCTTTGATCTCCACTCCATCTTCTTTTCCTATAAACTATTGAATTCCCTTCAGCTTGAAATTGTTCTAATCAACTCTAAACTTTCGTGCCAATATAGGATGAATCTTCGTAGCGGTCTCACTACCACTTGCCATTACTGACGGGAACACTACCGCTCAAGAGGAACCAGTGAATCCGCAGCAGCCAACGATCTTCCCAACCACTCCAACACCATCCGGGCCACCCCTCCAGCCAGTGATGACCCCAGCTACGACTCAGCAGACTGGTCCCGAGGATCCTGCACCCCAGGGAGAGTACCTACCACCACCACCACCTTATCCACCTCCGTTCCCACCACAGACTCTACCCCAATATCCACCATCATCATATCCACCGCAACAGCCTCCACAATATCCACCATCATCATGTCCACCACAACAGCCACCCCAGTATCTATCGTATCCGCCCCAGCAGCCGCCACCATATCCACCATCATATCTACCCAGTATCCTCCACAGAATCCACCTCAGTATCCACCCACAATATCCCTTTCCATATCCTTCATATCCTCCACAGTACGGGCCACAGGGTGTCCCACAGATCATGCCACAGGTGCCATACCTGCCCCCACAACATCCCATACCTTAGACTGGTGGGGCTACTACAGAGCAGATTCTCCAGAGCCTGGTACAGGCTCAGATACAGCAGAACGAGGCCATCAGGAGGAGTTTAGAGACAACATTGGGCCGAGCACCACAAGCCTCTGTGGGTTCTATTGAAGGGTTTCGCAACATGAATCCTCCACACTTCAAGGGCACTGAAGACGTCATTGGGATCACCAATTGGCTGGCTAAGACAGAGAATCTCCTGAAGGCTTCACAGTTATCCGCAGATCTATGGATGACGGCAGTGAAGTTACAGCTGAAAGGAAATGCTTATGATTTGTGGGCCACAGAGGAGAGGCAGCTAGGAGTTGATCAGACATGGGAAGAATTCAAAGAACTGTTCAATAAGAAGTTTTTCTCCGACACTGCCAAGGATGCTTTATATGACCAGTTTCTACACTTGGAGTAGGGAAATATGACAGTTGACGTGTACGACGCCGAGTTTAGCCGACTGAGTCGGTTCGCACCAGGGTTGGTTACGACAGAGCTGGAGAAAGCCAAAAGATTTCATAGAGGCTTGAGTATAGAGTTGCAGAGGTACACCAGCTCCGAGTCGAGGGTCTCCCAAGCAGCTGTTCTGGCAGAGGCTAGAACTCAGGAGGCCATAAACAAGAAGGTGACCCGACGTATTACATCGACTGGGGTCAGCTAAGACCACTACAAGAGGGCCAGTGAGACTCCTCCATACCTCAGCATCAGCAGAGGACAGGGCCATACCAGACACAGGAGAAGGTCACTTGCCATTACTGTGGTAAAGTTGGTCATGTTTTGTGAGATTGTAGACGACGGTTGGGGCATTGTTTAATTACGGATTGAATCAGCACCAGGCTAAGGATTGCTCATTTCAGAGGGTAACTCAACATAATCAGCAGCAGAGGCCAGCTATTACAGGACCAGGAGCACCATGACCACCCTTACCCACTCAGATAGTCCAATTCCAGCAGGCTAGAGCACACGGGTAATCAAAGGATTGGAAAGGCTTTTGCTCTAGCTGCCGAGGAGGCAGAACCAGAGGTGGACGTCATAGCAGGTATGGTTCTAGTTGTATCATTTCCTGCCATTACATTATTTGACACTGGAGTCATCCATTCATTCATAGCCACTAGCTTTGCCACTAGACACAGTTTACCCATGTCATCTCTATCTAAAACCTTAGAATCCTCACTGGGAAGGAGTTGTACCTGTTAGTGGTATCTATAGAGATTGCTCTGTAGTGTATGTGGTAGAGAGATGAGTGCACGACTACTTGTATTCCCTATGTCTACCTTCGACGTCGTTATCGGATGGACTGGTTGAGCCAGCATTTCGCTCTTATCAACTACCATAGGGGCAGTATCATACTTAGACCCCCGGCTGATTCAGAGTTCGAGTTCACCAAAGAAGAAGCATTGATGAGTAAAAATGTTAAATCTTGGAAAAGTTAGTGGTAACGGGATGAAAGTTCACTTCGAGATTATGGAAGGGATTAAAACTTGTAATCATGATCAAATTAGACAACTTGGAGTGAATACAAAAGTTTGGTTGTTCCTTTTGGAAAACTTGTTTAGAAACTTTTGTAGGAAACTTGAGTTTTAAAATTTTTAATGATAGACCACCATGAAACCCTAATGGGTTGGAAGGAATCCACACTAATTGCCATATCCCTCATGGCAATGTTAATAGCATATACATAAGTGTTGTTAGTCATCCATAAAATCATGTGGTTATATTTAAAACTTGACACACTCGGCATCCCTCAATTCTAGATTTTGTTGTGACTTTCTAACCATTTGAAACTGGAGAAATGATTAGATTGTTTCTTGATCATACTCTTTCTAAGTGGCTATCATATCTCTAAAAACTGTATTCCTAACTCATTTTACCATGATTGCTTGACCTATTGAACCCTACACCACTAGTTCAATTTTTAAGTTGGGTAGAATACCTCACTACCTAACAAACATTTTTGGGTGAACCATATAAATGAGTTCATTTATACTACTAATTTGAGGACCTTGGAATGATTGATTTCCTTCATCACTACCTCCCTTACTTACATATTTCTTCACCTTGTGCTGCTAATTAGCCTTAGTTTTACAAGCTTATTCCTTTATCGAGCTTGTTCATGACATATTTATTGGGCGCGCCCACTAACATATTGTCTAATCAGAACCGGTGCATGATGGTCTGATCAACCGAGTGCATTTTGGTTCGCTTATATCCATCGTTCTACACGGATGGAGACGTAGCTAAAATTGCCCTTTAGAGTCTCCCTCACGACTGCCTTGGCAATTCTCTAGAATTATACAACCGCCCTTGAAGCACGTATTGGCATTCAAAAACACATTCCTTGGACTCTTGTGGGATTTCATTTTACCTATACTAGACGAGGCTTGTACCTGATAGATAGGCAAAACAATTTTCCTGTGACCATGAAGTTTGAGTATACACCGAGATAGCTAGCCACTATCCTATCAACGTGACTTTGTCCTATCAATTTCCTTGCATTACATTTGATCCCCGGCCTTAGTTTAATTTCGAGGACGAAATTTTCTTTAAGTTGGGTAGGATGTAAACTCCCAATATTTTCTAATTATTTTAGTGCTTTAAAAGTTATTTTTGCTATATTTAGCATTAATGAGGTAATTAGTATATGTGTGTGTGTATATATATATATATATTATATATATAATATATATTATATATAATATGTATGATTGTGTGCTTGATATATTTAAGTGCTACTAAATATTATCTACAATTATTATAAATTTTTGATACTTATTTACAAATTTATAGGATTTTATGTGATTTTTTACATATTATATATATGTGTGTGTGTATATATATTTTTTTATATGTGTGTGTGTGTAATATATATATATATATAATATATATAATATATATATATATATATATCTATATATATATATTTTTGTGTATATATATATATATATATAATATATATATATATATTAAAAAAGAAAAAAAATAACAGAGGTGGTCGGCCCAAGGGGGACCGACCACAGCAGCTAAAGAAAGAAACAAATTGTTGAAGAAAAGAATAAGAAAAGAAAAAGAAAAAGAAAAGGAAAAAACAATATAAACCCACCCCCCACTAAAAGTGGGCGGGCCCCACCCAAAACTAAGGCTTGCTGCGTGCAGCAGCAAGCTCACGCAAAGCCAAACCCGTTTGGAACTATCCAATTCCAAACCTATTAGTATTAGGTTTGCTAGAAGTTGTTATATAATAACTTTTTCCACAAACCTCAAAACCCTAAACTTCCAAAACGAAAGTTGCGACTGATCATACCCTCTTCGCTTACGAGTTCGTTTCACCAGCGACGGAGCTTTGTGCGCGACGAACGGAGCTTCGAAAGTCAGCCCCTCGTCACCCACGGAGCAGTTTTCCCACTCAAGGTACCCTACTTCCCTACGACGTAACTTTTACTCGTAGCACCGATTTTCGATCCGTAATATTTTCTGGAAAGTAGACTTGACCCTCTTCGAGATCCTCCAGGTGGATTTGAAGCAACCCATCAACTTGCTCGAAAAATCGAGACGAAGTTGAAAAAAAACCAGTTTTCTGTAATACTAAAAAACTGTTTTAAAATGACAACTTGTCGGCCAATTTTCTTGCTGTGCAAGAAATAATTGCAGAAAATAATTGAAAACAGTAAAAGACAATATAACCGAGATCGCAACGCATCTTCTGGATCGTCGTTTTGATTAACGTGTAAAAAGTAAATTGATGTTGAAGTTGGAGAAAAACGTGTGTTAAATTATATAAATTTTTGAATTTTTCTCGATACGGCGTGCGCCCCGACAAACCAGGCGACGTGGCCGCGTGCTATACGCATCAAAGGCGCGTATGGATGTTGCTGACGTCTAGGAACTGATGGAACTTAGTTTCGTCGCGTGTGCGCGACGGAATCAACGCGTATCCGTCGAGATACCCCCGTATCGGTGTTTTGCAAACTTGCCCATAAATTTGTGCATATTCGTTGAATCCAGATAAAATTTACGCCAACAGGTCTGAATCAAAATTCTGGTCCTGTGTGCCAAGTTTGGTTCGATTCTGAGAAGGTCGAATCGGAACCCCTTTTTGGCGGGCCCGCGACCCACTCAAACGGGCAAATTTGTACACGGCTCATCGGAATCCAAAACTGGACATACCGTTGAGTTCCTCTCCTCAAACTGAATCCATAGACATATAGTTTGAAAAATTTAGAAACCATAGACTTTGGCACGGGTTTCGGTGTAAAGCGGGTCCAACGGCGAACATCGTTTTGACCCGAAATTACGATTTTGTCCCTGTTCCAGAATTGGACTTTTGGATAGGCATTTCCTAGGTATATCTTATTCATCGAGATCATTTTTGATGTTTGTTTCAGCGTTTGGAGTCATATGTGATTTGTGAGTTTTGGTGCTGACACTTGCTCTTGGATTGCCCTTCTCGCACCGCAGGCAAGTATACCTTGCCATATTCTGATTGCACTCATTTATTTTCAGTATATTTATTATTGCACATTTATTTTCTTATTTGTCATTTTGTTTCTATTGGGCGTCCGAGTCACACTTGGGTGCAAGCGGCTACATTTAGTCATTATATTTATTTATGTCTTTATTTGCATGTCGACCTTGTGTCAGTTGACTACCCTATGATTATGTGGGGTATTTTCATATCCCCTATGGCCTTGACACATGTGTATCACGTGATGAGTGAGTTATATAGGACACAGACCTGCGTACTCGACTGGCCATCGATACGTACGGGACGTGAGCGGTTAGGAGGTAACTGCTACAAGTGTGTTGAGTTAGAAGCCGTAGCAGTTGCCAACTGGACAGGCTGTGGATGCATCTTGGACATGAGCAGTTGGAGGGAGGGGACAGCTACTAGCGTAGGGGCTACATTTATTTTTACACACTTTGGGGCCGAGAGTGACTTGTATGAGTACTACTTTCTGCCCTGGCCGATAGTGTCTCGGATGAGCGCTACTTGACGGTCACTCTTTATTACTTGCTTGCGTGAATCCGTTACAGCCCCTGCGTAGAACGTTGTCCTCTAAAGTGCATCTCACATAGATGGTTAGGAGATCCTGTAGAGTCATAGTTGCATATTTTCTTTTCACATTCAGTTACTTGGCATGTTTTCTATCTTGTTATGTCCCTCTGAGGACCTGGTGATCTCTCCAGGATTAGACGAGCATGACTATCCAGAGGAGTACGGTACAGCATTGGATCCATCATACATCGGTGACGAGGTATCTTTCGCTCATACTTAGTTTTATTTTTATTATCTGAGACCATGTATTGGATATCTTTTTATCATCTTTCTTGCTGTTTGAGGAGGTTGGACTCCATTTAGTTGAGACTATTTTCCATAGCATGTTTGGGTGGGAATGTCTACCCGGTTATATTTTGATATCATCATTTATCTTATTTAGTGGACTTTATATTATCTGTGTTGAGCTGTGGATGAGATCTAGTTATATTGTGGCTTATCATATATCACTATTTACAGCTTATGTACCAATACGGGGATTACCATATATTGGTGTATTCTTCGTATAAGTACAGCTGGCATATTTACGTACTTAATTCGTACGTATTTTGGGACTAGGGCGTTACACCCTCCTTGACATGAGGACGCCAGAGCAACTGTGCCAACTTCCAAGCCATGTCTTGGAGGAATTGCCGCCGTACTTGGTGGAGGAGTATATGAGACGGTCACAGCAGGGAGTACCACCACCAGGACGATCGCAGCCGTCGTCGTTGATGTTTGTATTTTTGGGATTATTTTGTTCGTAAATATTGAATATTTGTATTTAAATATTGAATATTTGTGTGAACAATTTGAATGCTTGGGATTATTTGTGTTTTGTGTGTTTATTTGTGTGTTGGAATTATTTTTGCGTTTTGTATATTAGAATTGTGTATATTGGAATTGCTTGGGATTATTTGTGTGTTTTGTATATTGGAATTGTGTATATTGGTAATGCCCAGTTTTATGCTATTTTTTTAAAAATTCCCAGATACCGACGGACTGGCGACCAATTGTCGACGGACTATCCGTCGCTAATTAGGAGATTCCCAGTTAGCTACGGATGAGCGACTAAACGCCGACGGACTATCCGTCGCCAAGGTTCTGGAATTATTAAAGATTCACAGGATAGGACCGACGGATATTACGTCGGTATATGTCACGCCCCAGAACCAGAATACCGGAGAGCGGGGGCAGACATAGCCAGCTACGCAATCCCAAAGTACGTTAATACTTTGAAATCACGTATAAGCTGTCAAGACATGGGGGTTACTCTACAAGCCATCAGTCAATCCTATGGTTTAACAATCCTAGGTCAATCACAGGCAATTATACAAGAGCAAGGAGTACGATCATACATACAATAGTAAGGCGTCCCGAACCATATATACATGACTGATCATGAAGCCAGTACCACAGAACTGAGGACTAGCTAGAGTATTAGTCGTACATGATAAGGACTAGCTATAGTCTAGAATACACATATCATGTTTATGCCCGTAGGCTACAATATCAAAAAATACCAAAACACGAGCTAAACACGTGCTCGGGGCTAAACGTTACAAGAAGAGAATTTATATATCAGTGGGAGAATAAAAAAAAAGAAACCCACTGAGGCACTCTGGTGCTCCGGTGGTCACCGTCGAGTAGATGGTGCGGTAGACCCTTCGGGCTCTTCTATTAGAACCTGGCCATGCAAACCAGTGGGGTCAGACCCCAAATAGCAAGTACCACAAAGGAGGCCGAACTATGAACTTAAAACCAGCAGTCATAGGCAATCAACAGGGAGAGAGAAAGCAATAAGTAAAGAAGGATCGAGATTCGTGGGTACCAATGCAGTTATCCCGAACATAGGAAGACAGTAAGTAAATCATCATTTGACATGAAGTAACTGGAGAACATGTTAAATAAATAGAGCCAGGCAATATACGAAGAGAGGATGAAGGCACTGTTCCGGAAGCCAGGTTACAACCCTTAAACCAAACAAGGACCGGGATTGAACCCTTCGCCTGAACAGAACTTGGTCCCTGATCATTTATTGCTAGAGGTGCCAATCATTAAGTGACAGTGAGAGAGTGACAATACATAGTATAATACATTAGAGTGACAATCATTGCAATCATTATCCTGGAACAATTAGGAACTGGATCTAGACAAGACTTGGACTAGAAAGGTGATATACGATGGGATAACCATGGGACTATTCAGATAACCAGGTTACAACCCGTAAACCAAACAAGGACCGGGGTTGTAATCTTTGTCTGAACAGAACTTGGTTTCTCCCACCATTTATCGGCAAGATAAATAAGAAATCAGGACATGTAACCATCATGACAAGATCAAGACAAGACTAGACACTGAACTCCAACCAACATTCACGGCCAAGCAATAAGTACGGCTTGATACTTTAACTAACTAGGGTTATCACAGGCCTAGTTACTAGCAAGATGCAATGAAAATTCCAAGTCCGGTTACCTGTTTGTTACTACCTGAGTGATCCCAGCAAGAAAAAGAAAAGATAGCATGATATAGCCGACACACTATAGTAAGATACATGTCCTAAGGTACCACACTCGACGGCGGGCTGGAAGTGCGCTCATCTCGACGGATAGCAACAAATCCCATGTATACATATATATAAGGTCGGGACCAAAGGGGCAACAGGTAACTGGGAAATTCTTCATGAACTATTTGATCAATCTAGTCATTAACCTAGCCAGATTCAGTATGAATCCCTGACCGTGGCACTCAGGGATCATGCCCTGGACATGATGCAAGACACAATCGGACTAGTAGTTTATACAAGCACAATCATCCACGGTGTCCAGGCCAATGAATTGATTTGTCAAGAGTGCGCCCGACGGGCCACTATCATTATCATTATTACTTACCAAGAGTGCGCCACGACGGGCCACTATCAAGCATTGTCAGGGTACTTATCAAGAGTGCACCACTACGGGTCACTGTCGTGTCATGTATAGCAGGTCTAGTTATCAGGTCAAGTTATCATGTCAGGAGTGCACCACGGCGGGTCACTGTCAAGCATGTCAGTTTTGGTCGCACCATGCCAGGTACAATTGTCATTTCAATCATGTCAATCAAATCGATTATCAAGTTCAGGACAAAGGCGTAAGGATATAAAATGGGCGTAAAAATATACAATAGGGGTAAAGGTGTACGCCATAGGAACCCAAGTTTACGCGTGTACTTCTACGCTAGGCCAATTAAACCCGAGCGTAAACAGCACTACGCGGGCAAGAGCAAGGTAAGATAGCTTTACGCTAGCAAGGTACATGCGAGAGGGGTTTTACGCTAGTCAGATTGTACGTGCGTAAAAACTCTCTGCAATTGAGATTCCATACGAGGAACACTAGAGCATAACTTTTACGCTAGCAAGGGTTGGCTCGGGTCAAGGGTTTACGCTGGCAAGGCTTCACGCTAGCAGGATTTTACGCGGGCGGAAGAGTCCCGAGCGTAAAATTCGTTCAGCGTAAAACAGAGCTCGATTTTACGCTAGCGGGTAAGCCCCGAGCGCAAAATTCAAGCAGCGTAAAATGAGGTACGCTTGTCACGCGATGCGTGTGCGTAAAAGGGAACTACGCTAACACGTTAAGACGTGGGCGTAAAAGCTGAGGAATATGCTGGCACGCAATGCGTGGGCGTAAAACTCTTCTTCACACGGTCAATACAACCATACGACTAAGGGGGGGTTCATGCGGTCAGCACTGTTCTTCTTCTCCAAATTTGAGAAGAACACCATGGGGGCCAAGTTCTCAAGCTCCATAACTCCATCATCCGAAGCCCAAATCCGAACTTCCATAGGTCAAAAATGGGTAGAATAAATTCTCTACAACATGGAACCATCAACTAGCAAAAATATACAAGTTTAACAGATCAAACTTAAAAACTGAAAGTACCACAAAGTTAGATCTACCATATCTAGCCATCAAAGTGGAAAACTCCAAGTTCTAAACATGTTTAGAATTTAACAAAAGAAAATGGAACAAACGAAGTTGAAATCGTCCAACATTCGGCAAGGTGTACTTGTCTCTCTCTCAAATGGCTAGGGTTTGGTGGAAAAGAAATGAATGAGGGTGAATGAGGAGGGAGAGAGAAAAAGTGGCTTATATAACAAGCTCAAGTGATCTCCACCATTCATTCCTCTCCACTCAATCTAAGCCACACACCTCATCTCATGAGAAACCAACTAAACCAAACCAAGTCAAAGTGGAACCGAACCAAAAAACAAAATCCAAGTTAAACCAAGTCATAAAATCCTACACTTAGGAAATTTTAAAATATCACGCAAATCGATAAATACGAAATACGGCTCAAATAACACGTATCCGTATAAAATACCGATACAGTGAGACGGGTCTCACAGTATACCGTCGCTAGTAGTTGGTAAAACATTGGCGACGGATAATCCATCGCTATAATGCCGACCGATTGGCGACGGTCTAGCGATGACACACGACGGAGTAACACCGGATTATCCGTTGCCTATGCTCTGGAAATATGAATAATTCACAGAACTGTATCGATGGATATTCCGTCGCAGCTCCGTCAAAACTTAGCGACCATTCGCGACTAATTGGCGACGGATTTTGCATATCAGAAACTCTATGATACGCATTTACCGACCAAGTAGCGACGGATTTGTGCGTTGGTAAGTGATACCTCATTACTTCTTCTGATACGTGATTTGACGGTAATCTGTCGACGAGTCGTCGCAAACTGCACGAGTATGGTTGACGGCAGTCCGTCACTAATTTGTCGTTGGGCGACTACTTGCCGACGGATTGCAGTTAGCGACGAGACTTTTCCCGACGACATTTTTTAACCAATATCCGTCGACCATCTGTCGGTAATTATATTTACCGACGAATTTTTGACGGATATAGCCGTCGCTAAATCAATGAATTTTTGTAGTGGATACAGTGAGACGAGTCTCACATGTACGGACGAACACCCACATCCAAAAAATTTGCACTTTCCAGCTCCGCTCTGGAGAACCAAACAACCCCTAAGTCCAAGTTCATATCTGACTATAGTTTCCGCTTAACAAACACCTTCTAATAGTATAATTGTTCAAGTAATGTTCTTAAATTTTCTTTTCCAACCAGCTATATAATTTTTTTTCAAAATAGGTTGTAGTGAATTGTAAAGAATAAGTTGTTGGTTTTTGGAGTTCCTAATAAGCCCTAAAAACATGATAAGCCAAACATAAATGATATTTTGCCCACGAATTTGACCATCCTACCACATGACAGAAGCCCTCTAGCCCCCGCTAGCTCGGGCTCGTCACTAGAAATCCCTCCAATGGAAGGCCGACACGTGGCAGGCACGCAAAAATTGTGGATCTGTGTTGCGGGCAACGTAGCAGCGTCCTAAGTCAAACCCAAACTTTTGACACAACAACTTACATAACCAAAACTTTGTAAAGTTCATACTAAGAAACAATATCGATAGTTGGTTGGTTCCCACAACTCCCTCGTTTTTTCTTACGAAAATTATATTATACTATTTGTGTTAAGATCTCCTAATTTTTTATCCACTGTCAGTACAAATTACATTTATGGGACGTTTGGTACACGGAATTTTTTTAATTACCAAACATATTTCCGATGGAAAATCCATTACCATGTTTTGTTTATGTTATAAAAAATTATTTTTCAAAAATTGTAAATATTCGAATAAACAATTAAAAAATCCTAGAGGAACTCATGAATTCTAAAATTTAAAGACTCGACTATTAGTAGCTGTTGGATTACACACATCTCAGCCAGTAATTTCTTCAAAGAACCTAAACAGAAAAAGTCAATGACATAAATGAAAAAATAATGCCACGTGTCATAACCATTTTACAAGTTTATATTTGAGTTTACATAGTCATACCGTAACAATTTACTAAAAATATATGAGAATCCTACACCTTATTAGCGGATATAGCTTTCTTGTCCGAACAATTTTTTTTATAGATTTTTGTCTTTTTTTTAAAAATCTTTTTTTTTTCTCTTTGTAAGTTTTTTTAGTTTTAGATTATTTTTATATTTTTCATTTTTTTTCTTCTTTCATTTTCTAAGAATATTTGTTAATATTTAAGATTTTTTGGGCATTTGCTAAAGTTTTTTGTTTTTTTATTTTAACTTTTTATACTTTTTTTTTTTAAAATAGTTAGATAGTCACCTAATGCAGGAATATAGTTTTCAAAATTTAATTTACAAAAATATATTGACAGCTGTATACTATTTTGCATACCACACGCTATTTCTACATTTTTTTAACCCATTATGAATTAATTTAAATTACAGTTACATCTAATTTTAAATTTTATCTAAAAATAATGGACATAATATTTTGGGTTATTTATACCGACACGTCCAATATTTTGTGTTTACTATATATATATATATATATATATATATATATATATACTATATATATATAATATATATATATATATATATATATAAAATATATATATATATATATAAAGTTTAGGGGTGCTTAGCGTAAAATATTTTACATAAATTATAAAATTTAGAGATGGTCCGTATCTATAATATATAGCACAATGCGTTTTGGTTCGACCCATGTGCTTTGATTCAACGATGATGAAAGGACTAAATTACCCCTCTCTCTAAGAGATGAGGAGGTCCCATGTTGGGTGCGGAGCAACCGGTTGTTCCAACGGCGCCCCCACCTCCAGCTCCTTTTGCACCGCCCTAGCCTCCGCCGCCTCCGCTCCATCCTCGCCCACGCCGTCGTCGCCGGCCTCTTCCGCAACCCCTTCGTCGCAAGCAGACTCCTCGACCGCGCCGCAGACGCCGATCCTTCCTTCGCCGCCTCCCTCTTCTCCGCCATGACCAACCCCAATCCCTTCTCCTTCAATACCGCCATCGCCATCTCTGCCGACCCACTCTCTATCTACTCCTAAATGCTCCATCCTCGCATCCCTACCGACTCCCGCACCTTCTATTTTGCTCGACACACCACCGCCGCCGCCGCCACCAGGTCGCTCCATGCACACGCCCTCCTCCTCGAATTTTGGCCCGACCCCTTCGTGCAGACCGTCCTGCTCACAGCCTACTCCCGACGCGGCTTCGCCGACCACGTCCTACAGGTGTTCGACGGAATGCCGCACAGGGACGTCGTCTCCTGGACCACCGCCGTCTCGGGCCTCGCCGCCCTCGGACGCCCCACGACGGCCCTACGCGTCTTCGCCTCCATGAGGCCCCACACGCCCCGAACGTCGCCACCGTGGTCTTTGCCGTATCCGCTGAGCTCGGGTCCCTGGCGCTGGCCTAGTGCATGCACGCCTACGTCGAGAAGGCCGGGTTCGGAGGCCGCGTCTCCGTCCGGAACTACCTGATGCTGGTCCGGTGCTTGCAAGCCTACGTCGAGAAGGTCAGGTTCGTGTACATGCCATTATGGCACGGGTTATCCACTAGTATTTAATACAAAATTGTCAAGCCCCAGAACCAGAATACTGGAGAGTGGGGGCGGACATAGCCAGCTACGTATACTAAAGTGCAACCCACCTTGCTATACGGTCACGACTGTCTAGATACATGAGGGTTTAACTACAAGCCATCAGTCCTATGGTCAAGAACAAGCCTATTGTCTCAATCACAAGCAAGTAAGTAAAAGTTACAAGATACAAGATCACCAAATATACAATCGTAAGGCGTCCCAAACATTACATATTCAGCTGATCATGAAGCTAGTCATATAAAATGTGAGGACTAGCAAGAGTTTAGTCATACAGGATCAACCCTAGGATCTGTCAATCATGTTACAGCCCGTAGGCAAACAGTAAATAAAGATGCAATACGAGTTAACACGTGCTCGTCGGCTAAACGCCTAAAAGAATAATTTTACAAATAAGTGGGAGGGCAAAAGAAACCCACTCGTTGCCAGGGTTACGCCTGGTGGTCACCATCTGGCTGGAAGACAGGTGGATCCTCTGGAGCTGCTCTGATATCTGGCCACACAAACCAGCTGGGTCAGACCCCAGAAAGAGCAAGTGCCACGAAGGAGACTTCACTTAGGAACTAAAACCAGTATATCACAATAGAATACTAAAGATAATAAATAAAGAACTGATAATAATAGAGATAACAACAGTAAACTGAGTACGAGAAAACCATTCAAGTAGCCAGGTCACAATCCTTAAACCAAACAAGGACCGGGGTTGCAGCTCTTCACTGAATAGAAACCCGTCTCAAATTCTATTGGTACAGTGAAGACAATAAACGAAGAAAGATCACAGAACTGCTCCGAGAGCCAGGTTACAACCCTTAAACCAAACAAGGACCGGGGTTGTAACCCTTCGCCTGAATAGAACTGGACCCCAGATCGTTATTGTTAAGAAAAGTATAAATAATCATGGTATTAAGGTAAGGCAAAACATGACGAACATGGCATGGGATCGCAATAAGACAATAAACGAAGAGAGGACACATAACTGCTCCGGGAGCCAGGTTACAACCCTTAAACCAAATAAGGACCGGGGTTGTAACCCTTCGCCTGAACAGAACTGGACCCCCGATCGTTATTGTTAAGGCAAGCATCAATAATCATGTCATGTCGTAATCTTGTACAGGATCAGGATAAGACAAAGCTAGAATAACTCCATCCAATCAATCACGGCAATCAAGAGTACGGCTTGATACTTTTAACTAACTTGGGTTATCACTGGCCTAGTTACTAGCAAGATACAATGAGATTATCCCAATAGGCACAAGCCCTGCAGACCATCCGATTATCCAGGTCGAATGTCTATTTATGGAGAATGCATCACGTGACTGTGTGCTAAAAATGTGTCCTACTCGTCGGTAGGCTACAAGTCCACTTAATGCGCCCAGATAACAGAATTGCCTGTAGCTGGGAAATCTCTTCATGAACTACTTAATCACTCTAGTCATTATCCTAGTCAGATTCAGTATGAATTCCTGACCGTGGAAATCAGGAATTCATATCCTAGACATGATGCAAGACGAGACATGTAGCTTATACAAGCACAAACACCCACGGTGTCAAGACAAGATTACTTAGCAAAGCATATCGAGATTATCATGTTAGGTTACTTTATCAAGTCAAGAGTGCGTCAAAACTGACCATCATCAAGAATTATCATGTCAAGTTACTTGTCAAGAGTGCACCACGACGGGGTCACTATCAAGAATTATCATGTTACTTGATACTTGTTAATAGTGCGCCTTAACAGGCCACTTTTCGTGTTCTATCCTTATATTATCATGATTGAGAGAAACTTGCATAAAAATAACTAATAACATACTGTTGAAGCCAAGGAAAAGATCTACAACTTTTCTATTTTGAGTTTTTCAAGATTTTAGCTTCAAAATAGCCCAAAGAAGTAAAACCAGTCATTTGAAGTGACCTGCACGCAAGTTGTGCATTACGTACAGGAAAAATTGCCCACGGCGCACGTTGTGCGCAAGCACGGCGTGCGGGCGAGCGGCGCACAAGTCACGCATTGTGCGCGGCAAAATCGCCCGCGGCGCACGTTGCGCGCAAGCGCGGCGCGCGGTTGCGCTGCGCGCAAGTCACGCATTACGAGCGGACAAAATCGTCCACGGCGCACGTTGCGCGCAAGCGCGGTGCGCGGATGCGCGACAGCGAAGACACTGCGTGCGTCACTGTTCATCGTCCCGACAGTACCAAGAGGCGGGGAACCTATAAACTCGAAAATGACATAACTTTCTCATACGAAGTCGAAATCAAGCGGTTCAAAAGCCAAAATTGGGTAGAATTGAATTCCCTACAACATAGAACTATTAGATTTTGAAAATATCCAAGTTTTAGAGATCAAACTAAGAAAACAAAAGTTACAAACTTAGATCTACAATAATCATCTATCAAATCCAAAAATGTCAAGTTCTAAAGAGGCTTAGAATGAAGTAAGGAAGGGAATGGAACAATAAAACTTGAGATCCATCATGAAGCAAGTTGCACTTGCCTAGGCTTGGTAGGTGGGAGGAGTAAATGAAGAAGATAAGAAGTAAATGCAAATAATGAAGGAGAGAGAAGAAGTTGACTTATATAGAAACCCCTCTCATCTCAACCCAATATAAACCAAACCAAGCCAAGCCAAGTCATGTTGAACCAAGTTGAACCAATCAAGTCAAGATTTAAACCAAGGCTAAGCTAAGCAAGATTAGTAAAATACGACCACATGACAATTGTCAGAAATCCATATACGTATCCTGAAAATACGTATAACGGAAAACGGGAGTGACAACTTTACCCTCCTTAAAAGAATTTAGTCATCGAATTTAATCAAGAGGCTAGAGGTGTCAGTACAAGCTATATTAATCATAAGCAAGCTAGGACTAGTAGTCAATCAAGCAATAATTCATGCAAGCAAGGAAGTAAAAGTAAAAGCATAAGACATAAGGGAGACATTATACCTTATGAGTCAAAATGTGTGGATATCGCGAGCGGATATCATCCTCACGCTCCCACGTTGACTCACCCAAGGAGTGATGACCCCAAGCAACACGGACTAAATTAATAGTCTTGTTCTTGAGTATCTTCTCTCTTCGATCCAATATGGATACAGGCCTTTCCTCATACGAAAGGTTGGTACCAACAACCAATTCTGAATGATCAAGGATATGGCTTGGATCTGGAATATACCATCATAATTGGGATACATGGAAGATATCATGCACCTTACATAACGACGGCGGAAGAGCGAGACAATAGGATACATCACCTACTCGCTTAGAATGTCGAACGACCCTATATACCTAGGACTAAGCTTTCTCCGTACGACGAATCGAATGACGCCATGGGTAGGCGAGATCCTAAGGAACACATGGTCGTCGACAGAAAACTCAAGGGGACGCTGATGAGAATCGGCCCAATGGCGCTGACGATCTTGGGCAACTCGAAGATGATCTCTGACTTGTCTGACCACCTCGATTGTCTTCGTAATCATCTCTGGACCAAGCATCTGTCTCTCGCCGACATCATCCCAAGCTAAAGGTGATATGCACTTCCTGCCATACAGCGCTTCAAAGGGTGCCATCTGGATACTGGCCTGGAAACTGTTGTTATAGGAGAACTCCACGAGATGCAGGTGATCTTCCCACGAACCACCGAAGTCGAGTGTACATGACCGCAACATATCTTCAAGGGTCTGGATTGTGCGCTCTGACTGACCATCTGTCTGCGGATGATAAGCTGAACTGAACTTGAGACGAGTCTCCATACTCTTCTGAAGACTCCACCAAAAGTGCGACATAAATCTTGAATCTCTGTCGGACACGATATTGACTGGCACTCCTTACAATCTGACTATCTGCCTGAGGTACATCTCCGCAAGGTGATCTGTCGACTGACCAATTCTGAAGGGAAAAAAAATGAGCTACCTTCGTGAGCTTGTCTATATAACCCAAATAGCATCTCTGCCAGCCGGGGATCTGGGTAATCCAGTCATAAAATCTATGGTTATATGCTCCCACTTCCATTCTGGAATTGGCAAGGGCTGAAGAAGTCCAGCTGGTCTCTGATGTTCAGCTTTAATTGTTGGCAAACCAAACATCGAGAGACAAACCGGGCTATCTCCCTCTTCATGCCATTCCACCAAAAGTGCTGACGGATATCACGGTACATCTTCGTACCGCCGGAATGAATAAAATACTGCGAACTGTGAGCCTCTGTCATGATCTCCTGTTTGATATTTCCACTAGGTACATAAAGACGCTTCCCTTGTCGAAGTGTACCGACTTCATTAATGCATAACTCTGGTCTTCATCCTGTCTCACACTCTGCTCTGAGTCGCTGAAGCTTAGAATCTGCTGACTACGCCATCCGGATCCTCTCGACTATAGTGGACTGAACTTGCATGCTGGCCATCAATGCCACACTGGAAGGAAGGACAACTTCTATACCCATCTTCTGAAGATCTGCAAACAGCTCTGGTTGTGCTATTAGAAAATAAAGTCCGGCTCTTCTGCTCAATGCATCTGCAACAACGTTGGCCTTCCCAGGATGATACTGCAGGTTGACATCATAATCCATAAGTAGCTCCAGCCACCTCCTCTGACGCATGTTAAGATCCTTCTAGGTGAAAACATACTTCAGGCTCTTGTGGTCGGTGAAAATCTCCACCCTATCTCCATATAGGTAGTGCCTCCACAACTTAAGTGCAAATACTACTGCTGCCAGCTCCAAGTCATGGGTTGGGTAATTCCTCTCATGATCACGAAGTTGACGTGATGCATAAGCTATTACCTTCCCATGTTGCATCAGAACACATCCTAAGCCTCTGCCTGAAGCATCACAATATACTGAGAATCCTCCGGTTCTATCTGGAAGCGTGAGAATGGGTGCCGTTATCAATCTTTGCGTCAACTCCTCGAATGAACTCTGATACTCTGCTGTCCAAGCAAACTGCACATCCTTGCGGGTCAACTGCGTCAATGGTGCTGAAATCCGAGCAAAGTCTGATACAAACCGCCGGTAATAGCCAGCCAATCCTAGGAAACTCCGAACTTCTGCGACGGTGCTAGGTGCTGGCCACGTCTCTATGGCCAATATCTTCTGGGGATCTACTTCAACTCCTCATCTGGTGATGATATGACCCAAGTACGAAATGCGATCGAGCCAGAACTCGTATTTACTGAACTTGGCATACAATTGGTGTTCTCTGAGAATCTGAAGAACCACACGGAGATGCAGCTCATGCTCCGCCTCATTCTTGCTGTAGACTAGGATGTCGTCTAGGAACACAATCACGAACTGATCCAAATAAGGCATAAAGATACGATTCATGAGGTCCATGAATACTTCCGGCGCATTGGTTGCTCCAAAGGGCATAACAAGGAACTCCCAATGCCCATACCGGGATCTGAAAGCTGTCTTCGGGATGTCATGCTCTCTGACACTGATCTGCTGGTATCCTGACCGTAAGTCCATCTTCGAGAATACTGCTGCCCCCTTGAGTTAATCAAACAAGTCATTTATCCTCGGGAGAGGGTATATGTCCTTGAAATTTACAGAGTTCAAGGAACGATAATCTACACATAATCTGGATGTACCATCCTTCTTTTTCACAAGAAGCATCGGGGATCCCCAAGGCGATCCACTAGCACGAATGAATCTTTTGGTTCTAATTTCTTCAATCATCTTGTACAATATCTCTAGCTCTGATAGAGCCATCCTGTAGACTCTCTCTGACACTGGGGCTGTCCCGGGAATCAAGTCGATGGTAAACTCGATCTTCCGCTCTAGCGGCATCCCTGGAAGCTCTTCTGGAAAAACATCCGGAAACTCCTCGACTACTCTGGAAAATTGAACTGCTTCTGCTACTGCCATCCGCAATACTGGTGGAGAAGGTTCAACTTCGCCTTGGAAGAAGGAAAACTTCGGCTCGCATGGAATGCTAAAAATAACCCTGCCAATATGGCAGTCTATCCTAGCATACTGGTACCTCAACCAATCCATCCCTAAGACCACATCATAATCGACGGTCGGTAACTCTATCAATCTAGCGGGAAATTCTCAACCGCTAACTACGATCCGACACGAGGAAAATACTCTATCTCCTCCCACAAGTCCATTACCAGTAAGTATATTGAGCCTTACTGATAATGACTCGGGCCCCAGTCCTACCCGTGTCGCGAAACGTACAGACATAAATGAATGCGAGGCACCAGAATCAAATAATACTGAAGCTGGAAAGGTGTTGACGAGAATAGTACCTGCCACTACCTCTCCTGGTGCTAATCCTTCCTCTCCCATGGTCAAAGCCAGCACTTGACCATGTCCTCTGGATGCGGGTCCCCTCTGCTGAAAATTTTTGTCTGCTCTGGATCAGGGCTTGGGCTTGGACATACTGTTGCGGTCTCTGCTGCTCGAATGCCTGGGCTTGCATCGACAATAGCCTCGAGAACGGGTACTGCAGCTGCTGCTGCTGCTGGACTGGTGCTGGTCCTCTAACTGAAGGACTAGAGAATGTCGATGAACTCCCCCTGTTCGGGCAGTTCCCAACCCTGTGGTCCGGGACACCCAAACCAAGCACAAACCCTGTGCTCTACGACACTCTGATACCATATGCCCTAGCTTCCCGCAATGTGAACATCCAACTGCGGAAGTCTGCTTCTGCTTCTGCTACTAAGGGTACGTCGGGGTGGAATGGTGAACCGACGTCACTGAGGCCGCCCGCCTCGGAGCTCCAATGGTCAAAGCCCTGGCTGCCGGGGCTAGTGCTGATGACTGATTCATCTGGCTATGGGATCGCTTTCGACCGCCGGTCCTATCCACGATCCTCTGGGAGGTATATTCATGCCTCCGGGCTGCCCTCAGTACTGCATCAAAGGTCTGATGCTCAAACTGCTCCACTGACAACAAGATCTCTAAATGGAGCCCCTGCTGGAATAGCTGGGCTCTATCGACCTGCATGGGCCTCCACTTAAACCATGTCACGCCCAGAACCAAAATACTGAAGAGCGGAAGCGGACATAGACAGCTACGTATATTGAAGTGCAACCCACCTCGCTATACGGTCACAGCTGTCTAGATACATGAGGATTTAACTACAAGCCATCAGTCTCCTATGATCAAGAACAAGCCTATTGTCTCAATCACAAGCAAGTAAGTAAAAGTTACAAGATGAAAGATCACCAAATATACAATCGTAAGGCGTCCCAAATATTACATATTCAGCTGATCATGAAGCTAGTCGTACAAAATGTGAGGACTAGCAAGAGTTTAGTCATACATGATCAACCCTAGTATCTGTCAATCATGTTACAGCTCGTAGGCAGACAGTAAATAAAGATGCAATACGAGCTAATACGTGCTCGTCGGCTAAATGCCTCAAAAGAATAATTTTACAAATAAGTGGAAGGACAAAAGAAACCCACTCGTTGTCAGGGTTACGCCTGGTGTCACCATCTGGCTGGAAGACAGGTGGATCCTCTGGAGCTGTTCCGATATCTGGCCACACAAAACCAGCTGGGTCAGATCCCAGAAAGAGCAAGTGCCATGAAGGAGGCTTCACTTAGGAACTAAAACCAGCATATCATAATAGAATACTAAAGATAATAAATAAAGAACTGATAATAATAGAGATAACAACAGTAAACTGAGTACGAGGAAACCATTCAAGTAGGCAGGTCACAACCCTTAAACCAAACAAGGACCGGGGTTGCAGCCCTTCACCTGAATAGAAATCCGTCTCAAATACTATTGGTACAGTGAAGACAATAAACGAAGAGAGGTCATAGAACTGCTCCGAGAGCCAGGTTACAACCTGTAACACCCAGTTTTCTAAAATTGGGATATTTTAAAAATTTATTATTTTTATTATTAAATAATGGTGTTTAGTCATAATATGATTTTGGTGAATTTTAGTTAGATTAAAACTATTTTCTAAGTCACGACTTATGACTTTGTGATTTTACTAGTATAACTCTAGTGTAAACCCTAGAAATTTCATAACCTAGAGACTAACCATGACCATGTAATCCTAACCATGTGATTAGGATATCAAATTACCACTTTTTAGTCAAAAGGGTATTTTGGTAATTTATTATAATTTATTTAGATTTATGTAGTTTATTATTATTTAATTAGTTGTTAAGTGTCATGTTAGCTCCTAACCTAGTTTAGCACTAATCTAGAGGTTAGCAACTAACCTAGAAGACTAATGTTAGATGTTAGTTTTATGCTAGAAATATCTAGGTTTGATAAATATCTAGATATGTTACTTTTTAGATATTTTAGAAACCTAAATATCTATCTACTTGGTCCAAGACTTAGAAGCTAAGTTTGCAAGGTGGTAGGAACCCTAAATCATATTATGACTATATATATGTGATATATTTGTGATATATATATGTGATACCGTCGACACTGCGGCGTAGGCTGGACGTAACCACTTCTCGTACCCCTATACAGGGTGCGGGTCGTGACACAACCCTTAAACCAAATAAGGACCGGGGTTGTAATCCTTCGCCTGAACAGAACTGGACCCCCGATCGTTATTGTTAATGCAAGTATAAATAATCATGGTATTAAGGTAAGGTAAAACATGACGAACATGGCATGGGGTCGCAATAAGACAATAAACGAAGAGAGGACACAGAACTGCTCCGGGAGCCAGGTTACAACCCTTAAACCAAATAAGGACCGGGGTTGTAACCCTTCGCCTGAACAAAACTGGACCCCCGATCGTTATTGTTAAGGCAAGACCAATAATCATGTCATGTCACAATCTTGCACAGGATCAGGATAAGACTAAGTTGGAATAACTCCATCCAATCAATCACGGCCAATCAAGAGTACGGCTTGATACTTTTAACTAACTAGGGTTATCACTGGCCTAGTTACTAGCAAGATGCAATGGGATTATCCCAACAGCCATAAGTCCTGCAGACCATCCGGTTATCCAGGTCGAATGTCCATTTATGGAGAATGCAACATGTGACTGTATGCTGGAAATGTGCCCTACTCGTCGGTAGGCTACAAGTCCACTTAATGCGCCCAGATAACGGGATTGCCTGTTGCTAAGAAATCTCTTCATGGACTACTTGATCACTCTAGTCATTATCCTAGTCAGATTTAGTATGAATTCCTGACCGTGGAAATCAGGAATTCATATCCTAGACATGATGCAAGACGAGACATGTAACTTATACAAGCACAAACACCCACGATGTCAAGACAAGATTTACTTAGCAAGGCATATCGAGATTATCATGTTAGGTTACTTTATCAAGTCAAGAGTGCGTCACAACAGACCATCATCAAAAATTATCATGTCAAGTTACTTGTCAAGAGTGCACCACGACGGGTCACTATCAAGAATTATCATGTTACTTGATACTTTGTTAAGAGTACCTTAACAGGCCACTATCGTGTTCTATCCTTACATTATCATGATTGAGAGAAACTTGTATAAAATAACTAATAACATATTAATGAAGCCAAGAAAAAGATCTACAACTTTTCTGTTTTAAGTTTTCCAAGATTTTAGCTACAAAATAGCCCAAAGAAGCAAAAACAGTCATTTGAAGTGACCTGCGCGCAAGTTGCACATTGTGCGTGGGCAAAATCGCCCACAACGCACGTTGCGTGCAAGCTCGGCGCGCGAGCACGCGGCAGAGAAGTGCGCGGGTGCACGTCGCGCAAGTCACGCATTGTGTGCGGGCAAAATCTCCTACGACGCACGTTGCGCGCGCGTGTAACGCCCCAGAACCAGAATACTGGAGAGCGGGGGCATTCATAGCCAACTACGTATAATGAAATGGAATTCATCCCACTATACGGTCATGGCTGTCCAGACATATGAGGGTTTAACTACAATCTATCAGTCTCCTATGGTCAATAACAAGCCTAATTGTCTCAATCTCAAGCAAGCAAGTAAAGTTACAAGATGTAAGATCACCAAATATACAATAATAAGACATCCCAAACATTACATATTCAGCTGATCATGAAGCTAGTCTTTACAAAATGTGAGGACTAGCAAGAGTTTAGTCATACATGATTAACCCTAGGATATGTCAATCATGTTACAGCCCGAAGGCAGACAATAATACGGTATACAATACGAGCTAACAGGTGCTCTCCAGCTAAACACCTCAAAATAAAAATTTTACAATAGAGTGGGAGAACAAAAAAATAAACCCACTCGTTGCCCTGGTCACGCCTGATGGTCACCATCGGGCTGGAAGGTCGGTAGGTCCTCTGAAGCTGCTCCGAAATCTGGCCACACAAAACCAGCTGGGTCAGATCCCAGAAAGAGCAAGTGCCACAAAGGAGGCTTCACTTAAGAACTAAAACCAGTATATCAGAAATAAATATTTAAAAGTAGTTACAAAAGGAGCTTGGTACTAAAGAATAACAACAATCGTAGTGGAGTACGAGGGAACCATTCAAGTAGCCGGGTCACAACCCTTAAACCAAACAAGGACCGGGGTTGTAAACCTTCACTTGAATAGAAGTCCGTCTCCAAATCTTGTTGATAAGGTAAAACATTACAAGCATGACGTGGGGTGCAATAAGACAATAAACAAAGAGGGGACTCAGAACTGCTCCGGGAGCCAGGTTACAACCCTTAAACCAAATAAGGACCGGGGTTGTAACCCTTCGCCTGAATAGAACTTAGCCCATGATCTTTATTGTTAAGAAGGACAATCATGCGATCAAGCTTGCAATAATCGAGCACTAAAACCACACCATACAATCGCTCCCGGCCAATCAGTGACTACGGCTTTCTACATTAGCTACTAGAGTTTTCATAACATGCAGTGAGATGTTCCTCCAGCCACAAGCCCTACAGCTAATCCAGGTTATCCAGACGACTTGGGTTCATTAAGCAGTACATCGTTCTTTCCATATATCAGTGAGTTTATGCCCTAATCGTCGGCAGGCTGCAAGTCCTACAATGGTGGCTGGGATAACGGAATCGCCTGTAGCTGGGGAAATCTCTCATGACTACTGAATTAATCTAGTTATTAGCCTTAGCCATTTACAGTAGGTACCCCTGACTGTGGTACTCAAGGATCCTTGTCCTAAACATGATGCAAATCTTACCGGTTCAATTGTACAAACACAATCATCCACGGTATCTAGACCATCCAATCTTGTCATGTCATGTTCACTGTCAGGAGTGCGCCACGTCGGGCCACTATCACATCATGTCAAAAGTGCACCACAACGGGTCACCATCATGTCAGGGAACAATTAATTTAGTACAAGTACATATTTAATAATTAAATATTAGAAGGGGGCAAGGGCTGTGGAGGACTCATGCGGCTCGGGAAATTTTTATGCGGCCAGCAGTCACTTGGCCATGCGGCTAAGCAATTAAAAGAATGATAAAAAGAAATAATAATACTAATATTAATAATAAAATGCATTAAAGAAATGCACTAAGGAAATGCATTATTATGCATTAAATGCATCAGGGAAAGGCCATGCGGCTGGTGCCAAGGAAAAGCATTAATGATGTACTAAAGAAATGCATAAAAATGCATTTAGGATGCATTCAAGGCACTAAGGGAATGCCATGCGGCTGGTGCCAAGGAAAGGGCTTAAAGCATTAAATATAAATTATTAAAGCCTTAAATGCATAAAGCATTAAGTAATAAATATAAGGCCTTAAATGCATAAAGCATTAAGCCTTGAGAAGCCTATGCGGCTTGCTTATAATGCATGGATTATAATGTATTACTATAATGCATTTGAATGCATTGATAGAAATAAATGCATGCGGCTGTATTATAATGCATGGATTATAATGTATTATTATAGTGCATTTGAATGCATTGATTGTAACGAATGCATGCGGCTGGCCTTAAGATTTAAGGCATTATTATAATACATTTCAATGTTTCCCTAAGCATGCGGCTCACTTTGCTCCTCCATGCGGCTGAAAGCAATTGGAGAATGCAAAAGAGGCATGCAGCTGGAAACTAAGGCCATACATCATTTAATGCATCTAATGCATTATTTCAAGCTCATGCGGCTACAACCAAGTGCCACATGCGGCTGACTGTTAGTATTGTATTAAATAATGCATGTAAACTAAATGCTTGCTATTACATTCATAGGCCATGCGGCTGAGATAGGTTGGCCTATGCGGCTCAGAAATTTCGTAGGTCAAATTGGACCAAACGAAATTCTCTGCAAGAGGGGATCATCAACTGGCAAAAATATGCAAGTTTGATAGATCAAACTCCCGAAAACCGAAAATATCACAAAGCTAGATTTACAAAAATTTAACCATAAAAATAAAAAATGCTAAATACTAAAGTGGGCTAGAAACACAGGAGAAAGACAATAGAACAATAAAAATTGGACTTCCTCCATGAAGCAAGATGCACTTGCCTAAGCTCTCCATCTCTCTTCTTTTCTGGTGGTTGAAGAAGTAATGGTGGAAAAGAAGAAGTAATAAAGAGAGAAATATTAGTGGAATATTTAATGAAGAAGGTGGTGGTAGGTGGGATATTTAATGAAGATGGTAGGTGGGAGTGGTTTGGTTCAGACCGAACCATGCAAAACCAACCCGAACCAAGTCAAGTTGTGCTGAACCAACTAAAAAACATGCAATACAGGTCTAAATACGTACACGTATACCGAGATACGTAATACGAACAATGGTCATTACAACTCTACCCACCTTAAAAGAATTTCGTCCTCGGAATTTAATCAAGTGGCTAGAGATGCAAGGACAAGCTATACTACTCACAGGCCAGCTATACTAGTTAAACAATCAAGCAATTATTCGTACAAGCAAGGAATCGAAGACATGAGGCATAGGAAAGATATTATACCTCACGAGTCGAACAGGTCAGGATATCGTGAGCGGATATCATCCTCACGCTCCCACGTTGACTCTCCCAAAGAGTGATGACCCCAAGCAACACGGACTAACTTGATAGTCTTGTTCTTGAGTATCTTCTCTCTTTGGTCTAATATGGATACGGGCCTCTCCTCATACGAAAGGTTGGAACCAACAACCTGTTCCGAATGATCTGGGATATGACTGGGTTCGGGATATACCGTCGTAGTTGGGATACATGGAACACGTCATGCACCTCACTCAGAGACGGTAGAAGAGCGAGACGATAGGACACATCTCCTACTCGCTCCAGAATGTCGAACGACCCTATATACCTAGGACTAAGCTTTCCCCGTATGCCAAAACGAATGATGCCACGGTTAGGCGAGATCCTCAGGAACACATGGTCGCCGACAGAAAATTCAAGTGGACGTCGATGAGAATCGGCCCAATGGCGCTGACGACCTTGTGCAACGCGAAGATGATCTCTAACTCTCCTGACCACTTCAACTGTCCGAGCGATCATCTCTGGACCAAGCATCTGCCTCTCTCCCATATCGTCCCATGTTAGTGGGGATCTGCACTTTCTTCCATACATTGCCTCAAACGGTGCCATCTGGATACTAGCTTAGAAACTATTGTTGTACGAAAACTCTACCAGGTGCATGTGATCTTCCCACGAACCACCGAAGTCGAGTGTACAAGATCTTAACATATACTCCAGAGTCTGGATCGTGCGTTTCGACTGACCGTCTGTCTGCGGGTGATATGCAAAGCTGAACTGGAGACGAGTTTCCAAACTCTCTTGCAAGCTACGTTAAAAGTGTGACGTGAATCTCGAATCCTGGTCCGAGGTGATACTGACTGGTACTCCGTGGAATCTGACAATCTGTCGAAGATACATTTCTGCTAGCTGAGCTGTCGATTGACCCACTCTGAACGGGAGAAAGTGAGCCACTGTCACGACCCGTACCCATTTTTTTTTTAAACGGATACGAGGCGTGTCCAAGCCAGCCTACGCCGCAGTGTCGGCGATAGAACGCTGTCACGGCCATGAAGATCAAAATCACAAATAATACTCATTCACAAAATTAATTTAATTTACAAAGATCACAAGTTTTACATTTACAAGAAAATATAAACTTGTACAAATATGGAATGACCACAACTCATCTATCTAGCTAGTCACTAGACCTTTGTCTCCAAGTATTCCCGTCACTCCCCAAGCTAAGTGAATCCACGGCTAACCTGAAAATGTTGGTTTCCAGTCAGGAATGGAACGAGCACAATTCACTGAATGCAATTTCAAATAAAGAAAATGACTATAAGACAAAGGTTAGGCATTAATCATGAGTTTTAAAAATAACAGTAAAGCCGTAAGAAAAATCAATAGTAATAAATAGACCAATATACTTTCCACCGTTAGAAGTACCTTTGATATGGGATCAGTCTGGGCCACTACACCGTACGGTCTACAATGTCTACTTGCAGAAAATAAGCACTGTCTACAATATCTACTTGCAGAAAAATAAGCACTGTCTACGATGTCTACTTGCAGAAAAGTAAGCACTATCTACGATGTCTACTTACAGAAAAGTAAGCACTGTCTACGATGTCTACTGCATGAAAATAAACACTGTCTATGGTCGGATCACATATCCTTGGTACTTCTCATTCCCGACTCAACTATTTATAGTAGAGTATAAAAATCACATAATCAATAACTAATCAATGAAGTATAGTAAAGATCAATATCGAAATACAGACAATAAACTGTACTCGCCTGTGGTCCTCTGCTGGTGAAACCGACAATCTGAACTACTCAATGTGCCACAATAGTCAAAACCCGTACAACAGTCCCCGGATGCTGAAATAGATAATACCAATGATCTGAGAATAGTCAAATTAGCTAGGATTGCCTGTCCTTAAGTCCAATTCTGGACACAGGGGCAAAACGGTAATTTTGGGCCAAAACGATGTCCGCCGTTGGACCCGCTTTGCACCGAAAAGCGTGTCAGAGTCAACGGTCTCTAAAGTCGTCAAACTACATGTCTACAGATCCAGTTTTTCGATACGAACCCAACCATATGTCCAAAGTTGGATTCCGGCGGGCCGTGCACAAAATCGTCCGTTGAGTGGGACCGTGGGGCCCGCAAAACGGTAATTTTATCAACAGTCTCAGAATCGGACCAAACTTGGCATACAGGACCAGAAAAATGATACGGTTCTGTTGGCGTAAGTTTAGTCTCGATCTGACAAGCGTGCACAAAGTAATTAGAGAATTTGCAAAGTACACGATACGGTGAATTTCGACGGATACGCATCAAATTCGTCGCACACACGCGACCAATTTGAATTCCGTCAAAGCCCACACAACCACGAATGCGTTACGCAGCTTTCGAAACTTTTGGTGTACGACCACGTCGCCCGGAATGGCGGGACGCACGTCGTGTGGAGAGTTTTTATAGTTTTAAAAACAGATTTTTCTCTAACTTTGGAAACTGATTTCTTTGCACACAGTAGATAAAAGTCGAAACTACAAATTAGGTTAGGAAGCCCTACATGTTGGCTAAAAAGTTGTTCAAACAGTTTTCTTAAACTGTCGTTGGTTTGACGATGATTCGCCTCCC
The DNA here is from genome assembly GCA_029216955.1 of Iris pallida. Lineage (NCBI taxonomy): Eukaryota > Viridiplantae > Streptophyta > Magnoliopsida > Asparagales > Iridaceae > Iris > Iris pallida. The sequence goes on along the minus strand of JANAVB010039768.1, from coordinate 119,032 downwards.
AACAAGGGTGTTTGGACCGACTTACGTCCTCTTTTGGACAGGATTTTCGTCAATCTTCGGAATCATTTTCCGATGCATATGACGCAACACAAAACGAACTATTTGAAGTGAGTCGGAGTGGGTTATGTTGTCAGATTACCTGCGAAGACGGTTCAACCATTGGTCGACCGAGCGCGACGAAAAACCATCGCGAAGTCGGCCTCGCGTAGTGTCGCTGCTGCTGTTAACTTCTCAAACGCGCGAGCGCGCGCTGCCTCCGCGGCCTCGGCCGCGCGCGGCGGTGACGCTCAGCCTCGCGCTCGCGCATGGAGGGGCGCCCAGGTCTGGGTCGGCGATGGATAGCTAGGGTTTTTGTTTTCTTCGCTCGTCTACCTCTCTCTCTGTTTCTTATAACCGCTCGGGGGGGGTTATTTCTGCTGGGATGTAAGCGGGGTGCTCGGGCTCAGCTGGTTAGGCCCGAGTGTGGGACTTGGGCCGAACTGGCTGGCCATGGATAGCTCGGTTGTGGCTATTACTGAGTTCGGGGGTTGCTCGATTTTCTCGGGTGTAAATGCTAAAAAGACTTAGGAATCAAGGATTTAAATAAGGAATATAGCTTCACTTTTGTTAACCAGCCACCACATGCCAACAAGGCAGCTACCAAACCATTCAGAGTGAATTCCCTTATATGTAAAATGGTCATGTTTTGGAGGCACTGGTGCAAACCAGTGATACAAGGCCTACGTCTGATATAGAATAGTATGACAAATTTATCTAGAAAGGATAATAAAAATACGTCATATCAATACCTACTTTACTGTTAAGAACATAATTGTATATAAACATAAGATATTAATAGGCACCTCATATTTTGGGCGAAGCAAGCAAGTATAATCATTCCAGCATCCTCTATATCTAATATCTCTGATAAAATAAAGGTAAAAATGTTTTGTTCATCCTATATGTCCGAGGAAGGTGATACAGTGACAGACATCCCTATTCGTGATTCAACTGTTGACTATATTCTAAGGTTGTAGGCATTGAATCCACCTTATGCTTTGATAGGCAACCAATTAAACGTCTATGATAATTACGAATACAATGAGGTGACTATTGTTTCATATACAAGGCATTCCAAAAAGGAGCTATGATTTAGCATAGGAGGACTAATATTGGCATAACGTGTTCTATCTATAAAATGTTAACAACAGGTAATATTGCATGGATGCATACGGTTCATTGCTACCATTAATCGACATACTGTATATCATACAAAATTCACAATGTGTATGGCTCACTGCTAACATGCATAATTTAACATGCTTAGCCTCGTTAAACATGTTCAGCGTCTAGATGCCACCATTTTGGTTTAGGAATTTCTAAACGACATAGTTTTCCTAGAGTATATAGGTACTTGTAGCATTAGACATATGAAAATGATAAATAGCATCATAAGTTTTTTCTGGAGGACCACACTCAATTTAGAATCCTAACCATGGCCAAAATCATCTACCGTGGTAATAAAATAAAAATTATTTATCAAAATCTAAAATCTCCATTCAAATAAAATGAATAATAATAAATAATTCAAAATTTCTGGGAAGGAGAGCTACAAATCTACCCACCTTAAAATAATTTCGTCCTCGAAATTCTAGTTCATAACTATTCCTTAAAATTCAAGGAGAAAGTCTTCCTTACCCTTAATCTCCTTAAATTTTAATTCCTCAAAATAGTTTGTGTCTTTCTCATAGCCACTTTATAACTCCGAATACTTGAGAACTTCTACCCACCTTTGGTCACACTACTCTGTCAATTCTTCTGTCATTAAAACTTTATAATCTTCCAACTACTTGCTAAGATTTCTACCAATAGATATCTACTGTATATGGCATCTATAATCCTCTCCTATATGTCAAGCAATCCAAAATTTAACAAGCAACAATTTACACAGGTAGCTAAGAAATATTGGTGAATTCTATAAGTATGACCTTTCGTCGCTCTAAAATAGGAGGGCCATGAAGATAAGGAAAAATAATCAAGAGTAAATATGAAGTCTCCAGAGCGGTAGAGAGTATCCAACGATACAGCAAAAATGTTTACGAACCACTGACTTATTTGCTAGATTGGGCTACTCTAGTTCAGTCACTTGCTACATCGAAGACCCTTCGTTTCTTAGAGGGACTTGCAATCCATGCAATACGAAAATTCTGTTCTCGAAATTCTAAACAAGGTTCCAAAATATAATAGAATTTGAGAAATCAAGATTGTGATATTTCTGGGTTCTCTATTTGGATATTAGTCGTTGGTTGGATGAACATTGGGTCTCAATCTATATTGACTGAACAAGATCCCAAGATAAAGTTATGTCTACTAGGTTAGGGTAACCCAGATTAGGGTTCCTTTCAAGTGGTTGAGCTAGTTGCTAGTCTGATTGGTTAGCTAGGTCCCTAAAGCTCAAAATGTGCCTTCAGTGACTTTTGTGTTTGAGCAGCACATGAGGCCTCAATTGGGTGGCACACTAGTAGCATATGCGTAGTGGGCTTCGAGTAGGTTACAACCGTATATTGGGTCGCAGGAATTGAGTCAAGGTTGAGGCTCTAGTGGAAGTCGAGAAGTGTACCGCCACTATGGTAAAGGTTATAGCTAGTCCTTTTATCCTGAAAGTCGTACCATAAAAATAGGGTACAAGGGGACGGGTTTGAGTGGGACATGATATACCTAGGTGAAGGTGGGCTCGTCTAGATCTTGCATATGAAGTTTGTTGGGAGATAACAGCTATTCTCGTGCTCCGAATACAAATGGCACGGCCGGGGGCACAAAATGATCTAAGTGGAAAGTGGGAGTCCAAGGGCACTAATTATCATCTCCATGGAATTTATTCTAATCAACCAATAATTCTTGTATATTCCAAAATTTTAGAGGGTTTACCGTCTACCCACCTTAAAAGTAGGGCATGGGTTTGGAATAATGTGGTTAGAGGGTTCCCAAAATCCAGGTACTGTACCTCGACTCTTGTTAGTAGAAAATAAGGCACGGCGTAACGGAATATGGTGGACGTAAGTCAAGTCAGTGATCATTCTTCAATAAATAAGAAATGAGGGTGTACAAATACACATGGTCGACAAAATAGGATGATCTACTCGTCTATGGTATACTAGAGTTATCGATGGGGTAACCAACTCCAAGGCACAACATAAGAAAGGATTTCTAACAACTGAGTCAAGAAATTCTATTTGTGTCAAACCTGCCAGACTATGGTCACAAGGGTTGTTGTGATCAGGTATTGCTGTTGACAACTGATAGGTCATAGTGTGACAGGGTATTTAAGCTATGGTATTGGCTAAGCTAGTGACTGTGGTGTTCCAACACTAGCTAGGTCTTAATAATAAAATTTACATAACTAGAGTAATATTTATTGGAAACCAACCTCGGAATGAGTGTCACGGTGAATGATTACCCTATTGTCCCCTCATATCATGTCTAAATGTGGCTTCGGTCGAGGAAGGGTTGGTTCAAGGCTTAAGGGTTGCTAGTTAAGGCAAGCTTCCAGCAAATAATTTGAGACTTCACAAAAATTGGTTCTTGAGAAGAGGTAGTCTCCTAGGTAGGTATTTCGACTAAGGGTAAAACCCTAATCATTCACAAATTCGAATGGCTAGTAGGTCTCAATAGTAGTTTGAGGGTCGAGAGGAGTACGAGTAACTCAGTCATATGACTAGCCGATGGTAGCTACACTTGTGTATACCACTACCATAGCCATGGGAGATACTTTGTACCTCTCTACCAATTACGAGCTTTCGTCTTTCCGAATCAGTGAAAGACAAAAACAATAAAGAGTTCAAGAAAGATGTCACTGAATACAATCACGTGATTCAAAGGCGAACACATAATTCAAGAGAAATTTGTCAAGCAGTCGCGGATGAGATCCTGGATACCTATATATCTCCATCTGCGTAGTGTAATTAAACGAAGAGCGAACCAAATACATCATGGTTGATCAGACCATAATACACTGATTCTGATTAGACAATAAGTTAGCAGGCGTCCCCACTAAACATATATCTTGAATCAAGCTCGAGAACAGAGTGAGCTTGCAAAACTAGGCTGTAATAGCAACATTGGCTAAGATAGTCAAAATAAAGTTATGCGAGATTTTTGAAAGAAGGCACAAGTAGTTCGAGTTTTGTGAGAATCAACCTTACCCGGTGTTCTTGCTTATACAGTCTTCCTACTGTCTTCTTAATCATAAGACCTTGGTCAACCAATGGGTTACGGACTTCTAAATTCTATATTCCAGGTAAACCTATTAGCGTCAATCCATTTCCTCGTCAATAGGTTACAAGGACCACGGAATGCTAGGTCGGGAGACATGCTACTCAACTTACAGAACTTCTACTAGTGTTGGCTTTGGATCTTATGGGACACACATGGCATTCTTCTATCCTCTATAGTATCCTTAACTTGTAATCACGTCTGAATTCATCTCACCGCGGATTACGCCTCACCCGTATACTCTGGCTGTAGTAAACCCTTGGTTTCGTAACTCAATATGATACAAAATCGAACACTTCTTAACTCTATCCAATATTGATTCAAGGTAACTACGATCAAGAGGACCACCAGCCATAGTTTTAGGAATATTCTATAACCTATAATTTTCTAAAAAAAATTTAACTCTAGGGTCGTGTCTCGCTAGTGCGCTGCTGGCTGCAGTGAGGTCATAGTCTCCATAATTCAAATAAATGGCGACAGTGCGCTGCTGTCCTGCCATTATGAGTCAACTAATATTCTTTTAATTATATCTGTAAAACTTCATGGGCTTCTATAGATTCAAACAAGTTGACCATAAACTAGTGCGTAAGCATTTGTCCTATCAATCACAACCCTAAAAATAAAGGATTGAACAGGAAAAATATCTGGGGACAAAAGAAATACAACTTCCTAATATCTATTTTATGTGTATTCAAACCACAGAGGAAAACTTTTGGATCGAAACTAACTTGAGGTTCGTATGGGTATAACAATAATCAGAATTTATACAAAATAATAATTCCTAGGCAAATAGAAACTACACAGGCAATTCGACAAGATATGAGGATGATATCTTAAGAGGCAAAGAGAAGGATTTGCACAATGCATCAGGGTTAGATCATTAATTCTATGAAGCCTTGTCCCACCAAGTGAATAACCTATCCACATTGGATCATATCTTCCTATCAAAAGGTAATAGTGTAACTATGGGGATCTGACATCTATCACAATTTCTAACTCCTCGTCTAAATTGTATAGCCTAGACTACCCATCGGTGAATTTTGTATAAGGGACTCCTAGTCCTAGTCACTCTCTTAAATTAAATTAATTCCTCACTTGTGAATGAGCATTTCTTAGTCGCAGGCTCGCAATAGTACGACTAACTTAAGTACTATCACGAGTTCGCATGATTTGCGAAGACCGACCTGCATGGGCCACCACAAAAACTTGTCACGACCCGTACCCATTTTTTTTTAAACGGATACGAGGCGTGTCCAAGCCAGCCTACGCCGCAGTGTCGGCGGTAGAACGCTGTCACGGCCATGAAGATCAAAATCACAAATAATACTCATTCACAAAATTAATTTAATTTACAAAGATCACAAGTTTTACATTTACAAGAAAATATAAACTTGTACAAATATGGAATGACCACAACTCATCTATCTAGCTAGTCACTAGGCCTTTGTCTGTAAGTATTCCCGTCACTCCCCAAGCTAAGTGAATCCACGGCTAACCTGAAAATGTTGGTTTCCAGTCAGGAATGGAACGAGCACAATTCACTGAATGCAATTTCAAATAAAGGAAATGACTATAAGACAAAGGTTAGGCATTAATCATGAGTTTTGAAAATAACAGTAAAGCCGTAAGAAAAATCAATATTAATAAATAGACCAATATACTTTCCACCGTTAGAAGTACCTTTGATATGTGATCAGTCTGGGCCACTACACCGCACGGTCTACAATGTCTACTTGCAGAAAATAAGCACTGTCTATAATATCTACTTGCAGAAAAATAAGCACTGTCTACGATGTCTACTTGCAAAAAAGTAAGCACTGTCTACGATGTCTACTTGCAGAAAAGTAAGTACTGTCTACGATGTCTACTGCATGAAAATAAACACTGTCTATGGTCGGATCACACATCCTTGGTACTTCTCATTCCCGACTCAACTATTTATAGTAGAGTATAAAAATCACATAATCAATGACTAATCAATGAAGTATAGTAAAGATCAATATCGAAATGCAGACAATAAACTGTACTCGCCTGTGGTCCTCTGCTGGTGAAACCGACAATCTGAACTACTCAATGTGCCACAATAGTCAAAACCCGTACAACAGTCCCCGGATGCTGAAATAGACAATACCAATGATCTCAGAATAGTCAAATTAGCTAGGATTGCCTGTCCTTAAGTCCAATTCTGGATACAGGGGCAAAACGGTAATTTCGGGCCAAAATGATGTCCGCCGCTGGACCCGTTTTGCACCGAAAAGTGTGTCAGAGTCAACGGTCTCTAAAGTCGTCAAACTACATGTCTATGGATCCAGTTTTCCGATACGAACCCAATCGTATGTCCAAAGTTGGATTCCGGCGGGCCGTGCACAAAATCGCCCGTTGAGTGGGACCGTGGGGCCCGCAAAACGGTAATTTTATCAACAGTCTCAGAATCGGACCAAACTTGGCATACAGGACCAGAAAAACGATACGGTTCTGTTGGCGTAAGTTTTGTCTCGATCTGACGAACGTGCACAAAGTAATTGGAGAATTTACAAAGTACACGATACGGTGAATTTCGACGGATACGCATCAAATTCGTCGCGCACACGCGACCAATTTGAATTCCGTCAAAGCCCACACGACCACGAAGGCATTACACAGCTTTTGAAACTTTCGGTGCACGACCACGTCGCCCGGAATGGCGGAACGCACGTCGTGTGGAGAGTTTTTATAGTTTTGAAAACAGATTTTTCTCTAACTTTGGAAACTGATTTCTTTGCACACAGTAGATAAAAGTCGAAACTACAAATTAGGTTAGGAAGCCCTATATGTTGGCTAAAAAGTTGTTCAAACAGTTTTCTTAAACTGTCGTTGGTTTGACGATGATTCGCCTCCCAACAAGGGTGTTTGGACCGACTTACGTCCTCTTTTGGACAGAATTTTCGTCAATCTTCGGAATCGTTTTCTGATGCATATGACGCAACACAAAACGAACTATTTGAAGTGAGTCGGAGTGGGTTATGTTGTCAGATTACCTGCGAAGACGGTTCAACCATTGGTCGACCGAGCGCGACGAAAAACCATCGCGAAGTCGGCCTCGCGTAGTGTCGCTGCTGCTGTTAACTTCTCAAACGCGCGCGCGCGCGCTGCCTCCGCGGCCTCGGCCGCGCACGGCGGTGACGCTCAGCCTCGCGCTCGCGTATGGAGGGGCGCCCAGGTCTGGGTCGGCGGTGGATAGCTAGGGTTTTTGTTTTCTTTGCTCGTCTACCTCTCTCTCTGTTTCTTATAACCGCTCGGGGGGGGGGGGGGGGTTATTTCCGCTGGGACGTAAGCGGGGTGCTCGGGCTCAGCTGGTTGGGCCCGAGTATGGGACTTGGGCCGAACTGGCTGGCCATGGATAGCTTGGTTGTGGCTATTACTGAGTTCGGGGGTTGCTCAATTTTCTCGGGTGTAAATGCTAAAAAGACTTAGGAATCAAGGATTTAAATAAGGAATATAGCTTCACTTTTGTTAACCAGCCACCACATGCCAACAAGGCAGCTACCAAACCATTCAGAGTGAATTCCCTTACATGTAAAATGGTCATGTTTTGTAGGCACTGGTGCAAACCAGTGATACAAGGCCTACGTCTGATATAGAATAGTATGACAAATTTATCTAGAAAGGATAATCAAAAAGCATCATATCAATACCTACTTTACTGTTAAGAACATAATTGTATATAAACATAAGATATTAATAGGCACCTCATATTTTGGGCGAAGTAAGCAAGTATAATCATTCCAGCATCCTCTATATCTAATATCTCTGATGAAATAAAGGTAAAAATGTTTTGTTGATCCTATATGTCCGAGGAAGGTGATACAGTGACAGACATCCCTATTCGTGATTCAACTGTTGACTATATTCTAAGGTTGTAGGCATTGAATCCACCTTATGCTTTGATAGGCAACCAATTAAACGTCTATGATAATCACGAATACAATGAGGTGACTATTGTTTCATATACAAGGCATTCCAAAAAGGAGCTATGATTTAGCATAGGAGGACTAATATTGGCATAACGTGTTCTATCTATAAAATGTTAACAACAGGTAATATTGCATGGATGCATACGGTTCATTGCTACCATTAATCGACATACTGTATATCATACAAAATTCACAATGTGTATGGCTCACTGCTAACATGCTTAGCCTCGTTAAACATGTTCAGCGTCTAGATGCCACCATTTTGGTTTAGGAATTTCTAAACGACATAGTTTTCCTAGAGTATATAGGTACTTGTAGCATTAGACATGTGAAAATGATAAATAGCATCATAAGTTTTTTTGGAGGACCACACTCAATTTAGAATCCTAACCATGGCCAAAATCATCTTCCGTGGTAATAAAATAAAAATTATTTATCAAAATCTAAAATCTCCATTCAAATAAAATGAATAATAATAAATAATTCAAAATTTCTGGGAAGGGGAGCTACAGCCACCTTCGTGAGCCTGTCAACTATAACCCAAATAGCATCTCTACCTGCTGGGGATCTAGGTAATCCAGTCATAAAATCCATGGTTATATGTTCCCACTTCCATTCTGGAATCGGCAAGGGCTGAAGAAGTCCAGCTGGCCTCTGGTGTTCAGCCTTGACTTGTTGGCAAACCAAACACCGAGAGACAAACCGAGCTATCTCCCTCTTCATGCCATTCCACCAGAAGTGCTGAAGGATATCACGGTACATCTTCGTGCCATCGGGATGAATCGAATATTGAGACCTGTGAGCTTCTGACATGACCTCCTGTCTGATATCTCCACTGGGTACACAAAGACGCTTACCATGTCGCAGTGTACCGTCTTCATGAATACATAATTCTGGTGATCGCCCCGCTTTACATTCTTCTCTAAGCCGCTGAAGCTTAGAATCGGAGGACTGAGCTGTCACGACCCGCACCCACCGTGAGGGTACGAGACCGTAACAACGCCCAGCCTACGCTGCAGTGTCGGCGGTAGAACGTTGTTCTAGGTCATGAACTATAACTAACTAACATGGAATACTCTCCATAAGGAGGCCAACAAAGAGGTACAACTCAATCACAATCTAGAGACAGAATATGGCACGATAAAATAGATAAGAAAATCCTCAACTGAGGTACAACAGAAATGAAATACAAGTCTCAACATCTCTACAATATACAACTCTGAAACAATGACAACAGCTAAACATGAAAAGAAATAGTCTAAGCTATCTACACTATGCTAGGAGTATCATCCTCAGCAGCTGCCTGAACCTCCCCAGGGGTCCAAGTCGCGAGTGTCATCTAGGCAAGCTCCAAGTAAGGGGTGCAGGGTTCCTCATCATCCTCTGTAAAATTTTCAACAGGTCCAGTCAGGATGGGAGCGAGCACAATACATCTCAACAGTTCATAACATGTTAGAAGATATAATCATGCAGTAAAGTAAGATATAGATACTGAAGAAAGGCAGTATGTAAACAGAGAGAGAACTGTAATAGAAATATCTACTATAAGTAAAGAGCTACCAGTGACTAGTAATTTAGAGTACAAAATCGACATGTGAACGGCTTGATTTGTACATGGCTATACTAAAGAGGCATACATGGCTATTCTACTTTGGAATTATTTACATGGCTATTTATACTCCCCCGTACCCCCAATTAATACACAAGGATCCAACCAGGTTATGTTATGATTCTATGTAACAGCCCCCGAAGGGTGGTAAGCCCCAAAGGGTGATCAGCCCCCAAAGGGTGATAAGCCCCCAAAGGGTGATACATAGTAGTCCCATAAATGGGATAAAGATTCAAAGAAGACTCTGTGATCATATGGGTATATGTCACAAGTGATCAAAGAACCAAAGAAGCATAGTGGTATGCCATGTAAGTGAAACGCACAGAACATAGAGTACCCCGATGCTCCCTGAAGGGATAAGATCTCAGGGAGGGATCCATATTGTACTAATCCGTGTGACCAACGTGACAGTATCAAGTAAAGTAATTTAATGCAGGAAAATAATTCTAAGCATGATATGAAATGATCAGAGAATGTACTCGCCTCGTATCTGAATGTCTGAAGTAAATGTACTGTCCGAGATGAGGTACCTGACTCCTATTTAGAGCAACACAAGTCAAGATGTATACAGGGGATGATAAATGTAATCTACGATGCGTCTGCATGCTGTCTAGGTCAAAATAGACTAAAGTCAACACTTGGTCAACTCCAGTCAACTAGGTCAACTAGGCCACTCCTAACCCCAGCAAGTCTCATTAGTCCTAACCAAGCCTAGTCTAGCAATCACACACCAATCATAAGGCTATACAAGCCAAACACAAGCCACACATCAAGGCACATCACAATATGTATTTATCATGGAATTTATATATAGCTATATGTATATAGGATTTCATATATTTACAACATTATACAATAAAAGAAAGTTAGAGAGGGAACTAGCATGTAAGGCTATGTGTGTGTATTAATGAGTGAGTGACAAGAGAGCATGTGTGTGAGTGATATCCTGAAAATAGGAAAACAGTGTAGTGTAACCTGTGTCAACGGGAATAGCAGTGAAGTGTTAGGCAATGTGTGTAGTGTGTTAACCTGGAAACAGTGAAGGTTATTTGGAAAATATGTGTGTGAAGGCAATGGGTTAAACCCAGGTTTAGATCACAGATTCAAAACAGTGGCAATAGTATCTCAGTCCTAGGTTTTATAGTGTGTGTGTCATTAGAATATAGGTGGCAGGCTATATGGGAAACATTCCCAGATTTGTGAGTGCAACAATGTCATGAACCATGCTCCCGTGGGTGTGTGAACAGGTATGATCTCAATACAAGGATGGCAGTAGCAATGAATCCAAAACCTAAACTAAAATGAATGACAGAAATTATGGGAACACCAATCCTCATTACAATTCAGAGTTTAACAAAAAAGTGTGCAATATCCTAGGCTACCAGTTAGATGTAATTCCCAACCCAAAACAAACATGAAACATAAATTCTCATGCCATGAACAATCCTAACATAATATCTAATTCCCCAGTAACCAATGACAGAAAAAGATAACAGCATATAAGCATCCTCATGTGTGACAGTCCTATGCTCTCAGGTTCACATCAACAGTTCAAGTAAGTATTTAGACATAGGAAATGCAAACCATAGACCCAGTTTACAGGAACTGGGAACACATCTCACCAATACATCATAAAATGAATCATAATCTTAGGAATTAGAAATTAAGTGAATGGCAAATGATTCTCAGTTAAACCCTTTCAAGTTAATTCCTAAATAACTAACATATATCACAATCTTAAAACCAAACTGATTGTAAACTCAGTTCACAGTTTTGAATCAAAAGTCAGTCACTACATTCAATTTCAGTTAACAAATAGGTTAATAATACCCATAACAGTTTCACATTATTTAACAGTACAGTGCAAATATAATGTGTCGATAGGAATCAGAAAATAGGAGTTAACATTCCAGATTTTAGTTTTGAAACTTGGATTTAAAGTCCAACAATCAGTGAGTAAATTTACAGTGAGCTATAGGACTAACATGGGAAATCAATGTAGTAACTAAACCTGGAAATTCACATCTCCATTCAGTTGGAGAGCTAGACATTTATTAACAGTAGGAAAAATGAATCAAATGACAGTGAAATCTACCCAAACCAATGAATCCCATATCAAAAATCAAAATTGAAACCTAAATCCTATCACAATCAGTATTCCACATTGAACCATCATTAAATTCTCAGTTTTTGACATAAAATATAATAGAGTGATCAGTGACAGTGTTCGAACCAAACTATCTACACAACCAAACTCATGAATGTTGGTTCTCAGGAATATTGTTTTAGAAAGGGTGTGTCAAGTGTCAGGTATTTGACATTACCATAAAGAATTGAATTTATATCAGTGAACAATTGGAATTATATCAGTGAACAATTGACATTATCATAGACAATTGAAATTATCATGGTGTAATAGAAGGCAGTGTACAATTGAAATTATCATAAAGAATCATCTAATAAACATAAAAAAAACAATTTAGCCAATCAGTGAACTCATGATACATTCAGTCTCAGTGTTCATGTGTTCGGGGTAAACAGTGCCAATGTGTTCAGTTAAAATGGGAATGAAAGGAAACCAATTCTTAACACCAAATCAACCCAAACCTTTCAACAAACTAACATGTTAATTTATCAAATCAATTCAGAAGGATTAACACTGAAACAAAATCAAATTCAAACCTTCCCCACCAAACTGACAGTTCCACATGTATCAGAAAATATGGATTTCTCTAATTCGAAAACCAAAACCTAAGAAAAACCAACTATCAGGCATATGGACGTGTCCCCCATGTGTACACATGTCTAGGGGTGGTCCATTCGTGTCCAGGAAACTGGACACGAAGTGTCCAAACAATGAAAATAACGAAACAATGAATCAGTGTCTCAACGTGGCCTCGTGCAGCCGTGTTGTGCATGATTGCGCACAACATAGGGCACGAACACCCACGGGCTCGTGCACACATGAAGCGGGGGTGTAGGGCTAGGGTTTAAGGTTCCTGACACGAGTCCAAGTCGTGTCTACACGCGAGGCAAAAACTGTATCAGTGGCCTCTTCCCGCGCGGAACAGTGCAGTGCATTAACGGTGCACTCGTGTTTTCATGTCCGATACGATACGACGTGTCCTGAAACTCGAGGGGGGTCTGTCAGTGATGGCCCCCACCTTTGTATCAAATTTCACGTGTCCACGTGTCCTACACAGAGATATTTTAGGGTCGGGTAGCAGGGCAGTGCTCGGGGGTGTCTTGCAGTGAGTTCGTGTCCGCTTTGGACACGGACACGACACGAAATCGAACTCAGTTTGTGGGTTTTCGAAAACACATATCAAGGGCTTCCCAAATATGTAATTTTTTTTAGAAAATACCAAGATTTAATCCATTCAAGCATTTCATCAAACACCTAGATTCTAGGACAGATATGTGTCCGATACGGACACGAAATGAACACGAATCGACACAAAACCAATACCTACGGCTAGGGGACACCTAGGGCTTCCTATTCATGCAAAGAAATCAAAAATCTATGGAAGGAATATGAAGTTACCTATATGTACAATTTGCATGAAAAAGCTTCAAAAGGGGTGGTTCTTCTTGATGGCCAAGTGCTCCATATTGGTCCAAATCTGAGATTTCTCTCCATGGACATGAAATAGAGCTGGATTAGGAACTAATGCAAAAACTAGAGTGGAAAAGGAATTAAAATGAATAATCTATGGGTTGGGGAAGAATGGACAAACCTCTTTCTTCAAAACTTGGAAAAATTAATAAAAGAGGCAAGAACAAATGGAAGAGGCATTAAATAGGGTATAAAACCCTAGGTTGGCTGCCATGGGCTGATTAGGGTGAGGGTTTGGGTTCTAATGGTGATCTATGGGCTTCCATGGGCCAAAATCACTAATCATGACTTGTGAAATCACAAGTCATTTCCTAATCAATCCAAATCCTATTCTCCCCAAATTAAATCTAATGGGTTTATTATCACTAACATAGGTCGAGCTAGGGTTCCATATCCTAATCAAATAGTCATGACCTAGGTTAGCCTCTAGGTTAGTCTCCAAAGTCAACACTAGTCAAAGTCAACTATAGGACCAAAATTAATTATACTAAAAATCACATAAATTCTAATGATTCAAAATAATACATAATAATTCCAAATAATTCCCAAAATTACAAAAATGACTAAAATATCCCTCAAATTAGAAATGATAAATAAAATACCCTAATCACAAGGCTAGGCTCTAGGGTTATACTAGCAAGACACCAAATCATAAGTCATGATTTAAAATAGTTTTAAATGATTAAAAATTACCAAAAATCATGTCATGATTTAAATATCATTAATAAATAATTAAAACCATAAAATTTCAAAATTACTCTCATTTGGAAAACTGGGTGTTACAATCCTACCCACCTTATAAAAATTTCGTCCTCGAAATTAAGATGGTAGCAGTCCTTCTAGGTCAAACACCCCACAATCAAAGTCTCAAACATATCGTCAGATAATCATATGCATCTGTCCAAAATCATGATACTCAGAATCTTCGTCGTGCTAGTGAGCAAGGCTACGATAATCACAGAGTCCTCGACTAAGGCACATATCTCTAGAATCATGTTATTTAAAATTTTTGCATTATCGCATGCTTGGCAGCAAAAACCTTAAATTCCCACACCCGAGAAATACGTCCTAAATCTGACTATATGTCCTCATTATGCCAGCTAAACACGACTATCGAAGATTCTAGATTCCATAACTGGGTGACCTAGCCCATATGATTTATCTCAGAAGAAATCAAACATAACACAAGAACAACAGGACAAAATTGATAAATCAACATGGAACAGAAGGAATCAAAATTTCAAGGCAGTTATAAGAGGCAATTGTAGAATTTGAGTCAAAAGAACGGAACCTGCAACTAGATCTCCAACGGCCTGAGCATCCTCGACTGTCCTGGCGAAAGCTCGCCCTTGCTGGCCTCCCCTGGCCTGCTGCTGATGCTGCATGTACCTCTGCTGTTGAGTCGGTAAGGGTAATCCCCTCTTCTGGCCTACCGGAGCCCTAGCTCGTACTCCCTGAACCGTTTGTCCCGATGACTTGGGACACTCTCGGAGACGATGATCGGATCCTCCGCAAAGCAAACATCTGCCCAGCCTCTTCCGACATTCGCCCCAATCGTTCCCTGGTCTCTTGCAAAAAGGGCAAATGATAACAAGCTGTTGTCCCGGGGACTGCTACTGCCTCTGTGGCTGCTGCTCATGCTGAAAGGGTACGCGGTCCTGAAACTGTCGCTGCTGAAGGTAGACCTTCGACTGCTGGTACTGCTGCTGAAACTGTAGGGGTAGCATCTGCTGCGGATAATGATGCTGAAACTGTAGAGGTAGCATCTGCTGCGGATATGCTGCTGAAACTGTAGGGGTGGCATCTGTTGTGGATAATGCTGCTGAATCTGCAGGTGGGGCCTCTTGGCCGGGTCCGCACTGCCACTAGCTCCCTGAGTGTCTCTTATCCTCTTCTCCTTCAGTCCAAGATCGTCCTCCGCTGTCATGGCTCCTACCAGAATCTGCTCGAAAGTGGTGTCCCGGCCGCTCTTGGTATATGACTTGATCTCCTTGATCAAACCCCTACGGAACCTCCTCGCCTTCCCGACCTCGGTAAGGTCCTCGATGAATCTGCTCAAACAACTGAACTCTCCAGCGTACTCCTCAACGGTCTGGTTCTCCTGAACCAAACTCTCGAACTGCGCCTCCAAAGCACGGAGTGCGGTATCGGGAATAAATTTCTCCTTGAATAGTTTCTTGAACGCTGCCCAAGCTTGACCGGCTATACCAACCCTCGGGTCCGTCTGGTACCAGGTACGGGCCAAGTCCTGCATCTGACTGGCTGCTGCCTCGATCTGTAATCCAGCTGGTATCTGTGCCAATCGAAATATCTCCTCAATGTGCTCTATACAATCGTCAGCGTATATGATGCCCTCTGTACCCTTGAAGTCTCGGGGTCCCATCTTCTTGAAGGAATGGATGTCTGGGATCCTCGGCTGATACAGGTGCATCTGGCCTCCCTGTGGCTGAGCAGCCACCAGCTCCACTGTCGTCCTGACCAACTGGTGAGTATCTTGTATGCTCTGTCGGATATCAGCAGACTGGATCTGCTGTATCTGCTGCTGAAACTCCATGAATTACTGGAAGAGGGTAAACATCTGAGCCGCATCTACTGTCCCTGAAGGTAATTACAGCTGATACATATCTGGAATAACGGGAGAAGACCTCCGGACAGGTGGAGGTGCACTCCCAAAAGCTGCAAAAGCTCCTATATGAGTAGAAATAGGGGGTGCTGTGGTCCCAGCGTCCACAATCGGGCGAGAGGTGGTAGGCCTCTCACCAGCGTCTGTTGGGCCAGAGCGATACGATCGTGTCTCGATCACCATCCTGGAGACAGATCAAACAAGGAATCAATATTGAGATAGAAACGATAATTCAAGGGAGAACAGTTATTCAAGGAAGCAATCTTCAACAGGAATTTAGATGGCAGGAATCCAGTTAAGAGTTTTTTCTAAAATGATTGAGTACCTCAAAAATAATCCTAATCCTACTACAGGCTGTAGTGGTACTCTAGTTCGAATACCACTACACAAACTCGACCTGCATGGACCACCACTAAAAATGTGTCACGACCCGCACCCACCGTGAGGGTACGAGAGCATAACAACGCCCAGCCGACGCCGCAGTGTCGGCGGTAGAACGATGTTCTAGGTCATGAACTATAACTAACTAACATGGAATACTCTCCATAAGGAGGCCAACACAGAGGTACAACTCAATCACAATCTAGAGACAGAATATGGCACGATAAAATAGATAAGAAAATTCTCAACTGAGGTACAACAGAAATGAAATACAAGTCTCAACATCTCTACAATATACAACTCTGAAACAATGACAACAACTAAACATGAAAAGAAATAGTCTAAGCTATCTACACTATGCTAGGAGTATCATCCTCAACAGCTGCCTGAACCTCCCCAGGGGTCCAGGTCGCGAGTGTCATCTAGGCAAGCTGCAAATAAGGTGTGCAGGGTTCCTCATCATCCTCTGTAAAATTTTCAACAGGTCCAGTCAGGACGGGAGCGAGCACAATACATCTTAACAGTTCATAGCAGGTTAGAAGATATAATCATGCAGTAAAGTAAGATATAGATACTGAAGAAAGGCAGTATGTAAACAGAGAGAGAGAACTGTAATAGAAATATCTACTATAAGTAAAGAGCTACCAGTGACTAGTAATTTAGAGTACAAAATCGACATGTGAACGGCTTGATTTGTACATGGCTATACTAAAGAGGCGTACATGGCTATTCTACTTTGGAATTGTTCACATGGCTATTTATACTCCCCCGAACCCCCAATTAATACACAAGGAACCAACAGGTTATGTTATGATTCTATGTAACAGCCCCCGAAGGGTGGTAATCCTCCAAAGGGTGATAAGCCCCCAAAGGGTGATAAGCCCCCAAAGGGTGATACATAGTAGTCCCATAAATGGGATAAGGATTCAAAGAAGACTCTGTGATCATATGGGAATATGTCACAAGTGATCAAAGAACCAAAGAAGCATAGTGATACGCCATGTAAGTAAAACGCACAGAACATAGAGTACCCCGATGCTCCCTGAAGGGATAACATCTCAGGGAGGGATCCATATTGTACTAATCCGTGTGACCAACGTGACAGTATCAAGTAAAGTAATTTAATACAGGAAAATAATTCTAAGCAGGATATGAAATGATCAGAGAATGTACTCGCCTCGTATCTGAATGTCTGAAGTAAATGTACTGTCCGAGATGAGGTACCTGACTCCTATTTAGAGCAACACAAGTCAAGATGTATACAGGGGATGATAAATGTAATCTACGATGCGTCTGCATGCTGTCTAGGTCAAAATAGACTAAAGTCAACACTTGGTCAACTCCAGTCAACTACACTAGGCAACTAGGTCAACTAGGCCACTCCTAACCCCAGCAAGTCTCATTAGGCCTAACCAAGCCTAGTCTAGCAATCACACACCAATCACATGGCTACACAAGCTACACATCAAGGCACATCACAATATGTATTTATCATGGAATTTATATATAGCTATATGTATATAGGATTTCATATATTTACAACATTATACAATAAAAGAAAGTTAGAGAGGGAACTAGCATGTAAGGCTATGTGTGTGTATTAATGAGTGAGTGACAAGAGAGCATGTGTGTGAGTGATATCCTGAAAATAGGAAAACAGTGTAGTGTAACCTGTGTCAACAGGAATAACAGTGAAGTGTTAGGCAATGTGTGTAGAATGTTAACCTGGAAACAGTGAAGGTTATTTGGAAAATATGTGTGTGAAGGCAATGGGTTAAACCCAGGTTTAGATCACAGATTCAAAATAGTGGCAATAGTGTCTCAGTCCTAGGTTTTATAGTGTGTGTGTCATTAGAATATAGGTGGCAGGCTATAAGGAAAACATTTCCAGATTTGTGAGTACAACAGTGTCATGAACCATGCTCTTGTGGGTGTGTGAACATGTATGATCTCAATACAAGGATGGCAGTAGCAATGAATCCAAAGCCTAAACTAAAATGAATGACAGAAATTATGGGAACACCAATCCTCATTACAATTCAGAGTTTAACAAAAAAGTGTGCAATATCCTAGGCTACCAGTTAGATGTAATTCCCAACCCAAAACAAATATGAAACATAAATTCTCATGCCATGAACAATCCTAACATAATATCTAATTCCCCAGTAACCAATGACAGAAAAAGATAACATCATATAAGCATCCTCATGTGTGACAGTCCTATGCTCTCAGGTTCACATCAACAGTTCAAGTAAGTATTTAGACATAGGAAATGTAAACCATAGACCCAGTTTGCAGGAACTGGGAACACATCTCACCAATACATCATAAAATGAATCATAATCTTAGGAATTAGAAATTAAGTGAATGGCAAATGATTCTCAGTTAAACCCTTTCAAGTTAATTCCTAAATAGCTAACATATATCATAATCTTAAAACCAAACTGATTGTAAACTCAGTTCACAGTTTTGAATCAAAACTCAGTCACTACATTCAATTTCAGTTAACAAATAGGTTAATAATACCCATGACAGTTTCACATTAGTTAACAGTTCAGTGAAAATATAATGTGTCGATAGGAAACAGGAAATAGGAGTTAACATTCCAGATTTTAGTTTTGAAACTGGGATTTAAAGTCCAACAATCAATGAGTAAATTTATAGTGAGCTATAGGACTAACATGGGAAATCAATGTAGTAACTAAACCTGGAAATTCACATCTCCATTCAGTTGCAGAGCTGGACATTTATTAACAGTGGGAAAAATGAATCAAATGACAGTGAAATCTACCCAAACCAATGAATCCCATATCAAAAATCAAAATTGAAACCTAAATCCTGTCACAATCAGTATTCCATATTGAACCATCATTAAATTCTCAGTTTTTTGACAGAAAATATAATAGAGTGATCAATGACAGTGTTCGAACCAAACTATCTACACAACCAAACTCATGAATGCTGGTTCTCAGGAATATTGTTTTAGAAAGGGTGTGTCAAGTGTCAGGTATTTGACATTACCCTAAAGAATTGAATTTATATCAGTGAACAATTGAAATTATATCAGTGAACAATTGACATTATCATAAACAATTGAAATTATCATGGTGTAATAGAAGGCAGTGTACAATTGAAATTATCATAAAGAATCATCTAATAAACATCAAAAAAAAAACAATTTAGCCAATCAGTGAACTCATGATACATTCAGTCTCAGTGTTCATGTGTTCGGGGTAAACAGTGCCTATGGGTTCAGTTAAAACGGGAATGAAACGAAACTAATTCTTAACACCAAATCAACCCAAACCTTTCAACAAACTAACATGTTAATTTATCAAATCAATTCAGAAGGATTAACACTGAAACAAAATCGAATTCAAACCTTCCCCACCAAACTGACAGTTCCACAAATATCACAAAATATGGATTTCCCCAATTCGAAAAATAAAACCTAAGGAAAACCAACTATCAGGCATATGGACGTGTCCTCCATGTGTACATGTGTCTAGGGGGTCCATTCGTGTCCAGGAAACTGGACACGAAGTGTCCAAATAATAAAAATAACGAAACAGTGAATCAGTGTCTCAACGTGGCCTCGTGCAGCCGTATTGTGCATGATTGCGCACAACATAGGGGACGAACACCCACGGGCTCGTGCACACACGAAGAGGGGGTGTAGGGATAGGGTTTAAGGTTCCTGACACGAGTCAAAGTCGTGTCTACACGCGAGGCAAAAACTGTATCGGTGGCCTCTTCCCATGCGGTACTGTGCAGTACATTAACGGTGCACTCGTGTTTTCGTATCCGACACGACACGATGTGTCCTGAAACTCAAGGGAGGGTCTGTCAGTGATGGCCCCCACCTCTATGTCAAATTGTACGTGTCCACGTGTCCTACACAGAGAGATTTTAAGATCGGGTAGCAGGGTAGTGCACGGGGGTGTCGTGCAGTGAGTTCGTGTCCGTTTTGGACACGGACACGACACAAAATCGAACTCAGTTAGTGGGTTTTCGAAAACACATATCAAGGGCTTCCAAAATATGTAATTTGTTTTAGAAAATACCAAGATTTAATCCATTCAAGCATTTCATCAAATACCTAGATTCTAGGACTGATATGTGTCCGATACGGACACGAAATGGGCACGAATCGACACAAAACCAATACCTATGGCTAGGTGACACCTAGGGCTTCCTATTCATGCAAAGAAATCAAAAATCTATGGAAGGAATATGAAGTTACCTATATGTGCAATTTGCATGAAAAAGATTCAAAAGGGGGTGGTTCTTCTTGATGGCCAAGTGCTCCAAATTGGTCCAAACCTGAGATTTATCTCCATAGAAATGAAATAGAGCTGGATTAGAAACTAATGCAAAAGACTAAAGTGGAAAAGAAATTAAAATGAATAATCTATGGGTTGGGGAAGAATGGACAAACCTCTTTCTTCAAAACTTGGAGAAATTAATAAAAGAGGCAAGAACAAAAGGAAGAGGCATTAAATAGGGTGTGAAACCCTAGGTTGGCTGCCATGGGCTGATTAGGGTGAGGGTTTGGGTTCCAATGGTGATCTATGGGCTTCAATGGGCCAAAATCACTAATCATGACCTGTGAAATCACAAGTCATTTCCTAATCAATCTAAATCCTATTCTCCCCAAATTAAATCTAATGGGTTTATTATCACTAACATAGGTCAAGCTAGGGTTCCATATCCTAATCAAATAGTCATGACCTAGGTTAGCCTCTAGGTTAGTCTTCAAAGTCAATACTAGTCAAAGTCAACTATAGGACCAAAATCAATTATACTAAAAATCACTAAAAATCACATAAATTCTAATGATTCAAAATAATACATAATAATTCCCAAAATTACAAAAATGACTAAATACCCCTCAAATTAGAAATGATAAATAAAATACCCTAATCACAAGGCTAGGCTCTAGTGTTATACTAGCAAGGCACCAAATCATAAGTCATGATTTAAAATAGTTTTAAATGATTAAAAATTACCAAAAATTATGTCATGATTTAAATATCATTAATAAATAATTAAAACCACAAAATTTCAAAATTACCCTCATTTGGAAAACTGGGTGTTACAATCCTACCCACCTTATAAAAATTTCGTCCTCGAAATTAAGATGGTAGCAGTCCTTCTAGGTCAAACACCCCATAATCAAAGTCTCAAACATATCGTCAGATAATCATATGCGTCTGTCCAAAATCATGATACTCAGAATCTTCGTCGTACTAGTGAGCAAGGCTACGATAATCATAGAGTCCTCGACTAAGGCACATATCTCTAGAATCAAGGTATTTAAAATTTTCGCATTGCCGTATGCTTGGCAGCGAAAACCTTAAATTTCCACACCCGAGAAATACGTCCTAAATCTGATTATATGTCCTCACTATGCCAGCTAAATACGACTATCGAAGATTCTAGATTCTATAACTGGGTGACCTAGTCCATATGATTTATCTCAGAAGAAATCAAACATAACACAAGAACAACAGAACAAAATTGATAAATCAACAAGGAACATAAGGAATCGAAATTTCAAGGCAGTTATAAGAGGCAATTGCAGAATTTGAGTCAAAAGAACGGAACCTGCAACTAGATCTCCAACGGCCTGAGCATCCTCGACTGTCCTGGCGAAAGCTCGCCCTTGCTAGCCTCCCCTGGCCTGCTGCTGATGCTGCATGTACCTCTGCTGTTGAGTCGGTAAGGGTAATCCCCTCTTCTGGCCTATCGGAGCCTTAGCTCATGCTCCCTGAACCGTATGTCCCGATGACTCGGGATACTCTCGGAGACGATGATCGGATCCTCCGTAAAGCAAACATCTGCCCAGCCTTTTCCGGCATTTGCCCCAATCGTGCCCTGGTCTCTTGCAAAAAGGGAAAATGATAACAAGCTGCTGTCCCGGGGCCTGCTGCTGCCTCTGTGGCTGCTGCTCCTGCTGAAAGTGTACGTGGTCCTAAAACTGTCGCTGCTGAAGGTAGACCCTCGGCTGCTGGTACTGCTACTGAAACTGTAGGGGTAGCATCTGCTGCGGATACTGCTGCTGAAACTGTAGAGGTAGCATCTGCTGCGGATATTGCTGCTGAAACTGTAGGGGTGGCATCTGCTGTTGATACTGCTGCTGAATCTGCAGATGGGGCCTCTTGGCCGGGCCTGTACTGCCACTAGCTCCCTGAGTGTCTCACATCCTCTTCTCCTTCACTCCAAGATCGTCCTCCACTGTCATGGCTCCTACCAGAATCTGCTCGAAAGTGGCGTCACGACCGCTCTTGGTATATGACTTGATCTCCTTGATCAAACCCCTACGGAACCTCCTCGCCTTCCCGACCTCGGTAAGGTCCTCGATGAATCTGCTCAAACGGCTAAACTCTCCAGTGTACTCCTCAACGGTCTGGTTCCCCTGAACCAAACTCTCGAACTGCGCCTCCAAAGCACGGAGTGCGGTATCGAGAAAGAATTTCTCCTTGAATAGTTTCTTGAACGCTGCCCAAGTCTGACCAACTGTACCAACCCTCGGGTCCGTCTGGTACCAGGTACGGGCCAAGTCCTGCATCTAAATGGCTGCTGCCTCGATCTGTAATCCAGCTGGTATCTGTGCCAATCGGAATATCTCCTCAATGTGCTCTATCAAATCGTCAGCGTATATGATGCCCTCTGTACCTTTGAAGTCTCGGGGTCCCATCTTCTTGAAAGAATGGATGTCTAGGATCCTCGGCTGATACAGCTGCATCTGGCCTCCCTGTGGCTGAGCAGCCACCAGCTCCACTGTCGTCCTGACCAACTGGTGAGTATCTTGTATGCTCTGTCGGATATCAGCAGACTGGTTCTGCTGTATCTGCTGCTGAAACTCCATGAATTGCTAGAAGAGGGTAAATATCTGAGCCACATCTACTGTCCCTGAAGGTAACTGCTGCTGATACATATCTGGAATAACGGAGGAAGTCCTCCGGACAGGTGGAGGTACACTCCCAAAAGATGCAGATGCTCCTATATGAGCAGTAATAGGAGGTGTTGTGGTCCCAGCGTCCACAATCGGAAGAGGGGTGGTAGGCCTCTCACCAGCGTCTGCTGGGCCAGAGCGATATGATCGGGTCTCGATCACCATCCTGGCCAGGTTTCGATAGCCACTATCTTCTGGGGTCGATCCACTTCTACTCCACCTCTGGTAATGATATGACCCAAGTATGAAATGCGATCGAGCCAGAATTCGCATTTACTGAACTTGGCATACAACTGGTGCTCTCGAAGAATCTGGAGGACAATTCTGAGATGCTGCTCATGCTCCGCTTCACTCTTGCTATAGACCAGTATATCGTCTATGAACACGATCATGAACTGATCCAAATAAGGCATGAAGATACAATTCATAAGGTCCATGAATACCGCCGGCGCATTGGTCGCTCCAAAGGGCATAACAAGGAACTCCCATTGTCCATATCTGGATCTGAAAGCTGTCTTCGTGATGTCCTGCTCTCTGACTCTGATCTGGTAGTATCCTGACCGCAAATCAATCTTCGAGAATACTGTCACTCCTCTGAGATGATCAAACAAGTCATCTATCCTGGGGAGAGGATATCTGTTCTTGATTGTCACTGAGTTCAAGGTATGATAGTCAACGCATAATCTGGACGTACCATCCTTCTTTTTTACAAGAAGTATCGGGGCTCCCCATGGCGATCCACTTGCACGAATGAATCCCTTGGTCCGGAGTTCTTCAATCATCTTGTACAATATCTCCAATTCTGATGGCGCCATCGTGTAGACTCTCTTTGACACTGGTGCTGCCCCAGGAATCAAGTCGATAGTAAACTCGATCTCCCGTTCTGGAGGCATCCCTGGAAGCTCTTCCGGGAAAACATCTGGAAATTCTTCGATTATTCGGGGTAACTGCACTGCTGCTACGGCCATCCGTAATATTGGAGGAGAAGGTTCAACTTCGCCTCGAGAAAAGAAAAACTCCGGCTCACCTGAAATGCTAAAAATAACTCTGCCAATATGGCAGTCTATCCTAGCATACTGGTCTCTCAACCGATCCATTCCTAAGACCACATCATAATCGGCCATCGAAAATTCTATCAGCCTAGCGAAAAACTCTCTACCGCTAACCACGATCCGACACGAGAAAAATACTCTATCTACACCCACAAGACCGTTACCAGTAAGTATATTGAGCCTTACTGATAATGACTCGGGCTCCAGCCCTATCCGTGTCGCGAATTGTGCAGACATAAATGAGTACGATGCACCAGAATCAAATAATACTGAAGCTGGAAAAGTGTTGACGAATAGTACCTGCCACTACCTCACCTGGTGCCACTCCTTCTTCTCCCATGGTCAAAGCCAACACTTGACCATGCCCTCTAGATGCCGGCCCTCTCTGCTGGAATCCTCTCTGCTTATTCTGGACTTGAGTCTGGGAAAACTGCTGAGGCCTTTGCTGATGAAAAGCCTGGGTCTGCGTCGGCAACGGCCTCGGAGAAGAAAACTGCTGCTGGACTGGTACTGGGGCTGGTCCCCTAACTGATGAACTGGTCCTGGATGGTGATGAGTCAGTCCTGAACGGGCAGGACCCTACCTTGTGGTCTGGCGCTCCATAAAGCAAACACAATCCTCGAGCCTTGCGACACTCTAAAACAACATGTCCAGGCTTCCCACAATAAGAGCAGCCCATGGGGGAAGACTGCTTCTGCTTCTGCTGCTGAGGGTACGTCGGTGTTGATTGTTGAACCAACGTAACTGAAGCTGTCCTTCTCGGAGCCCCAATAGTCAAAGCTCTCGCTGCCGGGGCTGGGGCTGATGACTGATTCATCTGGCCGTGAGATCGCTTTCGACCTCCGGTCCTGTCCACAATCCTCTGGGAGGTATACTCATGCCTCCTAGCCGCCCTCAATATCGCATCAAAAGTCTGATGCTCAAACTGCTCCACCGCCAGCAAAATCTCTAGGTGGAATCCCTGCTGAAATTGTTGGGCTCTATCGAACTCGGTCGCCACCAAGGTGGGAGCAAACCGGCTAAGTCTGGAAAACTCGGCCGCATACCCATCGACCGTCCGACCCATCTGCTTCAAATTGGTGAACTTGGTCTGAAGATCGTACCGAGTTACCGTATCGAAGTACTTGGTCCGGAACCTCTCACGAAATACTGTCCAAGCAATAGGTGCCACCAATCCAACGGTCTGCGCCGCCCACCAGCTGCGGGCTAGATCCAATAACTGTAGGCGTACCACGGCCACCTTCTCATCTTCCAGGGTCTTCGCTGTCTCCAATATCACCTCTGTGTCCTGAAGCCACGAATCAGCGGCGATAGCGTCTTCACTGCCATCGAAGAATGGAGGGTTCAAGCGCTTGAAACTGTTCGCTGCACTGCTCCTATGATGTCCAACTCTACCCAGAGCATCTGCCACGGCCTGATGTAAGGCATCTCCTCGACGGTCCTGCGATACAAGCAGCTCCCTGATAAGTCCAACCAAGGCTCCATCATCCTGCCTCGCGGGCTGGGCTGACTGCATCGGCGGTTCTGGATCTCCGGAAGGCATGGCCCGGGAGGCTGCTCCTGAATGCTGGGCCTGGTCTTCTTGTTGCTGCTGGTCCATGGGAAGCGCTTCGCCTTGCTGATCGGCAGGTCCAGGAACAATACTGCTGAAGAAGACGACATAGGGAACAATAAGGAAGGACCAAGACAGATCAACGATACAAGCATGTGATCAGGTCAAAAATCTCAGGGATTAGAAAAGTCGGGCAGAGATCAAGGACGAGTGCTGATTGAGACATCTATTCGGTAAACCCTCACATATCTTGATTTTCAAGACCTACATGGGCCACCACTTAAACCATGTAACTCTCCAGAACCAGAATACTGGAGAGCGGGGGCATACATAGCCAGCTACGTATAATGAAATAGAATTCATCCCACTATACTGTCACGGCTGTCTAGACATATGAGGGTTTAACTACAATCCATCAGTCTCCTATGGTCAATAACAAGCCTAATTGTCTCAATCTCAAGCAAGCAAGTAAAGTTACAAGATGTAAGATCACCAAATATACAATAATAAGGCGTCCCAAACATTACATATTCAGCTGATCATGAAGCTAGTCTTTACAAAATGTGAGGACTAATAAAAGTTTAGTCGACATACATGATCAACCCTAGGATATATCAATCATGTTACAGTTCGTAGGCAGACAATAATAAGGTATACAATACGAGCTAACAGGTGCTCGCCGGCTAAATGCCTCAAAATGAAATTTTTACAATTGAGTGGGAGAGCAAAAAAATAAACCCACTCATTGCCTTGGTCACGCCTGATGGTCACCATCGGGCTGGAAGATCGGTAGGTCCTCTGAAGCTGCTCCGAAATTTGGCCACACAAAACCAGCTGGGTCAGATCCCAGAAAGAGCAAGTGCCACAAAGGAGGCTTAACTTAAGAACTAAAACCAGCATATCAGAAATAAATATTTAAAAGTAGTTATAGAAAGAGTTTGGTACTAAAGAATAACAACAGTCATAGTGGAGTACGAGGAACCATTCAAGTAGCCGGATCACAACCCTTAAACCAAACAAGGACCGGGGTTGTAACCCTTCACTTGAATAGAACTCCGTCTCCAAATCTTGTTGATAAGGTAAAACATTACAAGCATGACGTGGGGTACAATAAGACAATAAACGAAGAGGGGACCCAGAGCTGCTCTGGGAGCCAGGTTACAACCCTTAAACCAAACAAGGACCGGGGTTGTAACCCTTCGCCTGAACAGAACTTAGCCCCTAATCTTTATTGTTAAGAGGGACAATCATGCGATCAAGCTTGCAATAATCGAGCACTAAAAGCACACCATACAATCGCTCCCGGCCAATCAGTGACTATGGCTTTCTACATTAGCTACTAGAGTTTTCATAACATGCAGTGAGATGTTTCTCCAGCCACAAGCCCTGCAGCTAATCCAGGTTATCCAGACGACTTGGGTTCATTAAGCAGTACATCGTTCTTTCCATATATCAGTGAGTTTGGACTTGTGTCCTACTCGTCGGCAGGCTGCAAGTCCCACAATGGTGGCCTGGATAACAGGATCGCCTGTAGCTGGGGAAATCTCTTATGACTACTGAATTAATCTAGTTATTAGCCTTAGCCATTTACAGCAGGTACCCCTGACTGTGGTACTCGAGGATCCTTGTCCTAAACATGATGCAAACCTTACCGGTTCAATTGTACAAACACAATCATCCACGGTGTCCAGACCATCCAATCTTGTCATGTCATGTTCACTGTCAGGAGTGCGCCACGTCGGGCCACTATCACGTCATGTCAAAAGTGCACCACAACGGGTCACCATCGTGTCAGGGAATAATTAATTTATTACAAGTACACATTTAATAATTAAATATTAGAAGGGGGCAAGGGCTGTGGGGGACTCATGCGGCTCGGGAAATTTTCATGCGGCCAGCAGTCACTTGGCCATGCGGCTAAGCAATTAAAAGAATGAGAAAAAGAAATAATAATACTAATATTAATAATAAAATACATTAAAGAAATGCACTAAGAAAATGCATTAATATGCATTAAATGCATCAGGGAAAGGCCATACGGCTGGTGCCAAGGAAAAGCATTAATGATGCACTAAAGAAATGCATAAAAATGCATTTAGGATGCATTCAAGGCACTAAGGGAATGCCATGCGGCTGGTGCCAAGGAAAGGGCTTAAAGCATTAAATATAAATTATTAAAGCCTTAAATGCATAAAGCATTAAGTAATAAATATAAAGCCTTAAATGAATAAAGCATTAAGCCTTCAGAAGCCTATGCGGCTTGCTTATAATGCATGGATTATAATGCATTATATAATGCATTTGAATGCATTGATAGAAATAAATGCATACGGCTGTATTATAATGCATGGATTATAATGTATTATTATAATGCATTTGAATGCAATGATTGTAACGAATGCATGCGGCTGGCCTTAAGATTTAAGGTATTATTATAATACATTTCAATGTTTGCCTAAGCATGCGGCTCACTTTGCTCCTCCATGCGGCTGAAAGCAATTGGAGAATGCAAAAGAGGCATGCGGCTGGAAACTAAGGCCATGCATCATTTAATGCATCTAATGCATTATTTCAAGCTCATGCGGCTACAACCAAGTGCCACATACGGCTGACTGTTAGTATTGCATTAAATAATGCATGTAAACTAAATACTTGTTATTACATTCATAGGCCATGCGGCTGAGATAGGTTGGCCTATGCGGCTCAGAAATTTCATAGGTCAAATTGGACCAAACGAAATTCTCTGCAAGAGGGGATCATCAACTGGCAAAAATATGCAAGTTTGATAGATCAAACTCCCGGAAACCGAAAATATCACAAAGCTAGATTTACAAGAATTTAACCATGAAAATGAAAAATGCTAAATACTAAAGTGGGCTAGAAACACAGGAGAAAGATAATAGAACAATAAAAATTGGACTTCCTCCATGAAGCAAGATGCACTTGCCTAAGCTCTCCCTCTCTCTTCTTTCCTGGTGGTTGAAGAAGTAATAGTGGAGAAGAAGAAGTAATGAAGAGAGGGAAATATTAGTGGGATATTTAATGAAGAGGGTGGTAGTAGGTGGGATATTTAATGAAGATGGTAGGTGGGAGTGGTTTGGTTCATATCGAACCATGCAAAACCAAGTCGAACCAAGTCAAGTTGTGCTGAACCAACCAAGGAAACATGCAATACGGGTCTAAATACGTACACGTATACCGAGATACGTAATACGAACAATGGTCATTACAGCGCGGGCGTGCGGCGCGCAAGTCACGCATTGCACGGGCGCGCGGCGCACAAGTCACGCATTGCGCGCGGGCAAAATCGCCCACGGCGCACGTTGCGTGCAAGCGCGGCGCGCGAGCGCGCGGCAGAGAAGTGCGCGTCGTGCGGCGCGCAAGTCACGCATTGCGCGCGGGCAAAATCGCCCACGGCGCACGTTGCGCGCAAGCACGACGCGCGGGCGCACGGCAGCAAAGACACTGCGCGTGGCACTGTTCATCGTCCCGACAGCACCAAGAGGCATGGGGAACCCATGAACTCGAAAATGGCATAACTTTCTCATACGAAGTCGAAATCAAGCGGTTCAAAAGCCAAAATTGGGTAGAATTGAATTCCCTACAACATGGAACTATTAGATTTTGAAAATATCCAAGTTTTAGAGATAAAAATAAAAAACCGAAAAGTTACAAACTTAGATCTACAAGAATCCATCCATCAAATCCAAAAATGTCAAGTTCTAAAGAGGCTTAGAATGATGTAAGGAAGGGAATGGAACAATAAAACTTGAGATCCATCATGAAGTAAGTTGCACTTGCCTAGGCTTGGTAGGTAGGAGAAGTAAATGAAGAAGATGAAGAAGTAAATGCAAATAATAGAGGAGAGAGAAAAAGTTGACTTATATA
This sequence comes from Iris pallida, assembly GCA_029216955.1. Classification (NCBI taxonomy): domain Eukaryota; kingdom Viridiplantae; phylum Streptophyta; class Magnoliopsida; order Asparagales; family Iridaceae; genus Iris; species Iris pallida. The sequence continues at coordinate 89,149 of JANAVB010039768.1, read as the reverse complement.
GCAACCCCTCTTATCTCAACCCAATATAAACCAAACCAAGCCAAGCCAAGTCATGTTGAACCAAGTTGAACCAATCAAGTCAAGATTTAAACCAAGGCTAAGCTAAGTAAGATAAGTAAAAATACGGCCACCTGACAATTGTCAGAAATTCGTATACGTATCCTGAAAATACGTATAACGAAAAACGGGAGTGACAAAATTATAGAAAATATTAGTATATCTATTTTTAAATTAGAAGAGGTCGGTGTAATAAACACAAAACGTAGCCTCTGTGTAAATAACCCTAATATTCTATTTAACTCTACCCAGCCACCTAGCGCTAGGGATCAGCATTGGGCCAGGCCGGGCCGCCCAAGCCCATAAAGTACGGGCTAGGGTCGGACGTGGGCCGATTTTTTTTTGACCTAAAATTTTGTTGGGCCGGACTTAGTTATTATTTATGAAGCCCAAGTCCGCCCGCAAGATTCAGACTTTTCGAACCAAAAAATATGGTATTTGTTGATGGCAATTTATAAGGGCACATAACATTTTGATCGAGGCTAGCCAGGATTAGGACTAGCCAGGATTTGAGGAGATTTTACTCGGACTATCCAAATATTCCACTTAGGGGGCTGGCCAAACCCCACACCCCCCAAACCCCAAAAATTAATATCATTTCTAAATTTTACTCTCTCTCTCTCTCTCTTCACAAACCCTATTTTCCCTCCTCTTTTTCTTCTTCTTCTTCCTCTCTACCATTCTCCACTCCTGAATCTACATATTATTTTGGATCTTCTTCTCCACCATTTTTCAACTCTTTCTTTCTACGTTGGCACGCAAACGTTCCTCTCAATCAAGGTAAGAACCCTAATACTTAAAGTTGTCAATTTTTCCCCAAAATCCTAATAATTTAGTTCAAAAAATCCAAGTATACATTGTAATGGAAAGATTGTTAAGATGACGAACAGTCGTTCTAGATGATCACGAATTTGTGATGGAATGATAGTTAAGAAAATCTCGAGTCGACTAGGACTGCCCATGTTTCTGGCAGTCCTATGTACTGTTATGACTGCCAGAAATCGTGGCAGTCCACTTGTACAGCAAGTATAACACAGGACTGCCGTACTTTATGGCAGTATTTTATACATCTAGGACTGCCACAAAGTGCGACAGTCCTGTGTTATACTTATTGTACAAGTGGACTGCCACAGTTTCTGGCAGTCCTATGTACTGTTATGACTGCCTGAAACTGTGACAGTCCACTAGTATAACACAGTACTGTCGCACTTTTTGGCAGTCGTAGATTTATAAAGGACTGTATAAAGTACGACAGTCCTGTGTTATACTTGCTGTGCAAGTGGACTGTCACAGTTTTTAGCAGTCCTATGTACTTTTATGACCAAAGCATCAACCTATGTCCCGCCGGACTACCGTTGGGGCTTTTACTTCTTCACTGAGTAGCAACGTCACGTAGTCGGTGAAACTCAACGACTTCCGGTGGTGCAGATGTGGGATTGTAGTGATGACTATACGAATTATTATATAGAGGCCAGACATGGTATGATGTTGAATCCATATACGCGAGGTGATGAAGTGCCGGTAGCTGCTCCTCTACCAAACAAGGTAGGCCTGCTTGATGCACTGCAAAAGATGGCAAATAGTATTATGTCGAATTAATGTTTACCAGTATAGTAACCTGGCTAATTTTAACCCTTATTTTTTTCCTTCAGGCTTCCAAAGTAAGAAACTTAGGAAAAAGTCTCATGCTGTGCAAGGGAGAGAACTACGTGGACGTTGCTAACCAGATGCAGAACATCGTATCGGACTATCCATTTCTCGAAAACGAGCGAGCACTAAGATGCGTCATGAGACAAAATAACTTTGTTGTATTTGTTTGAACAATTTGTGTGTCGCTTTTGTTGTAATGTGTTTTGAATACATAATGTCATTTTTGTTGTAATATGTTTTGAACACCAACATTTTATTGTAATATATTTTGAATACTTAATGTTGTATAAGTATCCTATTGGGTTTGAGCATCTTACTTGATTGAGTATCGTTTGAGCGTCGTATTTGATTGAAGTATTTGATTAAGTATCATGTATCGTAAAGTTTTAACTAGGACTGTCCAGTTCTCTGGCAGTTGTAACGCCCCAGAACCAGAATACTGGAGAGCGGGGGCGTACATAGCCAGCTACGTATATTGAAGTGCAACCCACCTCGCTATACGGTCACGGCTGTCTAGATACATGAGGATTTAACTACAAGCCAATAGTCTTCTATGGTCATGAACAAGCCTATTGTCTCAATCTCAAGCAAGCAATAATAGTTACAATATGTCAGAGCACCAAATATATAATAGCAAGGCGTCCCATACATTATATATTGGATGATCATGAAGCTAGTCGTACAAAATGTCAAGACTAACAAGAGTTCAGTCGTACATGATCAACCCTAGGATCTGTCAATCATGTTACAGCCCGTAGGCAGACAGTAAATAAAGATGCAATACGAGCTAACACATGCTCGCCGGTTAAACGCCTCAAAAGAATAATTTTTACAATAAAGTGGGAGGACAAAAAGAAATCCACTCGTTGCCAGGGTTACGCCTGGTGGTCACCATCTGGCTGGAGGACAGATGGATCCTCTGGTACTGCTCCAATATCTGGCCATACAAAATCAGCTGGGTCAGACCCCAGAAATAGCAAGTGCCACAAAGGAGGCTTCACTTAGGAACTAAAACCAGCATATCACAATAGAATATTAAAGATAATAAATAAAGTACTGATAATAATAGAGATAACAACAGTAAACTGAGTACGAAAAAACCATTCAAGTAGCCAGGTCACAACCTTTAAACCAAATAAAGACCGGGATTGCAGCCCTTCACCTGAATAGAAACCCGTCTCAAATACTATTGGTACAATGAAGATAATAAACGAAGAGAGGACACAGACCTACTCCGGGAGCCAGGTTACAACCCTTAAACCAAACAAGGATCGGGATTGTAACCCTTCGCCTGAACAGAACTGGACCCCCGATCTTTATTGCTAAGGCCAGTATAAATAATCATGGTATTAAGGTAAGGTAAAACATGACGAGCATGGCATAGGATTGCAATAAGACAATAAACGAAGAGAGGACACAGAACTGCTCCGAGAGCCAGGTTACAACCCTTAAACCAAACAAGGACCGGGGTTGTAACCCTTCGCCTGAACAGAACTGGACCCCTGATCGTTATTGTTAAGACAAGCACAATTAATCATGTCATGTCACAATCTTGCACATGATCAGGATAAGACTAAGCAGGAATAAACTCCATCCAATCAATCACGGCCAATCAAGAGTACGGCTTTATACTTTTAACTATCTAGGGTTATCACAGGCCTAGTTATTAGCAAGATACAATAAGATTATCCCAACAGCCACAAGCCCTGCAGACCATCCGGTTATCTGGATCGAATGTCCGTTCGAAGAATGCAACATGTGACTGTGTGCTGGAAATGTGCCCTACTCATCGGTAGGCTACAAGTCCACTTAATGCGCCTAGATAACGGAATTGCCTGTAGCTGGGAATCTCTTCATGTCTACTGAATTATTCTAGTTTATTAGCCTTAGTCAATTACTGTAGGTATCCCTGACCGTGGTACTCAGGGATCCCTATCCTAGACATGATGTAAGACAGTACTGGTTTATTTTGTACAAACACAATCATCCACGGTGTCCAGGCCATTCAATTCTGTCACGACATGCTAGCCGTCGCAACCGCATTCGAAATATATATCATGGAAAATTCATTGTCAAGGTTGCGCCACGATGGGTCACTATCATGTCATGTCATTATTTAAAATTAACATTAACCTGGTATAAGCGTGTATGCAATAACTAAATATAAACAGGGTGCAAGAGTTGTGGAGGAATCATGCGGCTCAGGGAGATGGGACATAACTTTCACATACGAACCTAAAATGAGGTGCTCCAGAGATATTCGGAAAGACAAGACAAAGATCTAAAACTTTCATGTTTTAAGTTTTTCGAAATTCTGGCTAAAAAATAGTTTAACTTGGCAAAAACAGTCATTCTGTGCACTTTTTATGCCAAAAATTCAATTCTGTGTAAAATACGTAAAAGGGGAGGGTTCCAGCGTAAAATTTCATATTCTGGGTACCATCCAGCGTAAAATACGCAATTCCAGGGTCCCTAGCGTAAAATCTTACATTCTGGATGATATTCAGCGTAAAATACGCAATTCCAGGGTCCCTAGCGTAAAATCTTACATTCTGGATGACATCCAACATAAAATACGCAATTCCAGGGTCCTTAGCGTAAAATCTTACATTCTGGATGACATCCAACGTAAAATACGCAATTCCAGGGTCCCTAGCCTAAAATCTTACGTTCTGGATGATATCTAGCGTAAAATACGCAATTCCAGGGTCCCTAGCGTAAAAACTTATATTCTGGATGACATCCAGCGTAAAATACGCAATTCCAGGGTCCCTAGCGTAAAATCTCACTCAGCCGACATGAAAAATCCAAAAAACTTGTTTTGGCCATAAAAACTTCATTTTAACTCAAAATGAGGTGAATCAAAAACCAAATTCACATGAAATTTCGTGCTCTTGCTCATGGAGCTATTAATTTTCGAAAATAACAAGTTTTAGTAGATCAAAACCAAGAAAACTCCATGAACTAAAAGTTATAAAGTAGATCTAGAAGAATCTATCCATCAAAATTAAAAACTTCAAGTTCTAAAGAGGCTTGTAATCATGTAAAGAAGAGAATGGAACAATAAAACTTGAGATCCATCATGAAGCAAGTTGCACTTGCCTAGGGCTCTTGGGTGTAGGTGGAGAGTAACGTATGAGGAAGAGGAAGAGTGAATGAGGAGAGAGAAAGAGTGTTGGGTTAATAAATAGAGATGGTGGTGGTAGGTAAGGGTTCTCCACTTAGTTCATGATAAACCAATAGCAACCCAAGCCGAACCAAGCCAACCCAAACAAGCCGAACCAAGCCAGGAGACATGAAATATGAGTCAGATATGTACACGTATTCCAAAATACGTAATTACGAACTATGGTCATCACAACTCTACCCACCTTAAAAAAATTCCGTCCTCAGAATTTAATTAAAAGGCTAGAGAGGCAATGACAAGCTATATTCAAGCAATCTACCATGCAATCATTCATTTCAAGCAAGGAATCTAGAGCGTAAGGCATAAGAAAGACATTATACCTTACGAGTCAAACAGGTTGGGATATCGTGATCGGATATCATCCTCACGCTCCCACGTTGACTCACCCAAAGAGTGATGACCCCAAGCAACTCGGACTAACTTGATAGTCTTGTTCTTGAGTATCTTCTCTCTCCGATCCAATATGGATACGGGCCTCTCCTCATACGAAAGGTTGGTACCCACAACCAATTCCGAATGATCCAGGATGTGGCTCGGGTCCGGGATATACCGTCGTAGTTGGGATACATGGAACACGTCATGCACCTCACTCAGAGACGGCGGAAGAGCGAGACGATAGGACACATCTCCTACTCGCTCCAGAATATCGAACGACCCTATATACCTAGGACTAAGCTTTCCCCGTACGCCGAAACGAATGACGCCACGGTTAGACGAGATCCTCAGGAATACATGGTCGTCGACAGAAAATTCAAGGGGACACCGATGAGAATCGGCCTAATGGCGCTGACGATCTTGTGTAACGCGAAGATGATCTCTAACTCTCCTGACCACCTCAACTGTCTGAGTGATCAACTCGGAACCAAGCATCTGTCTTTCTCCAACATCATCCCATGCTAGTGGGGATCTGTACTTCCTACCATACAGTGCCTCGAACGGTGCCATTTGGATGCTAGCTTGGAAACTGTTGTTGTACGAGAACTCCACCAGGTGCAGGTGATCTTCCCACGAACCGCCGAAGTCGAGTGTACAAGATCTCAACATATCTTCGTGAGTCTGGATCGTGAGTTCTGACTGGCCATCTGTCTGTGGGTGATATGATGAGCTGAACTGGAGGTGAGTTCCCAAACTCTCTTGCAGACTACGCCAAAAGTGCGAGATAAATCTCAAATCTCTGTCCGAGGTGATACTGACTGGTACTCCGTATAATCTGACAATCTGCTGGAGATACATCTTTGCTAGCTGAGTCATCGACTAACCAACTCTGAACGGGATAAAGTGAGCCATCTTCGTGAGCCTGTCAACTATCACCCAGATAGCATCTCTATCAGCTGGGGATCTAGGCAATCCAGTCACAAAATCCATGGTTATATGCTCACACTTCCATTCTGGAATTGGCAAGGGCTGAAGTAGTCCAGCTGGCCTCTGATGTTCAGCTTTAACCTGTTGGCAAACCAAACATCGAGAGACAAATCAAGCTATCTCCCTCTTCATGCCATTCTACCAAAAGTGCTGACGGATATCTCGGTACATCTTCGTACCACCGGAATGAATTGAATACTGAGAACTGTGAGCTTCGGACATGACTTCCTGTCTGATATCTCCACTGGGTACACAAAGACGCTTACCATATCGAAGTGTACCATCCTCATGAATGCATAATTCTGGTCTTTGCCCTGTTACACATTCTGTCCTAAGCCGCTGAAGCTTAGAATCGGAGGACTGAGCTATCTTGATTCTCTTAACTATACTGGACTAAACTTGCATGCTGGCCATCAATGCCACACTGGTAGGAAGAACAACTTCTATACCCATCTTCTGAAGATCTGCTAACAATTTTGGTTGCGCTGTCAGAAAGTAAACTCCGGCTCTCCTGCTCAATGCATCTGCAACAACGTTGGCCTTCCCAGGATGGTACTGCAGGTTGACATCATAATCTACAAGCAGCTCTAGCCATCTCCTCTGACGCATGTTAAGATCCTTCTGAGTGAACACATACTTCAGGCTCTTGTGATCGGTAAAAATCTCCACCATATCTTCATACAAGTAGTGTCTCCAAAGCTTTAGCGCAAGCACCACGGCTGCCAGCTCCAAGTCGTGGGTTGGGTAATTCCTCTCATGATCACAAAATTGTCGTGACGCATAAGCTATTACCTTCCCATGTTGCATCAAAACACATCCTAAACCTCGGTATGAAGCATCACAATACACTGAGAATCCTCTGGTCCCATCTGGAAGTGTGAGAATGGGTGCCGTCATCAAGCCTCGTTTTAACTTCTCAAAAGAATCCTAACATTCTGATGTCCAAGCACACTGTACATCCTTGCGGGTTAACTGTGTCAGTGGTGCTGAAATTCGAGCGAAGTTCGAAACAAATCGCCGGTAATAGCCGGCCAATCCAAGAAAACTGCGAACTTCTACAACTGTGTTGGGCACTGGCCACGTTTCGATAGCCACGATCTTCTGGGGATCCACTTCTACTCCTCCTCTGGTGATGATATGACCTAAATACGAAATGCGATCGAGCCAGAACTCGCATTTACTGAACTTGGCATACAACTGGTGCTCTCGGAAAATCTGGAGGACAACTCTGAGATGCTGCTCATGCTCCGCTTCACTCTTGCTATAGACTAGGATGTCGTCGATGAACACAATCACGAACTGATCCAAATAAGGCATGAAGATCCGATTCGTGAGGTCCATGAATACAGACGGCACATTGGTTGCTCCAAATGGCATAACAAGGAACTCATAATGTCCATATCTAGACCTGAATGCCGTCTTCGGGATGTTCTGCTCTCTGACTCTGATCTGGTGGTACCCTGACCGCAAATCTATCTTCGAAAAAACTGCTGCTCCTCTGAATTGATCAAACAAGTCATCTATCCTTGGGAGAGGATATCTGTTCTTGATTGTCATTGAGTTCAAGGTACGATAGTCAACACATAATCTGGACGTACCATCCTTTTTTTCACAAGAAGTATCGGGGCTCCCCAAGGCGATCCACTAGCACGAATAAATCCCTTGGTCCTGAGTTCTTCAATCATTTTGTACAATATCTCCAATTCTGACGGCGCCATCCTGTAGACTCTCTCTGACACAGGTACGATTCCGGGGATCAAGTCTATGGTGAACTCGATCTCTCGCTCTGGCGGCATTCCTGGAAGCTCTTCTGGAAAAACATCTGGAAACTCCTCGACGATCCGGGGTAACTGCACTGCTGCTACTGCCATCCGCAATACGGGAGGATAAGGTTCAACTTTGCCTCGGGAAAAGGAAAACTCTGGCTCGCCTGGGATGCTAAAAACAACCCTGCCAATACGGCAATCTATTCTGGCATACTGGTCCCTCAACCAATCCATCCCTAAGACCACATCATAATCGGCCATCGGGAGTTCTATTAACCTAGCGGGAAACTCTCTACCGCTAACTACGACCCGACACGAGGAAAATACTCTATCTACTCCCACAAGACCGTTACCAGTAAGTATATTGAGCCTTACTGATAATGACTCGGGTTCCAGTCCTATCAGTGTCGTGAATCGTGCAGACATAAATGAATACGAGGCACCAGAATCAAATAATACTGAAGCTGGAAAGGTGTTGACGAGAATAGTACCTGCCACTACCTCACCGGGTGCTATTCCTTCCTCTCCCATGGTCAAGGCCATCACTTGACCATGTCCTCTGGGTGCGGGTCCCCTCTGCTGAAAATTCCTCTGCCTGCTCTGGATCAGGGCTTGGGCTTGGGCATACTGCTGCGGTCTCTGCTGCTGGAATGCCTGGGCCTGCGTCAATAATGGCCTCGGGAATGGGTACTGCAGCTGCTGCTACTGCTGGACTGGGGCTGGTCCTCTCATTGAAGGACTAGAGAAGGCCGATGAACTCCCCCTGTTCGGGCAGTTCCCAACCCTGTGGTCTGGGGCACCACAAACCAAGCACAAATCCTGTACTTTGCGACATTCTGATACCACATGCCCCGGCTTCCCGAAGTGTGAACATCCCACTGCGGAAGACTGCTTTTGCTTCTGCTACTGAGGGTGCGTCGGGGTGGAATGCTGAACCGACGTCACTGAGGCCGCCCGTCTCGGAGCTCCAATGGTCAAAGCCCTGGCTGCCGGGGCTGGGGCTGACGACTGATTCATCTGGCTGTGGGATCGCTTCCGACCTCCGGTCATATCCACGATCCTCTGGGAGGTATACTCATGCCTCCTAGCTGCTCTCAATACTGCATCAAAAGTCTGATGCTCAAACTGTTCTACTGCTAACAAGATCTCGAGGTGAAGCCCCTGCTAGAACCGCTGGGCCCTATCGAACTCGGTCGCCACCAAGGTGGGAGCAAATCGACTAAGCCTAGAGAACTCGGCCGCATATCCATCGACCGTCCTGCCCATCTGCTTCAGATTGGTGATCCTCGTCTGTAGATCATACCGAGCTACAGTATCAAAATACTTAGTCTGGAATCTCTTTCTGAATACTGCCCGTGAAATAGGGGACACTAATCCATCGGCCTGCGCTGCCCACCAGCTGTGGGCAAGATCTAGTAACTGCAGGCGCACTATGGCCACCTTCTCTGCTTCTGGGGTCCTGGCTGCTTCTAGAATCACCTCCGTGTCCTGAAGCCAAGCATCTGCAGCGATCGCATCTTCACTGCCGTCGAAAAATGGAGGGTTCAGGCGCTTGAAGCTGTTGGCCGCGCTGTTACCCCGATGACCTCCTCTGGTCAAAGCGTCTGCCACCGCCTGGTGCAAGGCATCTTTCCGACGATCCTGGGAAGCTAATAATGACCTGATGAGACCCACCAAAGTGCCATCATCAGGCTCTGCAGGCTGGACGGGCTGAACTGGTGGCTCTCCTCCAGTAGGCATGACTCTGGAGGCTACCCCTGAATGTTGGACCTGATCTCCGGGTTGCTGCTGGTCCACGGGAGGTGCTTCGTCTTTCTGATCGGCAGGTCCATAAACAATGCCGCTGAAGAAGACGACATACGGAACAATAAGGAAGGACCAAGACAGATCAACGATACAAGCATGTGATCAGGTCGAGAATCTCAGGGATTAAAAGATACGGGTAGAGATCAAGGGCGAGTGCTGATTGAGACATCTATTCGGTAAACCCTCACACATCTTGATTTACAAGACCTGCATGGGCCACCACTTAAACCATGTAACGCCCCAGAACCAGAATACTGGAGAGCGGGGGCGTACATAGCCAGCTACGTATATTGAAGTGCAACCCACCTCGCTATACGGTCACGGCTGTCTAGATACATGAGGGTTTAACTACAAGCCAACAGTCTTCTATGGTCATGAACAAGCCTATTGTCTCAATCTCAAGCAAGCAATAATAGTTACAAGATGTCAGAGCACCAAATATATAATAGCAAGGCGTCCCATATATTACATATTGGATGATCATGAAGCTAGTCGTACAAAATGTCAAGACTAGCAAGAGTTCAGTCGTACATGATCAACCCTAGGATCTGTCAATCATGTTACAGCCCGTAAGCAGACAGTAAATATAGATGCAATACGAGCTAACACGTGCTCGCCGGCTAAACGCCTCAAAAGAATAATTTTTACAATGAAGTGGGAGGATAAAAAGAAACCCACTCGTTGCCAGGGTTACGCCTGGTGGTCACCATCTGGCTGGAGGACAGGTGGATCCTCTGGTACTGTTCCGATATCTGGCCACACAAAACCAGCTGGGTCAGACCCCAGAAATAGCAAGTGCCACAAAGGAGGCTTCACTTAGGTGTAGGAGCGTAAAAAGTGCTTCAAAGAAAGAGTCATCTCATTCATAAGTGATCTGCTTTACGCCTAGAGGAATGGGTAATCTCTTTATGACCAAGATTAGGCTAATCGCTTTATGCTTAAGCAAGCTGATCATTTTACGCTCGGGACTACACCTATGTTTTTACGCCAAGGACAGAGCAGTCTACTTCACGCTGGACAAAGCTGTCAAATCTAGCATTTAATGCAAACTCTGACATGAAGATATTAATGATGGCATTTACCACAGAATTCAATGGGATTTGTCTTATACAAAAACCATTGTTGTCATTTATGGAGATCGAGCTACTTTACGCTCATTGAATGGTTTCTTTTACGCACAGAGTTTTATATGAGTTCTTACGCTCATAAAACAATGTGTGCGTAAAGTCTATTTGAGCCATTTTACGCTCAAGGTTATTCAATAACCACTTTACGCAGGGGACCTATGACAGAGCTATTTTACGCTCATCTCACTGTTTTACGCTCAGAGGATATTGGAGCTATTTTTACGCCCTATTCTTTCTGGCCAGTATGGAACGTGGTTTGCTTACATGGCCTTCATGCCATATATTTTGAAGAACGTGTGTACATGCATCATATTCTCGCTGAAATGATGGGACGCGTGTCAACGTATGCAAAGGATGACTCTGATCATGGGTGGCAGTTGTTAGCATAAAGACAGATTTTGGTGTCTTCTTACGCTCAGAAGCCCCAGTCTATAAATAGACTCATTTTTCTCAAAGAGACAGACAGAGAGAGAACATAAGAGAATACAGAGATCAGGACTTCGAGATTTTGATTCTTCAGAGCATTCTTCTTCAACTTTTCTTCCAGAACAGAGTGAAGCAAAGCAGGAAAGCATTTGGCGTCGCCATCAGTGCCCAAGTGCGTCGATACCTTTCTGGTGACTTAGTTCTTCCAAGTTGTTCTACTTCAAGCAGTGATCTTCTTCATCATCATATGGTCCAAGAAATAAAGTGATCATTTACGAATCAGACTTCCATAGCAATACTTTCCCAGAATCAAATTTGTACTTCTTGTACTCTTTTTCTCGTTTTATTTTCAAAATCCAACACATTTGTTTGGCAATTTTGTTAAGTGAAACAAAATGGCGACTCTGCTGGAGACGACTTTCTCCTCCGATGAGGAAGTGATTGCTCAATATGATGATGTTTCAGTCGGTTCGACTAAGAAGACTCTGGTTGTACACTTCGACCAGACTGCCTATGAAGAAATGCTCCGAACTAGGGGTGGTTCTCGCCACTCCAATGTTCAAAAGTCTCGGAAAGCACGAAAAGTTTGGATTCCCAAATCCAAAGTGGTTTCTGATCTCTCTGTGACTTCTGGTGAAAAGGGAATTCTTTCCACTCTTGTCGTAGGGGCTCCCGTTCGTAACGAGGCAGTCCTTACTTCAGAGTTGCACTCAAAGTGTGATGATGTATCTCCCGTTTGTAACGGAGAAGATAATCAGGTTTCACGCCCACTGTGTAAGAATCAAGTTTTACGCTCAGTGGGTAAGAACCAAATTTTACGCTCAAGGCATAAGAATGAGTCTCCCATTTGTAATGTGGCAGATTCTAATGTTTCTGAGTGTAAGAACCCATCTCCCGTCGGTGACGTGGTAGATTCACACAAATTATGCTCCTCGTGTAAAACAAAATCTCCCATCTGTGATGTGGTAGATAATCAATTTTTACGTTTTACGTGTAAAGGTAAGTCTCCTGTCTGTGACAGTGTAGATAAAATTCACAACGATGTTTGCATATCTAATGTGAATATACCTAAACGCATACAGCGTAAAAGTGATGTTGGTAAAACTTCTGTCCTACACCAACAACCTTCTTATATTGCTTTACGCAAAGTACAAAACTTGCAAATCATACGCCATGAAAATGGGGTCCTTCGTGCTAAATCTCAAGATTTACGCACACAACTCCAAACGCATAAAAATGTACAGTTTGGTTCTGCTAATGAAGCCAGTAATCTTCTTTATACACAGGGGACTAAACGTTTTTCTACCCCAAATGTAATAAAGAAGAATATTCCTTCCACTTCTTTTGACTTACGTGAATTGCTAATGCAAAAGCGTAAGAATTCACAATCTCCAGCGATGCTCCCCCAAGAAAGACATCAATGTGGATATCATCAAGTTGTGATCAATTGTTGTTGTTCAGCTTCAAAACGGTCAGTTTTTGATCGACTGAATTTTTTACTTCAACATCAAGCTAAGGACCAAAAAGATGAGTTGTCATATGCATCAGTCAACATGGCATCTCATACTAATAGAGGACGAAGTCCGACACGAAATACGTCCCAAACCCCAGGTCAGCAACAGTTCAACAGACTTCTTGATTCCTTTGAAGGAGTATATCAGAATACTCGATCAAGAAGACAAGGACAATTACAAAATTCTGATTCAAAAGCTGGGGGTACTCAATCTATTGAGTCTGATACCGATAGTGTGGATTCATACTTTTATACTAATCCCTCTATATCTTCAAGAGAGGTTGAATCCTACGCTGTTGGAGATGAACCAGAGACGTCATCTGCTAATACGGAATAATGTCTCACTGCCGTGGAGCAATCATTGAAAGACATGCTCAACATGGTACAAAGCATGCGTCAAATAATTTTGAATCAGCAAACTGCTCAACCCTCAGTAATAACTTCGGTACCAGCAGTAGCACAAACTCAAGATAGTCAAGGGGCTGATATACCTTCGAATATTCAAGAACCTGCTGTTAATCAAAATTCTGTATCTCCAGATCCCATCATTCCAGAAGATGTACCACCTCCAGTGGGGGTTACGGTACATCCAACGACTATTCAATCAAATGTGCTTCCTCAAACCAGTGAAGCTATTCAAGCAGTGCGTGAACTCAAAGCACAGTTTGAGGTTTTGAGGCACAAAGATCAGCTCCAGAGGTTAGGGATTAAGCAACCCTATCCTCCTCATTGGAATGATGTGCCCTTTCCACCGAAGTTCAAGCCACAATCCATGGTTTTATTCGATGGAAAAGCATCTTCCAGTCAATATATCAATTACTTTGATATTATGAATGTACACTTACAGAAAAATGATGCTCTTCTCACTCGAGTGTTCGTTGGATGTTTGACGGGTTCGGCTTATGACTGGTATCGTAGCTTACCCGATAACTCTATTTCGTCTTTTGACGAATTCAAGGTAATATTTCTCTCCCGCTTCTATGAAGGAGGTATGGACATGAACATGTCCTCCTTAATAGAAATAAAACAAAAGGAGAAAGAAGATACTCGGACATTCATTGAACGTTTCCGACAGGCTACTCTAAAGATGCCTCCTGGTATGCCAGATTCAGGGTTGATCGATACATGCAAGATGAATCTTCGACCATCCATTGCTGTCTTCACAGGTTCCCAATTCTCAGATTGGGCTTCATTTATCATAGCAGCAGTTTCTGCCGAAACCAATGGTAGGTTGGCTCGTGAACATGGGATGATTTTTGCCTCAGATGATAGAGGAAAGAAAAGTAATCCTGGTAATAACCCCGGTAATCGTAATATGGAAGGAAAAGATACTCTTATGGTCAATCTTTCCAAGAACAAAACGACGCCAAGTAATCAGGAATCCTCCAGGTTAAAGGAAGAATACTCTTTTGACGAAAGTGATATCCCAGGGATATTTCAGTGTCTGGTAAAAAGTGGCAAACTTCAGATTCCAGAGCCAAAAAGGCCTAATGAGGTGTATCTGACTGACAATCCCAAATATTGTATCTATCATAGATACATTAATCATCCTACCAGTGCTTGCTACGTCTTGAAAAAGAAGATCCAAGAATTGATAAATGGTGGTGCTATCGCTTTAACCAATGATGACCATACGGTTACGACCAATATGGTTTCTCTTCAGTTCGGGGATTTTCCTCCACAGCAAGTCCCAGATGGAATTATTCCAATTCCGAAGGCGACGATGAAGATCGTGAATATCCCGCCTGCCAGAGAAGAAAGTACAGGATTGCTGCCACTCACATTAAAGAATGGTGAAATTATGTGGGTACATCCTGACTTAGTGCCTGAATTGGAAAATGAAGGTAAAACTTCAAAATCCAAGAAGGACAAGAAAGTCAAAACCTGCAACATGATTTCTCATGTTATTCCAGATTCTGATGACTTGGATCATCTATGGGATGACCTTCCTTTAGAAGATAGACTGAAAGGACTGAACATCTGTCCTCCAAGTCTAGCTCCCCCTACCAAGCTCAAGCTTACCCATCAGCAGTGGCTAGCCATGTATAGTGTCCCTTTATATCGGGCACAACAAGTCTTTGCTGCTTATAAAAAAGCTTCGACAGAGATTTTTCCTAATCCTCCTCCTCCTGTAACTACAGAGACATCTATTCTTCATTCTCCTGAGGTTACAGAAGGTCTTGCTTCTTCCTCTTCCTCTTCCTCTGTTGAAACACCTGTCAAAAGTCCGCTGCCCACACACTTGTATAGTCAGCAATCTGTTCATCTCATGAAGAAGATGGGTTACGACTTTCAAAAGGCAGAAGGTTTGAATTATGATAAAGGAATACGGCTTCCTTTACAAATTCAAAACCAGAATTCCACTGCTGGATTGGGTTCTGAAATGCTTCACAACAACCCCCACAAGAAGAAGGCTAAAGGAAGAAAAATTAAATCCTGTAATATGGTATTTCCTTCTCCTGAGTCTGAAGAAGAAACTTTTGCTGGTACAAGATCTGGAAAAGAGTACCACAAAGACAATGAGGGATCCTCCAAAGCAGCATAAGATGTAGTGGAGACTCTACCAGTTCAACCTTCTCCTATTCCTGTTAAACCGTCTGTGGTTGAAAAGGGGAAACAGAAGACAGTACGCTTTGATATCCCATTGAAGCCTACTTCCAATCAGGGGGTGGTGATGAAGCCTTACAAATTTGACATTCTAGTCCAGTTAGCCAATACTCCGGCTAGACTTTCTATATTTGAACTGCTTCGCCTTTCTAGAGAAACAGGAAGACTTTGAACGAAGCTTTATTTCAAGCAGATTCATGCTTGGCACAACTCAAGACTCCTGATAATATACCAGTGTCATGTCCGCAATGTCATAGTGTGATGGAAGCAATTCCCAACATCACCTTTATACAAGAGGATATGCTATTGAAACACAACAAGCATGATAGGCCTCTGTGTTACACTGGATATATTGGATCCACTGAAATTGATAGGATCTACATCGATCCTGGGTCTTCAATTAGTATAATTCTTCAGAGTATGCTAAGACCCCTGAGGATTTCTACTAGTGAGCTGACTTATACTAGTACTACGATAGTCGGTTTTAACTCTGGCAAGAGCAAACCACTGGGGAAGATTCGTCTGCAGATTCCGATTGGTGATCTTTGAACTATGGTAACTTTCTATGTTATCAACTCGGACGTATCCTACAATATTCTTCTTGGAAGACCGTGGATTCATGAGCACAATATTGTGCCTTCAACTCTTCACCAATGTTTCAAATATGTGGACTCCCAAGGAGTTGTGAAAACTGAGTTCGCTGATATTAAGCCGTTCAAGGGTGTTGAAGCCTACTTCTCTGATTCAAGGCTTTATAAACAAGAACACGTGAAAGATATATCAGACATGGCTGAAGATCAATCACCCTCTGAGGATCACTCTATTAATGAAGATCCGCCAGAGGAGCAACCTTTGAAGATCATAGTCAAGGGACGAATCCAATCCCAACCTGTCAATGATCAACCTTTAATGATCAAGGTTAAAGGAAGAACTCAAACTTCATCTGAGGAATCAATAAATATTCCTGCTAAGAGCCAAGTTCAACCTTTGATGATTAAGGTCAAAGGACGTGCTTCTTGCACGAATGATCCAGAACTACCGTTGATTGTCAATCTTGGCAAAACTACGCAGAAGACGGATGATGGTCCACTGTTGATTAATCCGAAGCATAGCAATCAGACTGTAAATGATATAAATACTGATCATTCTGTACTTTTTGATATCAATGAAGACTTCCTGTTCGAGTATATGGCTGTCAAGTTTATTGAAAGAATGACTTTATCTTCTGATAATCAAAGTCATCAATATAAAGACAACGTAGAATCGGAAGAAATTCTATTCATCGAATTCGATATTTCTCATTCCTCATATTGTGAATCTGGGCAAGTACTCTCAGTCAATATGGTTCAAACCGATGATGAATCAGAGCCATTTGAAAATGATCCTTGGGCTCAACAAATGGATACTCAATGGGAACTTCATTTTGAACAACGACAGCCACCTACAGAAGATGAGGTTATCCAGATTGATGTCGGAGATGGAGTTACGTCCAAACCAATATTTATCAGTAAGAATCTTTCTGAAGATGAAAAGGAAGAGCTAATAAAACTTATAAAAGATTACATTGACATCTTTGCATGGAGTTATGAAGATATGCCAGGGCTAGATCCTACAGTTGCTACCCATAAACTCAACATTTTGCCTAATGTCAAGCCTGTAAAACAACAGCAACGACGCTTTAGACCAGATATGATGGATGCAATTGAGGCAGAAGTCAAAAAGCTGATTACGTGTGGCTTTGTTCGTGAAGAACAACACCCAGATTGGGTGGCCAATATTGTTCCTATTATGAAGAAGAACGGAAAAGTCCGAGTTTGTATAGATTACCGAGATCTTAATACGGCTTGTCCAAAAGATGAATTTCTACTTCCAATTACTGATATCATGATAGACAATACATGTGGTTTTGAACGCATGTCTTTCATGGACGGATTCTCAGGATATAATCAAATCAAGATGCATCCAGAAGATGAGAAGTACACCGCTTTTCGTACACCTCTTGGGGTCTACTGCTATACAGTTATGTCGTTTGGTCTTAAAAATGCTGGTGCCACATATCAACGGACTATGAGCAATATCTTTCAAGAATATCTACGGAAGATAGTTGAATGCTATGTAGATGACATCGCTGTTAAAAGTCGATCAAAGGATGATCACATTCAGGACTTGAGAACAGTATTTGAATTAATACGTCAGCATCAATTGAAAATGAACCCTACTAAGTCTTTCTTAGGGGTCTCCAGTGGTAAGTTTCTAGGATTTGTCATTACCTCTCAAGGTGTCCATGTTGATCCTGACAAGGTTAAAGCAATTCTTGAAATGCGACCTCCTCGTAATCTGAAAGAACTCCGTGGCTTTCAGGGCCGTATTGCCTATATCAGAAGATTTATATCTAATCTTTCTGGGAGATGTCAACCTTTCTCCCGTCTATTAAAGAAAGGGGTATCTTTCGTCTGGGATAAAGCGTGTCAAAAAGCCTTCAATGACATTAAGCAATATCTTACAAACCCACCTGTTCTGGTACCTCCGGTGGTAGGGAGACCATTTTTGCTATATGTTCGAGCTTTAGATCATTCACTTGGCGCTCTTCTAGCACAAAAAAGTGATATGGGTCATGAACAAGCAATATATTATCTGAGCAGAATGATGGTCGGAGCCGAACACAGATATACTCCTGTGGAAAAGGAATGTCTAGTTTTGGTTTTTGCCATCCAAAAGACAAGACATTATGTCACTGGACAGACTATTCATGTCATCTCCAGAATAAATTCCATTCGGGTATTGATGAGAAAACCGAGCATTCTTAATTCCAGGTTAGCTACCTGGGCAATGTTACTCACCCCCTATGATATGATTTATGTACCTCAAAAATCAGTGAAAGGCCAAGCGTTAGCTGATTTCTTAGCCGCTCATCCTATACCTGAAACTTCGAAGTTATATGAAGACATTTCAGACGAAGTAGTGGATTGTAACATGACTTCGAAGAATGATATATGGCAATTGTATTTTGACGGAGCATCAAGAGTAGGACCTAAAGGCAATATTGTCTCTGGGGTAGGAATTGTCTTGGTTTCTCCTGACAAAATGGTCATATACCGTGCTTATTCTCTTAATGAGCCATGCTCTAACAATGTAGCAGAATATAATGCTCTATTGATTGGTCTCCAAGTAGCAAAACAATTGGATATTGAATTCCTAGAGGCTTATGGAGATTCTCAATTGATTGTTAATCAAGTTAGAAGAACTTATTGTAGAAGCATGGAATTTCACAACCAAGAAAGCCCATGCACCAGACACTACATGCGCCAGAACTCGGACAGAACACTTCACAGCAAAGTCAATAAGTATAGACATTTGAAGAAGGACTTTTTATTTATATACAAAAGTCTATTACATGTCTAGAAAAGGTTGTACAAAGGAGAATTTCTATAAAGGAAAGATCCTAAGTCTACAGCCAGCGGCCACCATGCGCCTCCAGATAGGCGCAGCAGTCACCATGCGCCGCCAGTTAGGCGCAGCAGATACCATGCGCCTCCAACCAGGCGCATCCTACCATCTCCTCAGCAGCTCAGTTATGTACATCCAGCTCAGTTATGTGCATCCCTTCAGCAGTCCATTTATGTGCCGCTCTTCTAGCCAGGTTCACCTGATAAGTGCTTCGACTAAACAAAGCATTTAATCCTCTGGCTGGAACCAAGGAAGAGAAGAGCACCGCAAATCTGTGGCCAGGGGAGGCTTCGAAAGAGCCTCCAAAGACCAAGGAAGTCCGTAATCGAAATACGGCTAAAGGAGCAGCTTTCAACACAACCAGAGTGGGCGACACCCACTTTGAAGGAAGAAAGAGCCTAGCACCGCCATTTCGATCTACGGCTCTTCCAGAACAACGGAGACGAGGCCCGAACATCCCTATCTTTGGATGCAACAGCCACCTTCCGCCTGTCTCAGAAGCCCTCGAATCCGTCTTTTGGATGTAACAGTCACCTTCAAGTGCATCAACGATGACATGGCGTCTCATCTTCACCCTCGGGAACACTTCGTCAACAGAATGCACCCGAATACCCAAGTTCATGTTGGAGGTACGTAAGAGAACGAGAAGCAAACCTTCTCTCCATGCCACTATTTATTGGCCGGGCAGATCAAACCCACGCGCCAAGTGGATGGCTCTCCAAATTCCGTGCAATGAACTCACATTAAATGGGTGAACCAGACGCCTCGACTTCAGCCAAACGGCTATTTAAAAGCACTCGAGAAGCGAAACAGCCGCATCATTAAAGACGTGTCGGATGTGCCGGCTGGACAGTGCATCACACCCCTTCAAACACCAAGCGCCTCCCACAGATGCGCCCTGTACCGAGCACATCACAGAGGATGCGCCCCTATACATCCCCATATGCCTAGTGGAACGTCAACCAACGTGCCCACTCAGCTGTCCATCGAATGTCACCAACATTAAATGCTGAACTGATAGAGTTGGCAGCACGCCTCCCCAAGTCTGAACGGTTGACAGCTTTTACAGAAAATGAAGCGTCCACAACGTCAGCATCATCATGACTTTACCCCGACGGCTACTGCCATGTGGCCACCCAACCATCCGTATGCGCCTCAAAAGCCATGCGCCTCAGACCCTTCACTGATCCCTAAAGACAGAAGAAGAGTCTCCAGTTGAAGCTTTGCATGCGCCTCAAAAGCCTTGCACCCCAGACTGATCTCTGATCCCGAAAGACAGAAGGAAAGTCGCTCGCATGCGCCTCAAAAGCCATGCGCCCAGAACGGTTCGTGACTCCTAAAGGTCACGAGCCAAAATCTTATCATGCACCCAATCCAAGGCGCATCCCACCAAATCATCCCCCCATCAGATCCGAGATCTCCGAGCCATGAGTCGACGACACGTGTCCTTTGACTCAACTCATCCAAGATTTCAGCAACAGAAAGATCTTCTCCTCTGCTACGTGTCGGCTCACAACAGCAGTATGAAGAATTCAACCCCTCGAGTAGGGCGCATCATCCATGCACCTCCATCAGCAATCTCCACGTGGCGTCCCCACGTACCGGCACATCCTACATATGTGCGCATGAGCAGCCAATCTGCCCAGCTATAAATAGAGGGATCATTTCCTTCTTCCAGACACATATACGAACAACGTACAGAATCCACAGCAAACACACAGAGAATCACCAGAGAGGCAGAGACAGACACTCAACGTCTTCCTCTTCTCGGCAAGCTCCAGCACCCAGAGCAATCTACACCTTCAGAGAACCGATAACCGTCGTCAGCCCGTCAACGGAGTCAACGCATCACCACTCGCTCCATTGGCACTAAGGATCCAGATTAAACAAAAGTGTACTCCTAGGACTACATCTAAGTCCTATATTGTAACACTGTTCTGTTTGTGTTAAAGTTTTCATCAAACAATTTTAATGGCAAATAAGCTGGCGACTCTACTGGGGACCTCTTTCTCCTCTTTCGAGAAAGTCATGTCACAGGCCGACGACGTGAAGGTGGACTCCTCCCACAAGACGCTGGTCGTACGCCTCAATCAACAGGCGTACGAGGAGTTCATTTCTGAAGGAAATGCGAGTCCTTCGAAGCGGCTGCCGAAGCCGAAGAAGACCCGTCGTCTCTGGGTGCGCAAGGTCGACGCCTCGGGCACCACCACTGAAGGGAATGCGCCAATCCAGCCCTCCCTTCATGCTGACGTTCTCAGCAACCAAGGTGCGCCCGCTGATGCAGCGCATCTCTCGGGAAAGCGTGCGGCTGACCACGTTCCCCAGCCATCTCCCTCTCAGGCGAGGAAGATGCGTCGACGGAGCAGGGGCGCAGCCAATGCCCCGCGCATAACCTCTGATGCGCCACAAAAAGTCTCTATCTTTGACAGACTCACTCGCTGTAATGGCGAAAAGAATTTGGATGCTGAGTACTATACGCCCCAGCGGGCTAGTACAAAGAAATCCAAGGCGGCACGGGCCATGCG
Source organism: Iris pallida (assembly GCA_029216955.1). NCBI lineage: Eukaryota > Viridiplantae > Streptophyta > Magnoliopsida > Asparagales > Iridaceae > Iris > Iris pallida. The sequence continues at coordinate 67,676 of JANAVB010039768.1, read as the reverse complement.
TCACAAACGTGTTATGCCAGCAGCAGGCCAAAGGCACGCGCTCACAATCACGCGCGCTGCCGATGGCAAGCTGTACCAGGTCGAATCAGGTGCCTCTCCACCAAAAATGAGTCAACCTTCAAAGTTCTCATCTCACTTGGGCGCATCTACTGCGTGCACAACCAAGTAGAGTAAGGCAAATTCAGTGGTCTTGAACTCCCGTGACTCCTCTGGTTGTGCGTTTGAGGTCCGTTCAAGTCACTTCAAATGTTGTGGTTCCCCCACTACTGATCGTGATACCTGCTTGGTATTAGATCAGGGGGCGCAGCACTCACCTGACCACCCCGACGTTTGGCCTTGCCATGCGCCTGAAGGGGGTGTGAAAGAAGCACTCTCCTCCAACGACCTGCGTAACGTGATCACTCACAAGCGTCGGTCAGGAGAGTCGACCAACAGGCACGATGTGCCTCTCACGGGGCATACTTGTGCGGTGGTCACCATCAACTGCTGTTGCAAGGCAGCAGTACCACCAAGGCAGTCAGTCTTCCGGCGGCTGCAATCATCGACACCCCTCCGACATCGCCTCGGGATGAAGGTGTCAACAGAAGAGGAGCCAAGGGTTGCTTCATGCAACGTGATCTCCAACTCCTCGTCAGTCCGGAAGACGACTGGCAATTCCTTGTCTTCATCCAAAAGCCAGCCGAGGAAAACCAAGGCAGCTGTCTCGACCTCTGGATTGTTCGAAGGCACTCGGTCGAGGAAGAAGTTCTTGGAGGAAGCTAAGGGTAGTCAGACCCTTGTTGAGCCTCCTTCCGAAGACGAAGATGTCCAAAGCACAGCTGCGGTGGATCTTCATCCTCGAAGCGAAGTCAGCCTTCCAGAAGCCCCTCAAAACGAGGATGTCCTCCAGGACACGGCTGGGGGTAGAGACGAAGAGGCCCTTCAAGACGGAGCTGAGGGCAATCAGGCCCTTGCAGATGCGCCCGTCGAGAATGACCTCCAGAATATGGCTGGGGGTGGCCAAGGTGGAACACCAGGAGAGGTGACTCCCCCACATGAAAGTGAGGCCGAGAGCGAAGCCTCAACCAATCCATCCACTCCCGGCCGTGTCATGACAGTATACATGACTGGAGGTGATTTCGAGTCTGATGCGCCGCCGCAGGACATTGTCCAGCGCATAGACTCATTAGAGGGAGGACTCAAAACCCTCTCTGCCTCTATACAAGCATTGACTCAAGCAGTGTTTGATATCCGGTCGGCCTTGACCAGAACACCTTCAACCGGTCCCGACCCAGGAGCCAATGGGGAGTCGAGTGTACCCCTTCAACGGGCACCCTCAGACACAGAAGCACCCCGGACGTCGGAGCCCTCAAACGCCCCACTCCAGAATGTACCATCTTCCCCGACTCCTAGCTCCACGGAGGATGTGGTCAAAATGATCAAGGACTTGCGGGAGCGCTTCGAGTCTAAAAACAGGCAAGAGGAGCGCCAGAAGATGGGCATTCCCCAGTCTTATCCCCTCGAGTGGAACAAGGTAGTTTATCCCCCAAAGTATAAACCACAAACACTCATGCCGTACGACGGGAAGGACTCTCCGCATCGGTACCTGACATATTTCCAGTCACAGACGGGGCATCTTCCAAAGGAGGATGCGCTCCTCACTAGCATCTTTGTTGGGGCCCTAAAAGGGGTGGCGTATGACTGGTACTGCAGCCTCCCCGACAATTCTATATCGTCCTTCGACGACTTGACGCGCCTCTTCCTCGATCGCTTCTACGACAGCGGGAAGGACATGACGATGGCATCTCTCATAGAGATACGCCAGAAGGAGAAAGAAACGGTTCGGGTGTTCATCGAACGCTTCCGACAGGCCTGCTTCAGGCTACCTCCGGGCATGCTAGAACATGCGCTCCTTTCCTCTTGCAGCATGAACATGCTGCCTGCAGTGAAGCTCTGGCTCAACTCCACTCCCCCTCCCGACTGGAGCTCCCTGATCATCGAAGCTGAAGCCGCAGAAAAGAAGGCGGCCAATGCACGTCTTCTGGGTGTCAGCTTAAGGGGAAAAGGTCTGCAGTCAACAACTCTGGATGAGAAGCAAAGGGGAAACAGGCATTGACTGTTAATGCCTCGAAAGGCGCATCTGCGCCTACTCAGAAGCCTCCACTGGCACCGAGACCCAAGGAGGTGTATTCATTCAATGACGAAGACACCCTACAACTCTTTGAAATACTGAAGCAGGGTGACAAGATCAAGCTCCCGGACCCAAAGCGGCCCGATGAAGTCGGGAAAGTGGACAACCCGAGGTACTTTCACTACCATCGGTTTGTCGGACACCCGACCAAGGACTGCTATGTCCTCAAGAATTACATCCAGCGCATGATCAATGCCGATGTAATCTTCGTCGACTATGAAGAGAAGACAGTGTCAGCCAATGTGGTGTTACTTCAGTTCGGCACCTTGCCGCCGACCACCACACAAGATGGCGTCGTCCCCATCCCTAAGGCGACAATGGAGGTGGTGAACTTGCCACCTACCCGTGACAATGCGAGTGGACTCATCCCACTCACCACATCTCGAGGAGAGGTCCTCTGGGTTCACCCCGACCTCGTCTCCGAGGTGACTCAACCGGAGGTACGCACTACCTCCAAATCAAAAGGCAGGAAGTTCAAGTCTTGCTGCACGGTCTCTTCCTCAACGAAAGAGGCACTTCCAGTGCAGACGCATGCACAACAGAACGCCCAGCCCGGCGAAGCTGCCGTCGAGGTGGTGCCTCCTGGCACCATCCCTGAGGAGGGCCCGTCTAAACCCTCAGCAGCCAATAAGCAGAAGCAGGTGGAGGCTCGTTTCGACAGACCTCTACGGAAGGAGAATGCTTCGGGGCTAGCCAAGCCCCACAACTTTGACATACTGGCACAACTGGCTAGTACTCCTGCACGCCTGTCTTTGTTTGAGCTCCTGCGTCTTTCCAAAGACTCCCGAGAAGCTCTCTGCGAAGCTCTGAAGGACGCTGAATCCTTTCTCAGTCAGGTCAAGCAGCCTGAAGACCTCCTAACTACTTGTGCGCACTGTCATTGTGCGGATGAAGTTATCCCAAACATAACTTTCACCCAACAAGACATGCTTCTCAAGCACCACCGACATAACCGACCGCTGTATTACACAGGGTACATCGGTTCAGTTAAGGTGAGCCGGATTCAGATCGATCCGGGGTCTTTCCTCAGCATCATTCCGAAGGCACTGCTATCAAAACTGGGGATCCCAATGTATCGGCTGGCGCCCTCTAACACAACCATCAGTGGCTTCAACGCTAGCAAAAGCGAGCCACTGGGCAAGATCCGACTGAAGTGTCACATCGACAACCTCAAAACGGTTAACTACAACATCCTGCTCGGCCGACCATGGCTACATGAGTACATGGTGGTGCCTTCCACGCTCCACCAATGCATAAAATATGTATCCACCAACGATGTCATCCGGACGGAGTTCGCAGACATCGATCCTTTCAAAGGAATTGAAGCCTACTTCACCGATTCCGACTTGTACAAGCCACTTGACGAGGAGGAAGCCAACGACGCTGATGATGAGGCAGAGACGGCAATTGAGCCGGACACGGAGCCTGAGATGACTCCAGACGCCCCTTTGAAGATCCGACTGAAGGGCAAACCACCCCAGAAGGTGCCTCCAATGAGCATCAAACTATCAGGGAAAGCACCGACTCCTGAGGCTCCCCTGAAGATACGCCTCAAGGGAAAGCCGTCTCAAACATCGGCTCCCCTGGTGGCAAAATTACAGGGGAAGGCACCACTCACAGGAGGCGCAGTTGAGGTACCTCTGAAGGTGGTCTTAAGGGCAAGCCCCCGCAGTCATCCAAGATGCCAGAGAGGGCTCACATAACCCTCTCAGACCCCAAAGACAAAGCTGTGGTGGATTCTCCTGATCCGACCCCAGTGCTTACAGATGAGGAGCTTGGCGAATATATCTCTGCTGATGTAGATGCACCCTCCTTAGACAATGTAATCCCACGGGATAAGATCTCGTATTTTATCAATAATAGAGTGTCTTTTAATTATATTTGTCTTCCACACTGGAATGCCATGTATACATTAGATAACGCTCTACGGTCGTTGCAAACATAAATAACGACCGTCCATCATGTAAATCGGGTAGTCCCGTCTTAAGGAGTCTATTTCATAGCCCCTCCACGAAGCCGAGACGAAGGATCCATCATTTTGGGCAAAGTCGAGCGTCATCAAGACCTCCCGCCACTCGAGCCAGAACCTGATACCGGCAGAGTACAAGTCTATCGGTACACGGATACGGCAAAGCACATCATCCAAAAGATGGGCTACGACCTAAAAAGTAACAAAGGCCTAAACTACGGCAAGGGTCGACGTCTTCCTCTCCGGCTTCTGACACCTAAGGGAAAGCCGCAGGACTACTATAATCGGACTCGACGGGGGGTAGGCTATGTCACGCCGCCAGCAACTCCAGAGAGTTCAGACGCAGAAGACGTAGAACATTCCCACTCGTCCGAAGCATCGACTTGGGATTCCGATACCAGTATCGGATCAGTCTTCAGGAAAGTGTTGTCAGCTAACATGACGTCAGCACAACCTCAAAAAGGTGAAGGCGAAGACCAAGCGCCGGAACCCTTCGAAAAAGAACCCTGGGCTCAACGCCTAGAAGAACAATGGGAGTCTCGTTTTGAGTTACGTGAACCTTCCACCGAAGACGAAGTCGAGCAGATCGACCTTGGGGACGGATCTTCTTCCAAACCCATCTTCATCAGCAAAAGCCTAGAAGGAGAAGACCGAGAGTCTCTAATCCAGCTGGCTAAAGAGTATATCGACGTCTTTGCCTGGAGCTACGAAGACATGCCGGGACTCGATCCACAGATCGCAATACATAGGTTGAACATCTTACCTGATGCCAAACCTATCAAACAACAACAGCGACGTTTCCGTCCGGACATTATGAATGCCATCGATCAGGAGGTGGACAAACTCTTGACCAGCAGCTTCATCCGTGAAGAACAGCACCCAGATTGGATAGCCAACGTCGTACCTGTCACCAAGAAGAATGGGAAGATACGAGTCTGTATTGACTTCAGGGACCTCAACTCTGCTTGTCCGAAGGACGAATTCCCGCTTCTAATCACCGATGTGATGATCGACAACACATGTGGCTTTGAACGCATGTCCTTCATGGACGGGTATTCAGGCTACAATCAAATCAAGATGTTCCCCGATGACGCAAAACACACGTCATTCAGGACTCCGAAGGGTGTTTTCTGCTACACAGTAATGCCTTTCGGCTTGAAGAACGCCGGTGCAACATACCAACGAGCTATGAGCACCATCTTCCGTCAACATCTTCGCAAGACAGTCGAATGCTATGTTGACGACATCGCAGTCAAGAGCCGCCTCAAAGGAGATCACCTACAGGATCTGAAGACAGTCTTCGATCTTATGCGGGCACATCAACTCAAAATGAACCCCGCTAAATCCTTCCTGGGGGTTTCTAGCGGCAAATTCTTGGGCTTTGTCATCACGGCGAAAGGCATTCATGTCGATCCCGAGAAGACCAAAGCCATCCTCAATATGGACCCTCCGAAGAATCTTCGAGAACTTCGGGGCTTACAGGGACGTCTGGCATACATCCGGAGGTTCATAGCAAACCTCTCCGGTAAATGTCAACCCTTTACTCAGCTCATGAAGAAGGAAGTCTCTTATGTCTGGACAGAGGAGTGCCAAAAGGCTTTCGACGACATCAAAGCCTACTTGACGAGCCCACCAGTCCTGGTGGCACCTGTCGCCGGCAAACCATTTCTCCTCTACGTCCGTGCCATGGATCATTCCCTTGGCGCTCTGCTGGCTCAAAACAGTGATACAGGCTATGAGCAAGCAATCTACTACCTCAGTCGAACGCTCATCGGGACCGAACACCGGTACAACCCCGTTGAAAAGGAGTGCTTGGCTTTGGTGTTTGCCATCCAGAAGACTCGTCATTATGTCTCGGGCCAGACAATTCATGTCATTTCCCGAGTCAATCCGCTCAGAGTCCTCATGACGAAGCCAGGATCATTGAACTCCTGGCTAGCCACATGGGCTATCTTGCTAACACCGTATAATATGGTGTTTGTCTCGCAAAAAGCTGTTAAAGGTCAAGCTCTGGCTGACTTTTTAGCTGCACACCCCATCCCAGAATCCTCAAAACTTTATGAAGACATCCCGGATGAGGTCCAAGAATCCAACGTCACCGAAGGAAGCTCCGTTTGGCGGATGTTTTTCGATGGCGTTTCAAGAACAGGCTAAATCATCGCAGGAGTGGGGGTAGTCTTAGTCTCCCCCGATCAGTTGGTCATCCAGCGTGCTTACTCCCTTTCGGAGCCGTGCTCCAACAATGTTGCCGAGTACAACGCACTCATCATGGGACTCCAACTCGCACAACAGCTGGGGGTGGACCATCTGGAAGCCTACGGTGACTCAAAACTCGTCGTGAACCAGATTCGGGGGCAATACGAGGTTTGCCATGAAGATATGATCCCTTACTACGAAGTTGCATTGAATATCATCTCAACCTTCACTGGGTTCTTCATCGAACATGTACCCCGTCTAAAAAACTTGGAGGCCGACGCTCTGGCTGGCCTCGCGGCCTCATTGGCAGCGCCCCTTGGGAATCAACACTATGTCACGGTAACTGGCCGAGACTTGGTTTGTCCTAGAAACAACCTATGCTTGCGAGTGGCTCATACCATGCCGACGAACACTGGCGTTAATGTCCGAGACTGGAGGTTCCCGTTCATCGACTTCGCTGTCTACGGAATCCTTCCAGAGGACCCGAAGGAAGCCGTCTCAGTCAGGAGACGCTCTCTTCGATTCTATTACGATATAGCTACCAAAATGCTGTACCGACGCTCCTTCGATGGACTCCTCCTTCGATGCCTGTCCAACGAAGAAGCAGCCGGAGCTCTTCGAGAAGCTCATGACGGAACTTGCGGAGCTCATCAACCCGGTCCTAAGTTGCAGGATCGACTGCGACGTATGGGCTACTACTGGCCAACCATGGCCGCCGACGCTGTTGAATATGCTAAGAAGTGTCATGCATGCCATCTTCATACAGACTTCATACATACACCGTCTGAACCACTACATCCTACAGTCGCCTCCTGGCCCTTTGAAGCCTGGGGCATGGACATTGTGGGACCAATCACCCCTCCTTTATCAAGAGGACACCGCTTCATCCTGGCCATCACCGATTACTTCTCCAAATGGGCAGAGGCAGTCCCATTGGCGAAAGTAAAGAGCTCCAGGGTGGTCAGCTTTATTAAACACCACGTTATCTACCGCTTCGGAGTACCCCGGAGGATCATCCACGATAATGGTCCTCAGTTCATCGGTCATGTTTTCAGCAGATTCTGTGACAAGAATCGCATTCAAAATGTGGCATCAACCGCCTACAATCCGGCAGCAAATGGATTGGCCGAGGCGTTCAACAAGACTATCGTTAGGCTGCTCAAAAAAGTCGTATCATCCAACAAACGCGACTGGGACGAAAAGCTTGGAGAATGGCTTTGGGCCTACCGCACAACGGTACGGACCCCAACAGGCAACACACCATTCTCCCTGGTCTACGGGAGCAAAGCGGTACTGCCTCTCGAGATCCAGATACCCTCACTCCGCGTAGCAATAACAAACAAACTCACAGAAGAGGAAAATCAACGTCGTCGTCTGCGGGAACTGGAGGCACTCGATGAGAAGCGTCTCCTGGCTCAACAACGCATCGAACTCTACTAAGCCCGTATATCACAGGCTTTCAATAAGAAGGTCAAACAGAGGACTTTCCAAGTTGGCGACCTGGTTTTAGCAGTCAGAAGGCCAATGGTGTTAACTCACAAGACACCAGGAAAGTTTGAGCCCATGTGGGAAGGACCTTTCATCATAGAGACAGTATACTCAAACGGTGCTTACCGCCTCGCCAAACCCAATGGGGACTTGTTCATGATGCCCATCAACGGCAAGTTCTTAAAGAAGTACTATTCTTGACATCCTTCAGACATGTACTTCCCCAAAGGGGATCTGTGGGCCCAATCATCGGGACTCACACACAATCTCCTTCCACAAAACTCATACGCTTCTGAAATCCAGCTGTTCCGTGGCATCCTTCAGTAGAAAGACAACCACGTCCACATCACCTCTGAGTTGTTCCTCTACACCCTACAAAGCAGAATCTTACGCTACGTAAGCCGACGCTACCCTTCATGTTTACCACGTCCACATTACCTCTGAGTAAACATCTCGTACAAACAACTCCTGTGTTGTCGTACATTGATCGCAGAACTTCCACGTCCACATCACCTCTGAGTTGTCCAGCATATCCCCCAGGATCATTCCTACCACGTCCATAATACCTCTGAGTAGGAAGATTCTATCATTTTGAACCCAATGATTTCCATGTCCACATCACCTCTGAGCAAACATGTTGGTTCCTTCAAACTTATTATCTGTACCTAAAAACTAAGGTGCGCAAAAGATAATAGGTCCACACAAATCATCAAGTTCATAATAACAAAAATGAACATATCACAAAAAAAGGTTGTGTACTTCTTTATTTTCTAAAAAAAAGAGTACAGAACTACACTATCCCCCAGCAAGAGTTGCAAAAGAACATAAAAAGGGAGAAGCTACAGTCCCTGAACCTCTCCAGGGTGGGCTGAGAGCTCTCTGACTCGACGTCTTAAGTCGGCTGTACGGGTCTCCACAGTCGCCAGGACTCGACGCTCAGCTTCTTGACGCATCAATTCAACAGCCTCAGCGGAAGTTTCGCTCTCATGCTTCTCAGCAAGCTGTTGTCACTGCTGAGCCAAGGCAAGAGTCCGCTGAGTAAAAGTCGATTCCTCCTGCTTGAATGCTACGTGTTCAGCCCGAACACGTTCGACATCTAACTGGAGTCGGGCCCGTTGGTCCTCAAGGCGGCGCATCTGGGTGTTGATCTCTGCGATGTTAGCATCCAACGCAGCTCGCGTTTCCATCGTCTTCTTCATGGACTGAGACAACTGCTCTACCGTAGCCTCAGTCTCAGCCACCTCGCGCTCCCAAATGCCCACAGTGGCCTGGTACGAAGACTCGATCTCGGCAATCAACTTCCCCTTCTCCACATCTATCAGGACGGAGAGGTCATTTCGCTGGATGTGCTGAAGTTCCGCAAGCCGCTCGTCCAGCTCGATCACCGAAGCCTCCAAAATTTTGGCCATATGGTCGTGGCCTTGGTGAACGCGGATCAGCTCGATACAGGGCATTGCCAGAGTTCTTGCCGTCGTAAAGCTCCCGTTGGCATCCATCACCGCAGATACACCCCTCTGCAGTATTTTGTACACCCCATCGACGAAGAATTTTATATATTCGTCTGCGTCCGCCAGTACCTGCGGCGTCATAGCAGGAGTTGGAGGAGCTACTACAGTTAGCGGACCAGAAGAAGATCCGCCAACCTCAACCTGCGAGGCTTAAACCTCGGCATCAATAGGCTCTTCAACAACATGGGCTGGACTGCTAGCCCGAGGAGCCGAAGGAACAGAGGAAGTCGGCATAGGCGTCGAGATAGTACCCCAAGTAGAAGGAGTAACAGAGGGTTCCACACCCTTGCCCTTCTCAAGCCCGGAGGAACCACCGACGTCAACGGCCACCTCTTCTACCCCCAACGTCCTATCAGCGACCGGTACCTCCCCCGGCAGAACGGGAAGATCAACACTCGTCTCCTGGCCCGCCCCGGGAGACAGGACCGGCAGAAGGGTCTCATCCTTCTTAAGTCCCTCTACAGGGACAGAATCTGTCACTACCTCCTGATCGATAGCCACCTCAACTTCCACGGTTGAAGCTGGGGTAGGACTCGGCAATGATATAGCCAACCTCCCCTCATCATGACAAGGAGGGGAATCAACCCTCTCCTCTGTCCCAACCATATCTGTTGCCCCTGTAACAGACTCTTGCAGCTCTGGAGCAACGTCATCCGAAGGCGACGAACTCCAATCCACCTCATCATCAGGATGCCTCGAGTCCGTAGGACCCTCAACGTCCAAGGCCTCCACGGCAGACTGTACCTTCCCGGAATTTGTTGCAACCTCAAAGACAGGAGATACTAAAACCTCCGCAGGAACGTCTTCGGGACCCTCCTCCACGGGAGACATTATTATCGGTGGAATGCGCTCATCAGAAGAGCCTGCCACCTCCTTCGGTTTACTAGCACCCAGTTTTGAAACACGGGACTTCTTCTTCGACGATCCCTGCAAGAAGAAAAGCATAAGTCACCACAATGACAAAATGAATTAGAAGTACGGAGCACTCCTTACCTCAGCAGGAACTGGTCCCATTGGCGTTACGAGTGGCACTTCCGTAACCTTTGGAGTCGACGTCTTTCTCGACCTTTTCGGTACAGAAGAACCAGCTTCTGTGTCAGTCCGCCTCTTCCCAACAGACGGATCTCTCACTGGTGCTGTAGCAGCAGCCCGATATCCCGCCAATTCTGGTGGACGATATGATCGGGCTGCCATCAACATATTCGCCGTGGCCTCCAGCTGAGTTCCAATGATGAAACTAGTCTCCCTGTCATAACCAGGAGACGCAGCATTCATAATGCAATACAGCTTGGCGGCCAGATATAGGATCTGCGGCCGAGGGTTGCGGACTGGTGTAGTAAAATTAACGCTAGTGCATCCAGCGTTATAATACTGCCAGCCCCGGGCTCCATCCAGCAAACTTCCGATGAAGCCTAGACTGCTACTGGGATTCTGCAACATTAGCTGGGTATAGCCAAATTGACGAGCAAATTGGCTTGGCAGATATGGCTCCAGATAACATCTATTCTGGTTGCGGTAGACCAGGTGAGAAGGCCGGATACTTTGCAACCAACAAAAACTCTATTTCGGCAAAGTGACCGTATCTTCGCCAGAGTCAACTAAATCTTGGTTGGCCTCGAAATCATTAAAGATCGGGCCAACCTTGACAATCTCCCACCCCTGAAGGTAGGACAAGACTCTCCTGCAAACGGGGATGCCAGTGTATAACCACTTCCTCTTGTAGAAGCGGCGGATGAAGGCATCCCCTTCAATATGATCCTCCTCCGGACCGGGACTCATCACGTTCGGATGATGCAAAATCAGCCATCCCATAAGATAATGGAAAGACAGCTCGGCCCGGGGAAAGTTGTCATTGTTACCTTTCTCGTGGATCACATCATCAGCAAAAAGACCTCAAACCGCGCAACAGGTTACACACCATCGCGGGGAGAAGATCTAAGGGTCGTCCAAAAGTCAACTTCACGGCAGACAAAATGAGATTCCGATGTACCCTCTCTACGACACCGGATCCACTTGTAAACACGCAATCCCGGAGCCATATCATCAAGTAGGCTGTCAACACTGCCTTTGATGACATCTGGTGCCCACAGTGCCAGAAGCAGCTATATGTATCCTTGCCGCTCTCATCCGAACGTGGGGTCCTCTCGTCCAGCCGACTTATTTCAGAAGTCACTTCCGCGGGCTTCAGTCCCTACGGAGTCGCAAACCGGATCCTCGAAGGATCCGCCAAATCCTGCTTAAAGACATAGTCCCTCCAAGCAGTCACATGAGGCTGGGTCTTTCCCTTATCCCTCCGGTGCATCAGATTATGGTGGCTCGTCACCTCTTTGAATACAGCCATCATCTCCGGGTCCTTATCTTCCAGAACCTGGATCTCCTCATTTGACGAGAAATATTCCTCGTACGGCTCCGAGCCCCAAGAAAGCTTAGACACTTCGTACATCTCATGGAGAGCCAACCCCAACTCTCCCATCGGAGTAAAAAAGCTGCCAGTATGGGCATTGAATAATTCCAAGAGCGCAAGGAACATAGGCTTATTGAGATCCACGCCTGCCTGCGTAGCCCGAATGGCGGCTGTCAGCCCGATCTCCTTAAGCTCAACTTTGAACCTTGAAAGCACCCAAGTGGTCAACTCGTCCCACCTCGGAATGTAGTGACACCAACCTTCGACTCTAAAGCCACCTGTCGGGTACATGACCTTCGCTGTCAGCATCCGATTTGCAAAGGTCGGGGCACTGAAGGGAAACGTGTCATTTGTGACTTCACTGTAGAGGCTCCCGGGATGCAAGGCTCGGTAACTGAACGAGGAACCGGCTCTTGAAGCAGCCAAAGTATCTCGCTGGTTCGAGGTGGCGTCGATCGAAAGGGTACCTCCCAAGGCCCCTCCTTGAGAAGGAGTAAGTTCCCAACCCATCCTTCTCTTCGAAGCTAAACGATAAAAGGCCGTCAGCGGCAACTGGCGGTCAACCTGCCGCATGTATAGAACCATGCCTTTGGCAGAAAAGAACCAGTCTTCTTTGATTTTCAGTATCTTCGCTTCAGAAGAGACTAGTCGGTCGCCAAACAGAAAGGCAGGTTTTAAGAAAGACACATCTTCAGATTCAGCAGACTTCAGTTTACCACTCTCCATCATACTCTGGAGGAAAAGCGACAACTAGTTCTGGATTTGCAGCATTCTCTCCCGGGGTTCGTTCTGTAAGATAGCATCCTTTGCAGGGTTGATCACCGCCTCATCAAAATCAACTCCCATTTGGCAAAGAGAAGCGTCCAGGAGGACCTCATTCAACAAAGGGATCGTCATCGACACTGGCACAACAAAAGTGAAAGTCAGGCAAAAAGACAAAAGGTGTCAAATAGATTGACGCATCGTCAGGGTATAAACCCATGCGCGTCAGCTTCAGCGCATCATCAGGGCGTAAACCCATGTGCGTCAGCATTGGAGCTTCGGCGCATCATCAAGGCGTGAGCCCATGCGCGTTAGCGAAGGCTTCGGCACATCATCAGGGGATAAAACCCATGCGCGTCAGCAATTAAACCTCGATGCATAATAAAGGCCTAAACCTATGCACCTCGGCGGGATAAAACCTCGGCGTATCATCAAGACAGAAGTCCATACGCGTTGGCAATTTTGAGTTAGGGCACAGTATGGCCCAAAACTTGTGTGAAAGAGACGATACCCACCCGACACCTCGGGACGAACGTCGGCTGGAGTCGCAAGGGTGATAGGTGCATCCTCGTCGACGAACTCCTTTGCTTTCTCCTTCCCCTTGCCAGCACCGCCGCGAGGAGTCTTGGGAGCCATTTTCTCAAAGAGAAAAAAGTTAGGGTTTTGAAGAAGAACTCTAAAGGAGGCAAAAGCACAGAGCAGAAGAACTCTTTCTCCATCTCTCACCTATTTATAGGCCGTGGTCGCACACGTGAACCGATGACGAGTGATCTCAGCCGTCGCCTCAGGTCCTGTGAAGATAACAGCAGATAAAACCAAAAGATCATCATTAATCTTTTCGGTTACCAAGGCATCATCATATGCATTAACTGAGAGGAATATGCGCTCGAACAGGCATGCGCCCAACCATCATGCGCCCTGACCTCCATGCTTCTTGTTCAAAGTATTCCAAAACTTATTCAAAAGTTTTGAAAACTTTGAAGGGGGTCTTGTAGAAGTATGGAATTTCACAACCAAGAAAGCCCATGCGCCAGACACTACATGCGCCAGAACTCGGACAGAACACTTCACAGCAAAGTCAATAAGTATAGACATTTGAAGAAGGACTTTTTATTTATATACAAAAGTCTATTACATGTCTAGAAAAGGTTGTACAAAGGAGAATTTCTACAAAGAAAAGATCCTAAGTCTACAGCCAGCGGCCACCATGCACCTCCAGATAGGCGCAGCAGTCACCATGCGCCGCCAGTTAGGTGCAACAGATACCATGCGCCTCCAACCAGGCGCATCCTACCATCTCCTCAGCAGCTCAGTTATGTGCATCCAGCTCAGTTATGTGCATCCCTTCAGCAGCCCAGTTATGTGCCGCTCTTCCAGCCGGGCTCACCTGATAAGTGCTTCGACTAAATAAAGCATTTAACCCTCTGGCTGGAACCAAGAAAGAGAAAAGCACGCAAATCTGTGGCCAGAGGAGGCTTCGAAAGAGCCTCCAAAGACCAAGGAAGACCGTAATCGAAATACGGCTAAAGGAGCAGCTTTCAACACAACCAGAGTGGGCGACACCCACTTTGAAGGAAGAAAGAGCCTAGCACCGCCATTCCGATCTACGGCTCTTCCGGAACAACGGAGACGAGGCCCGAACATCCCTATCTTTGGATGCAACAGGCACCTTCCGCCTGCCTCAGAAGCCCTCGACTCCGTCTTTTGGATGTAACAGTCACCTTCAAGTGCATCAACGACGACATGGCATCTCATCTTCACCCTCGGGAACACTTCGTCAACAGAATGCACCCGAATACCCAAGTTCATGTTGGAGGTACGTGAGAGAGCGAGAAGCAAACCTTCTCTCCATGCCACTATTTATAGGCCGGGCAGATCAAACCCACGCGCCAAATGGATGGCTCTCCGAATTCCGTGCAATGAACTCACATTAAATGGGTGAACCAGACACCTCGACTTCAGCCAAACGGCTATTTAAAAGCACTCGAGAAGCGAAATAGCCGCATCATTAAAGACGTGTCGGATGCACCGGCTGGACAGCGTATCACACCCTTTCAAACACCAAGCGCCTCCCACAGATGCGCCCTGTACCGAGCGCATCACAGAGGATGCGCCCCTATACGTCCTCATACGCCTAGTGGAACGTCAACCAACGCGCCCACTCAGCTGTCCATCGAATGTCACCAACATTAAATGCTGAACTGACAGAGTTGGCAGCACGCCTCCCCAAGTCTGAACGGTTGGCAGCTTTTGCAGAAAACGAAGCATCCACAACGTCAGCATCATCATGACTTTACCCCGACGGCTACTGCCACGTGGCCACCCAACCATCCGTATGCGCCTCAAAAGCCATGTGCCTCAGACCCTTCACTGATCCCTAAAGACAGAAGAAGAGTCTCCAGTTGAAGCTTTGCATGCGCCTCAAAAGCCATACACCCCAGACTAATTTCTGATCCCGAAAGACAGAAGGAAAGTCGCTCGCATGCACCTCAAAAGCCATGCGCCCAGAACGGTTCGTGACTCCTAAAGGTCACGAGCCAAAATCTCATCATGCGCCCAATCCAAGGCGCATCCCACCAAATCATCCCCCCATCAGATCCGAGATCTTCGAGCCATGAGTCGACGACACGTGTCCTTTGACTCAACTCATCGAAGATTTCAGCAACAGAAAGATCTTCTCCTCTGCTACGTGCCGGCACACAACAGCAGTATGAAAAATTCAACCCCTCGAGTAGGGCGCATCATCCATGCGCCTCCATCAGCAATCTCCATGTGGCGTCCCCACGTACCGATGCATCCTACATATGCGCGCATGAGCAGCCAATCTGCCCAGCTATAAATAGAGGGATCATTTTCTTCTTCCAGACACACATACGGACAACGTACAGAATCTACAGCGAACATACAGAGAATCACCAGAGAGGCAGAGACAGACACTCAACGTCTTCCTCCTCTCGGCAAGCTCCAGCACCCAGAGCAATCTACACCTTCAGAGAACCGATAACCGTCGTCAGCCCGTCAACGGAGTCAACGCATTAGCACTCGCTCCATTGGCACTAAGGACCCAGATTAAACAAAAGTGTACTCCTAGGACTACATCTAAGTCCTATATTGTAACACTGTTCTGTTTGTGTTAAAGTTTTTATCAAACAATTTTAATGGCAAACACTTACGAAGTCAGAAATCCTGATCTCATCCCCTATCATCAAGTGGTAGTCGAGTTGGTCCTTTCATTTAAAGGATTCTTCATTGAATTTGTACCACGTTCTCAGAATGTGGAGGCTGACGCTCTTGCCAGTTTAGCTGCAGACTTGGCTGTCCCAATCCGAAGGCAAAATACAATTACTTTGTTAGACCGAGACTTGTTCTGTGTGAAGAGTAATCTGCATATTGAACAAAGTTATACTATAGAGTTAAGTTCCCAACAGAAAGATTGGAGAACTCCATTCATTGATTATGCAGTTCATGGAATTTTGCCTGAAGATCCTAAAGAAGCTGCATCAATTAAGAGACGATCATTTCGATTCTATTATGATTCGTCTTTACGTATGCTATATCGTCGTTCATATGACGGGCTCTTGCTGCGCTGTCTCTCGGAAAGTGAAGCCAAACAAATACTACGTGAGGCTCATGATGGTGTATGTGGTGCTCATCGACCGGGTCCAAAGTTGCAAGACCGTATTCGGAGAATGGGATATTATTGGCCTTCTATGATAGCAGATGCTGTGGACTATGCCAGAAGATGTAAAGCATGTCAGATTCATGCTAATTTTATTCATCAACCGTCTGAATTTCTACATCCTACAGCAGCCTCTTGGCCCTTCGAAGCTTGGGGTATAGATGTTATTGGCCCTATTAACCCTCCTTCTGTCAAAGGACATCGGTTTATACTAGCTATAACCGATTACTTTTCGAAGTGGGCAGAAGCAGTCCCCCTTACGGAAGTAAAAACATCTAATGTGATCAGTTTTATCAAGCACCGTGTCATTTATCATTTCGGGATTCCTCGACGGATAATTTATGACAATGGTCTACAATTTGCCAGTCAAGCATTTTATCGATTCTGCGACAAGAATCGAATTCAGAATTTGGCTTCTACGGCTTATAATCCAGCTGCTAATGGTTTAGTTGAAGCTTTCAATAAGACGATCATCAAACTTCTCAAAAAGTTTGTCTCTTCTAATAAACGTGATTGGAATGAGAAACTTGGAGAATATTTATGGGCTTATCGAACAACAGTCCGGACTCCTACTGGTTTTACACCATTTTTATTAGTTTACGGATGCGAAGCTGTTCTCCCATTAGAAATTCAGATCCCTTCTCTATGAATAGCCATTGCTAATGAGCTAACTACGGAGAATAATGATCGCTTACGACTCCAAGAACTTGAAGGTTTGGATGAGAAGCGTCTTCAAGCACAACAACACATTGAACTGTATCAAGCCCGCATATCTCGAACTTTTAATCGTAAAGTTAAGGAGAGGTCATTCAAAGTGGGCGAGCTCGTATTAGCTGTTCGGAGACCGATGGTAATGACTCATAAAAGTAAAGAGAAATTCCAAGCAAAATGGGAAGGCCCTTATGTAATTGAGTCTGTGTTTTCCAATGGTGCCTATCGGTTGTCAAAGCCCAATGGAGATCTACTCATGCTACCGATCAATGGCAAATTTCTGAAGAAATACTTTGTATAAAAAAAAGAGACAGAAAAAATATATATAATAAAACTTCTTTTATTATTTTTGTTCAAAATAAAAGATTAAGGACGAGGGCCACTCCCTTCCTTATTGAATACATAGTCGGCCAATGCATAGAAGGCATCGTTTCCTGAACACATGAGAAATTTGCAGGCAGCCATCCTCGATGCTTCTTCTTCAGGAGTTTTCCCTGGCTCTACTAAAAAAGTAAGAATGTCTTCGGGTGGCTTAGGCGCAGAAGAGCTTCCACCTATTTCGATTGAGTCTGGTGAGCCTGATGCAGGAAGATCAATAGGGAACGTCTCAATGATACCCTCGACTTTCTGGGAGATTTCATTCTTTCGCTGGGCATCCTCGGAAGACATTTTCAAACAGAGGAGGAGAAATAAGAATGAAGGGTTACAAGCAATTCTCGTCTATTTATGGAGGATGATTACTAACGACTTTTTCTGAAAAGGCTCGTCCATTCATGGTACCAGGTTCATCCATTTTAATTATGGAATTTGAATCGTCCTTTCTCTTCCCAAGAAACACGCTGATTCATCCACCGCCTTGACATTTACGCTCATAACATCCGTCTTCCTAATCCCCAGCTACCAAGGTTTGGTTAAGCTGACTTCTTATTTCCAGGAAAAAGGGTTTTTATACCTTCTATTTTATCAATTGATTAGAAAGTGGGATTCACTATTTCTCATGTTTTTGTGACCTCTGAATAAATATTAAATCTACTTTCTTTTCCTATCTATCATTTTTATTTTTGACCTCTGCATAGATATTAGTCTAATTTTCTTTTTTGAGTTCATATATGCTATTATGTCCATATTACCTCTGATAGTATCATATACTCTAAAACAGAAAATAGGATTTCATTTATCTATCATGTCCTTATTACAACCAGATAGATACAAATCATTGATCATAGAAGAATCATCATTTCATTCCCATATCATCAAAAAGTCTATTACATTTCTTAGACTTTCTTACAAGTTATAATGGAAATCTTTTACATTCTTGGATTTTCATTCTATACACCAACAATAACCTAGTAGAGATCTATTCCTTCTTTGATCCACTTTGATGGGTTTGTAGTTGGTGGCAGTTCCTGACTGTCTGAGCCCCAGTGGTAACCGGAACAGCAGGAATCAAACTCTGGTCTTATCTCTCAGACGAGAGGAGAATCCCAGAGTATGGCAGCCCGAAGGCGCGTTGCTGCCAACACAATTGGTGGATTAGTGGCGGCACCTCAAAGGAGATAAGAACGTATCCAGCATTGGGATACAATTCCTAGTTCTGCCGTGAAAGGAACTCTACTACCCGATTCCTCGGGGTAGAGTTGACTCCACCATCCAACTCTCCGTGTATAAAGGCTCTTCCTACCAACAGAGGAAGACCCTTCTATCTCACGAAGAGTTCTGAGTTGTCTGATTTGTGCGTCAAAAGCGCATGAGCTCCCTGATGTTGATGTCAGAAGAACGTTCTTCACAGCGTCAAAATCGCCAATGCCGGTTCTGGAAAAGCTGCTCAGCCAAACTTCTGCAGAAACAACAAAAAAGAAGTGTTTTTCAGAAGTATTATCAGATGCGTATTAAACGTTAATTAAAAATAGATCAGCAAGGCTTTTTACGTCGATGATTCAATAAGGCTTTTACGCCGATGATTCAACAAGGCTTTTACGCCGATGATTCAACAAGGCTTTTACGCCGATGATTCAAAAAGGCTTTTCTTACATCGGTGATTCAACAAGGCTTTTACGCCAGCGCTTCAGCAAGGCTTTTACGCCAGTGCTTCAGCAAGGCTTTTATGCCAGTGCTTCAGCAAGGATTTTTCACCAGTGCTTCAGCAAGGCTTTTACGCCAGTATTCCAGTGAGTTTTTATGCTCGTCAAGAATTTACATTCATAAAGTAGATGTATTCAACGAAAAATTCGAAAGACAAATACTTGCTTACTATCGAATTTACCATTTGAGTCGAATGGTTTGGCTCTAATGGTGGTTGAATCTGCGTCTAAAGACTGGGTGTACAAAAGAACACTGTAGGAAAGCTCCGTCATCCTCATTTGTTGGAGAGCAACATTTGTCACGACCCGCACCCACTATGAGGGTACGAGAGCGTAACAACGCCCAGCCTACGTCGCAGTGTCGGCGGTAGAACGCTGTTCTAGGTCATGAACTATAACTAACATAATATGAATACTCTCCATAAGGAGGCCAACACAGAGGTACAACTCAATCATAATCTAGAGAGATAGGATATGGCACGATAAAATAGATAAGAGAATCCTCAACTGAGGTACAACAGAAGCGAAGTACAAGTCTCAACATCTCTACAATATACAACTCTGAAACCAAGACAACAGCTAAACATGAAAAGAAATAGTCTAAGCTATCTACACTATACAAGGTATCATCCTGAGCAGCTGCCTGAATCTCCCCAGGGGTCCAGGTCGCGAGTGTCATCTAGGCAAGCTCCAAGTAAGGGTGCAGAGTTCCTCATCATCCTCTGTAAAATTTTCAACAGGTCCAGTCAGGACGGGAGCGAGCACAGTACATCTCAACAGTTCATAGCAGGTTAGAAAATATAATCAAGCAGTAAAGTAAGATATAGATACCGAAGGAAATGCAGTATGTAATCAGAGAGAGAACTGTAATAGAAATATCTACTATACATAGAGAACTAATAGTGACTAGTGAGTCAGAGTAAAATATAAATATGTGAATGGCATAGGAGGTTCATGACTACAGCTAAGAGAGTGATTCATGACTACAGCTACTTGGATAATATTCACATGTCTATTTCTACTCCCCCAACCCCAATCAATACACAAAGATCCGTTCAAGTTATGTTAAGGTTCGTAAAACTTCACATGGCTCATAAAATGAGTGATACGTGAAGGTGATTCATGGGGGCTCTGTGAACATGAGAGTACATGTGTCACAGGCGGTTCGTGAATCAGAGGAAGCATAGAGATACGTGATAATTCGTGAAACGCACAAAACATGCTGTATCCGATGCTCCCGAGGGGGATAACATCTCATGAAAGGATCTATATAGTACCAATCCGTGTGACCAACGTGACAGTATCAAGTAAAGTAATTTAAAGCAGGAAAATAATTCTAAACAGGATATGAAATGATCAGAGAATGTACTCGCCTCGTATCTGAATGTCTGAAGTAAATGTACTGTCCGAGATGAGATACCTGACTCCTAGTTAGAGCAACACAAGTCAAGATGTATACAGGAGATGATAAATGTAATCTATGATGCGTCTGTATGCTGTCTAGGTCAAACTAGACTAAAGTCAACACTTGGTCAACTCCAGTCAACCACACTAGTCAAACTAGGTAAACTAGGTCAAGTCCTAACCCCAACAAGTCTAACAAGTCTCATTAGGCCTAACCAAGCCTAGGCTAGCATTCACACATACCAATCCAAGGCTATACAAGCCATCACAAGCACACATCAAGGGCACATTATATCTAGCTATTGATAATGAATTCATATATATATATGTATAGGCTTACATATATATACAACATTACATCTACATTATGTAAATAG
Source organism: Iris pallida (assembly GCA_029216955.1). Lineage (NCBI taxonomy): Eukaryota > Viridiplantae > Streptophyta > Magnoliopsida > Asparagales > Iridaceae > Iris > Iris pallida. The sequence goes on along the minus strand of JANAVB010039768.1, from coordinate 46,927 downwards.
AGAGAGGGAAGTTAGCATGCAAGGGTCTATGTGTGTGAACATGGTGGTGAAATGGAAGGCATAGGCTACACTATCTATATCACACATACATTATATGTCAATATATATATAGTACACACATAAAATAGGATACAAATGTGAATATACACCTCATATATATATACATGTATATATACATATATATATATATAAATATGTAGGGAAAATACTAGTGCTCAAGTGTGTGTGTGAGTGAACAGTGGACTAAATGTGTGTGCCATGATTTCAGTGACAGGATATCCTAGGAGAGTGGCCTGTGTAGTGTCTGTATTTGTATACATGTGTGTGAGTGTATGAGGGAACCTGTGTGACAGGGAGTTTAGGATAGAGTGTGTTTAAGTGTCAGTCCATGTATTATGCAGGCAAGGTAATGTGGTCAGTGACATTATATGGGGTAGATGCAGTAGGAGATGGCAGCTAGCATCATATTTCAATTAAACAGAAATGAAAAGTTCAGAAATTTAGAGTGTGGACTGTGTGGTTCAGTGTTAACAGTGAAGAGTGTCCTGACATTTCATTTTTAGAAAAAAATATGAAAGGGGACCAATTCTGTGGCAGTTAAGGAAACAGAGGAAGGAAGAAAACCAATTCATTACCTTCACCAAAACAGTTCAGTCCAGGATATCAGTCCCAGGCAAATTTGAAAACCCAATACAACTTAACATAATCAATATAATACCCACACATGCCATCAATCTCAGATTGTGTTTTCTTCAACCAGTGAGTAAAGGACATCATCCTTTTTCAGAATTTAGTGTAAGGAGGAGTCTCAGTTCAATGTGACAGTTAAGAGAATTGCTAACAGTGAAATAACAGGGCTAACATGGGTGTGTGTGACTACCAATATTGTGTGCTCAATCACAGGCATAACAATCACATTCCCTTTATCGAATCTGAACATATTAACAAGAAAACCACAGAACTGAATGCCAAAGTAGATATCTGGACTCATCTAACCATAACAGGGTTTCATCTTGATATAGGTTAATATTCTAAACAGAGCACAGGTCAAGAAATTCCTGAATAAACCAAAGGGCTTGGCCAATATGGTGTGAAATGGGATCTACATATAACCATCAACTGATACATACAAATTTGAATCCAAGTAACCCAACAATTTTGAAATACTAAAGTGAACTAGCTGTTAGGAGTTTAACATCATTCAACAATTCAGTTTACAAAACTTAGCATATTTCATGAAAAAAATAGAGAGAGGGGAGAATGAGATTATTCTCAGTTAACATTACTGTTCAGTCATCTAACAATTCATGCTCAGGTTGGGAACTATACAGTGTACAGTGGCATGTTCAGAGGACAGTTCAGGAAAAATAGTGCACCACACTAGGAAAAATCTGGAAACTAACTCAGGATATCAATTTCCAGTTTTTAGCAAACCAATGTATTAGCTATCAGCCATATTGAGTAGAATAGGAAATCAAAAATTAGCTTAACATGTCATTGCCCAAATCAAAACAATTTCACATGTCTAAACCTCATTAACACATATATTCAGCATGCTTTAAAATATACAACACACAGTTTTACATTTGAATTTCAGGTTTTCTATTCACGGGAATTTTAGGGAAACAAAACTCAGGTTTTTGCATAGGAAACCAATTCAGTTAAATAGAAGATCCCAACATGATTGAAATGGGAAGGAATTCAGTCCATCAAATTCATTCTTAGGAGAAAGGGAAAACTGGAAAAATAAACTCAGTTTTAGAAGAAAGGGAAAAACAGGAACCAGTTCATCAATTATTCTCAGGTTCTTAACTAATTCAAAAAAGGAAAGGAAACCAATTCCATATGATTTGAAAAACAATTCTCAGGCAAAACCAATGCATCCACTGTCATTCGAAGACCACCACCAATCCAAAATCTCATTTACAAACCCAAAAGTCAATTTCGAAAGTAATTTGCATTAGTCATCAACTAACAATCATGTAGGAGTAAATTACAGTTGGAAAACATTACTAAACAGGAATGTAATTGTTTAGGAATACTGGAAAGAAGAACAGTGTCATGCATGTATCAGCCGATTGGCTTATAACCCCCATTTCGAACCCAATATCCCATCAAAACTAATCTAACATGTGAATCTAATCTAGCATATATCATACATCAAATTTAGGATTAAATTAACAATTAAAATCACTATTTAAATCGTTTAAAACTGATAATCAAAACAAAGAAACAAAATAGTGCAAAACTGGACAGAATTCATCGTGCACGTGTTCAAACACGTATAGGACACGACACAAGTGTCCTAAAGTCTCGTGGTCGTGTCTAGGGGTTCGTCAGGTGTACGGGGACGTGTCCAAGTGTCTGCACTGAGTCAGTGTTGTGTCGTGTCAAAACAATCAGTGCGTATCAGAGGGGGTTTTACCCGCACGTACAGTGCGCGCGCGCGGCTAGTGCGACCAGTGCGAGGAGGATTTCTCCTCGCATACAAAACGAGAGGCTCTCAAATTTTGGGAGCATGGTGGCAGTCACTGCCCCAACATTCACCCAAAATTTCGTGTGTCCTCGTGTCCTGTGTCGTGAGAAACAGACCCCGTGATGCAGGACACAGGGACAGTGCACAGACAGCGTGTTCGTATCCCTCGTGTGGACACGACACGACACGAAACACCCAAGTGTCCACACAAAAATCATAGAGCAACCCTAGATCTACAATCCTATTCAAACAGATTTCTAAAACAACAAAATAAATTCCTTAGAGGCATTTCTACAAACACTTAGGTATCCTATTGGATACGTGTCCGATACGGACACGAAATGGGTCCACCAAGACACGAAACTAATTCCTATTGTTAGGGGACTCCTAGGGCTGTCCAAATATGTAAGAAAACTGGAATTTTATGGAGAGAATGAGAAGTTACCTATTGGTGTTCTTCTCCTAAAGAAGCTTCAAAATGGGGGATCCTTCATGCTAACCCAAAAGCTCCAAATTGTCCCAAATTTGAGAATACTCTCCATGAACAGCAAGAGAACATTGGTTAGATCATAGTGGAAGAAATCCCAATCAAAAAGAAGTCCTATTGATTAAACTAGGAAGAAATTTAATGGAGGCTTACCTATTCCATAAGAAAATGAAGAACTAATAAAGAAAGAGGCACAAATTCCCATAGAGACATTATATAGGCAAGGGGGGTCTTGGCTGGTCATAAAAGTTAGGGTTAGAGTTTTTAGGTTTCATCCTATGGCTAGGATTGAATCAAGGGAAATAGATGGCCTAGAACAAAGGGTTCTATCTTAGTCCTTTGCAAATCACTTAACCATGACTAAACTTGACTTAACCCCTTAACCAACCCATCTAATTCTCAAAGTGGCTCACTAAGTTAGTCATGACTCATCTAGGTTAGGTCCAATCTAGGTTAGGCTAACCAAAACACAAGGCAATAACTAAATTAGTATTTAAATCAACCATTCAATTAAATTATTCAAAAATTTCTAATAAAATATATTAAATTCAAATAAATCCTAAAATGACCAAAATACCCTCTAAGCTAAAATGTACTAGTCAAACATCCTAATCACATGGCTAGGCTCTAAGGTTACACTAGACAAACACCAAAATCATAAGTCATGATTTTAAAAATAGTTTTAAAATGATTAAAATCACCAAAAATTATACTATCATTTAAATATCATAATTAAATAAATTAAAATATAAAATTTCAAAATTACCCTCATTTTAGAAAACTGGGTGTTATAACATTACAGAAAGTTATATTCAGAGGAATGAGTACGAGAATATGTGAAACATTCTCGGCTATTTATAAAGGCTGAAGAACTGTTGGAAAGAGTCTATTTCGGGAGAAGATCCTATTTAAAGGCTCTCGTAACCACAAGACAGACGCCACGTGTCGGTTTGTTTCTCGGGAATGAACAACCATAGAAACAGTCAAAATAAAATGTTGAACAGTTCTATCTATTAACAGATGAGATTAACATTAAGATCTTATTTATAAAGAGGGAAGTGGACCCCTACATATAAGAGAGTCGCAATACATGGAATTTCATTTCCCCTCTCCTTCGTTAGACTGACGAAGGGAGGCACCCAACTCACGCATGTTGTGAATCCCGGAGCGACGCATCAGATTTAAAAACGCTTCTGCATCTCCGGAGCCTTCATATGCAGTTGAGGGGCCACCATCAATGCGACTGAAGACTGCTGGAGTTAATCCGAAGCACGCTATAAAGTTGCGTGCTCGCTCAAAGTCAATCCTTGAGCCCGAAGCCTCTTCATTGTTAATCTCCTTCATGGGCGCCATGTCACTATGGAGATGAATGACAAGAGTGAAGAATTTCTCCTTATTTATACGGTTAAATCAGCTCTTCATATTCCTCATTGGAAACGGTTCATTATAAATGCAAAACTCGGGGAAGCGAAAAGGCCTTTAAGAGTTTCAAAAAAGGAAATTCATTGTGACAATTAAGTGTTGACCGACACTGTTGAAGATTACGCCGACTGTTGGACATCCCCGCTTTTACGCGGATGGCTGTTGCGTATCCCAAATTTTACGCTAGCAGGTCAAATCTTAACTTTTACGCTTCTGTTCAAAGTATTTCAAATTTTGGAGATATTTGAAAACTTTGAAGGGGGTCTTGTAGGAGCGTAAAAAGTGCTTCAAAGAAAGAGTCATCTCATTCATAAGTGATCTGCTTTACGCCTAGAGGAATGGGTAATCTCTTTACGCCCAAGATTAGGCTAATCGCTTTATGCTTAAGCAAGCTGATCATTTTACGCTCGGGGCTACACCCATGTTTTTACGCCAAGGACAGAGCAGTCTACTTCACGCTGGACAAAGCTGTCAAATCTAGCATTTAATGCAAACTCTGACATGAAGATATTAATGATGGCATTTACCACAGAATTCAATGGGATTTGTCTTATACAAAAACCATTGTTGTCGTTTATGGAGATCGAGCTACTTTACGCTCATTGAATGGTTTCTTTTACGCACGGAGTTTTACATGAGTTCTTACGCTCATAAAATAATGTGTGCGTAAAGTCTATTTGAGCCATTTTACGCTCAAGGTTATTCAATAACCACTTTACGCAGGGGACCTATGACAGAGCTATTTTACGCTCATCTCACTGTTTTACGCTCAGAGGATATTGGAGCTGTTTTTACGCCCTATTCTTTCTGGCCAGTATGGAACGTGGTTTGCTTACATGGCCTTCATGCCATATATTTCGAAGAACGTGTGTACATGCATCCTATTCTCGCTGATATGATGGGACGCGTGTCAACGTATGCAAAGGATGACTCTGATCATGGGTGGCAGTTGTTAGCGTAAAGACAGATTTTGGTGTCTTTTTACGCTCAGAAGCCCCAGTCTATAAATAGACTCATTTTTCTCAAAGAGACAGACAGAAAGAGAACATAAGAGAATACAGAGATCAGGACTTCGAGATTTTGATTCTCCAGAGCATTCTTCTTCAACTTTTCTTCCAGAACAGAGTGAAGCAAAGCAGGAAAGCATTCGGCCTCGCCATCAGTGCCCAAGTGCGTCGATACCTTTCTGGTGACTTAGTTCTTCCAAGTTGTTCTACTTCAAGCAGTGATCTTCTTCATCATCATATGGTCCAAGGAACAAAGTGATCATTTACGAATCAGACTTCCATAGCAATACTTTCCCAGAATCAAATTTGTACTTCTTGTACTCTTTTTCTCGTTTTATTTTCAAAATCCAACACATTTGTTTGGCAATTTTGTTAAGTGAAACATTAGGGACTAAAACCAGCATATCACAACAGAATATTAAAGATAATAAATAAAAAACTGATAATAATATAGATAACAACAGTAAACTGAGTACGAGGAAACCATTCAAGTAGCCAGGTCACAACCCTTAAACCAAACAAGGACCGGGGTTGCAGCCCTTCACCTGAATAGAAACCCATCTCAAATACTATTGGTACAATGAAGACAATAAACGAAGAGAAGACACAGAACTGCTCCGGGAGCCAGGTTACAACTCTTAAACCAAATAAGGACCGGGATTGTAACCCTTCGCCTGAACAGAACTGGACCCCCGATCTTTATTGCTATGGCCAGTATAAATAATCATGGTATTAAGGTAAGGTAAAACATGACGAGCATGGCATGGGGTTGCAATAAGATAATAAACGAAGAGAGGACACAGAACTGCTCCGAGAGCCAGGTTACAACCCTTAAACCAAACAAGGACCGGGGTTGTAACCCTTCGCCTGAACAGAACTGGACCCCTGATCGTTATTGTTAAGACAAGCACAATTAATCATGTCATGTCACAATCTTGTACATGATCAGGATAAGACTAAGCAGGAATAAACTCCATCCAATCAATCACGGCCAATCAAGAGTACGGCTTTATACTTTTAACTATCTAGGATTATTACATGCCTAGTTATTAGCAAGATGCAATGATATTATCCCAACAGCCACAAGCCCTGCAGACTATCCGGTTATCCGGGTCGAATGTCCGTTCGAAGAATGCAACACGTGACTGTGTGCTGGAAATGTGCCCTACTCATCGGTAGGCTACAAGTCCACTTAATGCGCCCAGATAACGGGATTGCCTGTAGCTGGAAATCTCTTCATGTCTACTGAATTATTCTAGTTTATTAGCCTTAGTCAATTACTGTAGGTATTCCTGACCGTGGTACTCAGGGATCCCTATCCTAGACATGATGCAAGACAGTACTGGTTTATTTTGTACAAACACAATAATCTACGGTGTTCAGGCCATTCAATTCTGTCACGACATGCTAGCCGTCGCAACCGCATTCGAAATATATATCATGGCAAATTCATTGTCAAGAGTGCGCCACGACGGGTCACTATCATGTCATGTCATTATTTAAAATTAATATTAACCTGGTATAAGCGTGTATGCAATAACTAAATATAAACAGGGTGCAAGAGTTGTGGAGGAATCATGCGGCTCAGGGAGACGGGGTATAACTTCCACATACGAACCTAAAATGAGGTGCTCCAGAGATATTCGAAAAGGCAAGACAAAGATCTAAAACTTTCATGTTTTAAATTTTTCGAAATTCTGGCTAAAAAATAGCTTAACTTGGCAAAAACAGTCATTCTGTGCACTTTTTACGCCAAAAATTCAATTCTGTGTAAAATACGTAAAAGGGGAGGGTTCCAGCGTAAAATTTTACATTCTGGGTACCATCCAGCATAAAATACGCAATTTCAGGGTTTCCTGCGTAAAATCTTACATTCTGGATGATATCCAGCGTAAAATACGCAATTCCAGGGTTCCTAGCGTAAAATCTTACATTCTGGATGACATTCGGCGTAAAATATGCAATTCCAGGGTCCCTAGCGTAAAATCTTACATTTTGGATGATATCCAGCGTAAAATACGCAATTCCAGGGTCCCTAGCGTAAAATCTCACTCAGCCGACATGAAAAATCCAGAAAACTTGTTTTGGCCATAAAAACTTCATTTTAACTCGAAATGAGGTGAATCAAAAACCAAATTCACACGAAATTTCGTGCTCTTGCTCATGGAACTATTAGTTTTTGAAAATAACAAGTTTTAGTAGATCAAAACCAAGAAAACTCCATGAACTAAAAGTTATATAGTAGATCTAGAAGAATCTATCCATCAAAATTAAAAACTCCAAGTTCTAAAGAGGCGTGTAATCATGTAAAGAAGAGAATGGAACAATAAAACTTGAGATCCATCATGAAGCAAGTTGCACTTGCCTAGGGCTCTTGGGTGTAGGTGGAGAGTAACGTATGAGGAAGAGGAAGAGTGAATGAGGAGAGAGAAAGAGTGTTGGGTTAATAAATGGAGATGGTGGTGATAGGTAAGGGTTCTCCACTTGGTTAATGATGAACCAATAGCAACCCAAGCCGAACCAAGCCAACCCAAACAAGCCGAACCAAGCCAGGAGACATGCAATACGAGTCAGATACGTACACGTATTCCAAAATACGTAATTATGAACTATGGTCATCACAGCAGTCCATCATGCATGAAGGACTGCAAGAGAACTGGACAGTCCAAGTTTAAACTTTCTGTTAACAAGGACTGCCCAGTTTCCTGGGCAGTCCTAGTTTAAACTTTCTTCTCCTCTTCGTTCAACCTTCCGGCATAGGGATGACCAGTAAGTGTCTCCGCCAGCGTATGATTGTGCATCCTATTTCTGACATCAACTGTCCACTTTCCATCATGTCTTGAGACAAGCACTATCTTGAAAGGACAACCACACTTTCTGGATCCTACCGCCTTCTCCGGGACTTTTTTTGGGCACATTCTTCTTTCCTGCGATGAAGCCTAAATGTTCCACCTCTTTCGCATCCAAGATCAGCAGTTTTACTACACGATGGGCCTCATAATGACCTTGAAATGACAAGGACTGTGTTTGCTTGCCTTCCAACTTGTCTGTATCATTCTAATGCTTTTGCATAAGATTCAAAGACGACATCCATTGAGAATATATTACTCAAGTCAATGAAAATAGGAGGTGGTATGCCCTACATTAAATTTCAAAAAAATTGCCAATCACAATTACAAAAAAAAATACAATATGAACAACTTCAGGACTGTCAAGAAAAATTGGCATTCCTTCAGGACTGTACAACAGGACTGCCAGACAGTCTGGCTGTCCTTCGTGTTTTATAGACTGCCAGAAAGTCTGGCAGTCCTATTTTACACTAGTTCTGCACATAGACTACCGCGTAATCTGGCAATCCTTCGTGTTTTATGGACTGTCAGAAAGTCTGGCAGTCCTGTTGTACAGTATTTCTACAAATAGACTGCCGCGTAATCTGGCAGTCCTAGTTACTTCTTGGACTGCCATGTTTTGTGGCAGTCCTATTTTACACTAGTTCTACACATAGACTGTCGCGTAATATGGCAGTCCTTCGTGTTTTATGGACTGCCAGAAAGTCTAGCAGTCCTGTTGTACAATATTTTTACACATAGACTGTCGCATAATCTGGCAGTCCTAGTTACTTATTGGACTGCCATGTTTTGTGGCAGTCCACCTTTACAGACTGTTTGTTTCGGGACTGCCACAATATGTGGTAGTCCTAGTGTCCAAGTCTTCGGAAGAACTCTACGTGTCGACTACGTATTTGGTCGGTCGAAAATTTATCGAGAGTTCTTTGGATGTTTTGTCGTGTTCTTCGGAAGATCCGGGTTCCCCGATTGATAGACATGATGATCCATTTTCTTCCATAATTTTTACATTGGGACAAAATATAAGATTATTTCAAAAGAACAAATTATTTAAGAAAATTTGTCTATTAGCTGACGTAATCGTACCGAATATACTAAGAATCTTCCTTGGAGAATCTTCTAGGGTTTGGAGAAATGTGGGGTTGAGAAAAAAGTTGGGAGCATAACTAGGATTTGGAGAAAAAGGGGGAGAGAGAATGGAGAGTGAAGAAGACGACAAAAATTATAAGAGTTATCTTTTATACCTACCACTTGGATAGCCCTGAGTAATTTTTTCAATGACAAACTTGTAAATAATGGAAAACCAACACTTGGCTAGCCCGATCAAAATGTTATGTGTCCTTATAATTTGCCTTTGTTAATCTCTACTTCCTACATTTATCTTGAGAACCAAAACTGGATATGATGTCATTCTTGTTTGGGCAATTGTGTATATTTCATTTCTTAGTTGATAAATTGATTTGGTTTTGTGTACAAAACATAAGAAGAATATGTTGTGGTTCTTCTTCGATAGCTGACCCTTGAGTTTGAATCCCACAGAATGATAGTTTTTGAGCCATCGTTCTGGACCAAAACCTTAAATTAATCTTTGAAGATCAGGCAATCCTTTTAGAGCCTATATTGCGTGTTCTGACCACTCATTTATGCAATTAATTTGATTTAGCTCGATCGATATCGGTACAACAACATCTCTCATACATATATAGATTAGGGATCATCATTTAGCTTTGGGTCGGACTTGAACGGACGCATAGTCCAAACTTGTATCGGTCGGATCTCGAATCGGACTCGGACGGATGGATGCATAGACCAAATCCGGTCCTATACCAATATAGACCGAGTTGGACTTTCCTAATGATCTGGTTCATCAGACTTTGGTCAACCGAATTGGGCGGACTTTTCGGTTCTGGCCAAATGATAATCCCTACCTACCGCGCATTGCAGAAGCAACTGCCGTGTCAATTTGTCCGTTGTATATTAGGGTTAATTACAAGCAGTAAGTTACATTCACGAATGGAAAGGACAATAATCATTCGTGGTAGCTTACTGCTTACTGCTTGTCCTTCCCATTCGTGGTAGCTTACTGCTTGTCCTACCGCGCAATATAGTAGCTTACTGCTTGTCCTTCCCATTCGTGGCCAGAAAAATTGCGCGAGAACAACATATTTTTATTTTTCTCTCTCGCATTCTTTATTCCTCCTCTCCACCATCACTTCTCACCAACCAGTTCTCAAAATGCTCTCTTTCTCGTCCTCCTCCACTGCTCCTCCATTGACCATTCTCCTTCTCCTCCTCCTCTCCTCCCTCCGTCCGGCCACCTCCTGCTACCGATCCATCATCAGCTTCGGCGACTCCGTCACCGACACCGGAAACCTAATCCGCTACCCCGGCCGCGAGAACGACCACGCCACCCGCCTCCCCTTCGGACGGACCCACTTCGGCCGCCCCACCGGGCGCTTCTCCGACGGGCGCCTCGTCGTCGACTTCCTCGCGGAGGCGTTCGGGCTGCCCCCCGTGCCCCCTTTCCTCGGAGGGGCCGGAGACGGCGGGGACGGGTTCCGGCGCGGCGTGAACTTCGCGGTCGGGGGCGCGACGGCGATCGACAACGACTTCTTTAGGGAGAAGGGGTTCCACGTCCGCTGGCCCAACTACTCGCTGAATGTTCAGCTGGAGTCGTTCAAGAAGTTACTGCCTTCGCTATGTAGCTCCGCTTCAGGTAAGAGGGATCGATATCGTACTATTTGGCGTTGATTTTAGTAAGAATTTTTGGATCTAAAGATGAAATTTTACTTGATTAGTAGAAGAATAGTTGATGATTTTGAAAGAATCTCGATCTACTAATAAGTAGACTAGTACAATACCCTGCAGATCTGGCAATTTCCAAATAAAATTTAGGGGATTTTTCTTCCACGAATCAGTCACAATTTGGCTATTGAATGTCAAGCTTAAGACTTGTCTGTTATTGAATAAAAAAAAAACCAAGTTCTTCTCCTTCACCGGTTCGTTTGGATGTTAACGTTGGAGAGTCGTTCTTCATTTGTCCCATTAATATGGCCGTTAATAGTCAGCTATGGGGGTTGGGGATTTTTTGCTATATAAGAACTCATTTTCGCCCTTGGTTAGCACATACTCTTTTTTAAATACCAACGCTACTATTTTGATCCTTGTTTCTAAAGCAAACCTCCTTCCTATCCTATGTTCATTCTCCTTCGCGTTCATTCTGGGCAAAGCTAAGTTCGGATCACTCTCTTGAAGCTGTCTGCGGTGACGAGAAGCCGATAGCACGGAGGTTTTACCTCTAGGAGAGTTCGAAAAGAAGCATGCACATAGACCTCGGATAAACTCTTAGGGCAGTGCGTAGTGCTCGACTTCCCGAGAGGCCGGTAACACTAAATCTTGTTATTTTTTGTTTACATGATTTAAAAAGAAGATTGGAACAAGAATAACCTCATCAATTTAACAACTATGCCACTATTTAGTTTCTTAAGTTATAAAGGAAGTACGTAAAAGGAAACCGTAAACTCAAGGGGAGCAGCCATCTAACCTAGGTCTATGTCCATGCCGAGAAAGAACGTCATATGTGACTGTGCTCAAAACAGTCAACAAGAGTTATCACAATTGTAGCTTACTACATGGTATCGCTACATAGGAGTGATCATGATCCTGACCCTTAGCTCTCAACTTTCCACCAAAATAACACGCATCTCCACTATAATCTCAAAACCCTAACTTTAACCCCAATCATCAACCCTAGCTATCATCATTACCAAACCCCATCGTCTTCTCTACTAAAACCCTAGTCCTATTCCTCTCCGCACCCCTTATTTATCCATTCCTCTAAAACCATCCTGTAGGAAAACCATCACAGTCAGAAAAATTAATCAATAACCACTCCTCCAGATACTAGAGCAAGCTAAGTTAAAATCTCCTTGGCTAGCATTTTAAGTGTGTGCTATAAAAAAATATACCGCTCCGTGGATCCAACTCTCCGCCCATAATGAGCCTTCAAGTCTTTAACATGTGGGTGGCGTTTTAGAATATTATAAATATATAACCCTCAATCCCCTCATCACAACTCTAGAGCTTTGGTGTAGTTAGAGGGACTTTAACATTGTTGGGATAAGGTTATAATTTATAAGAAAGAAAACACTAACTTGTAGAAAGGTTTATGAATTCTGCATTTAGGAAGCACAAACACTTCAAATCGGTATCGCACCGTGTCAGACATGAGAAAAGAATTCTAGAATAGACAAGGATATGCCAAAATATGTGCCTTGTCTTTTATGTCTCCATTGTCTTTTGTCATCTTCATGTCAGTGCATTCTTGTCCATGCAGGCAGAGGTACTCTGCTTCCAACTTTCACAAATTGTTTTGCTTACCACTAAATAATGATCTCCTGGAAATGTTTCTTTGTAAAGTTTTGGACTTCGTCAGTTCTATTACTGTAGTCAACTCACCTTTATGCTCAATTTCCGCCTGAGAAGTAAAATTAGATACATAAAACATAAGTAGCCATAACTGATGTGGCTAGATGATAATGCAAGCGATAATGCTATGCAGGAGATTTCCCATCCCAATTTATCGTTTCTAATCTTATGTGGTGTGCACTAAAAGAAGAAGGGGTATGTATGCACCTATGGATACATGCCACATAGTATTCGTATGCCACTTAGGTATTGTGATTGAAGACCAAGATGGAAAGTCGTGTTATGTAGCATACATTACCATGTTGAAAGCAAAAAAGAGAACAAAATGAAGGTAGTAACAACTACCTGCTGTTAGTAGATGTCCTTCACTAGCACCCTTCCAATTTTCCAATTAGGTGAAAATGTGACACCATCTACTTGTATAATCTCTCTTATTAATTGTGACAGAATGTAAAGACTTCCTAAGCAAATCCCTTGTCCTTGTGGGTGAGATTGGTGGTAATGATTACAATCACGGGTTCTTACAAAGAAGAAATTTCGCTGAGATTGAAGCCCTTGTTCCTAAAGTCATCGATGTCATTGCTTCAGCAGTAACGGTGAGCATATAGAAGTAGCCCATTGAAGAATTTCATTTCTTATTTACTTTTGCCAATATCATTTAGTTTATTTAATTGTAAAATCCATTTGGTTGCTAGGAATTGATTTCTCTGGGTGCAAGAACACTAGTGGTTCCTGGAAACTTCCCAATTGGATGCGTGCCAGTATACCTTGCAATGTATAAAAGCAATCAAGAAGAGGATTATGAACTGGATACAGGTTGCATCAAGTGGATGAACGTGTTTGCAGAGTATCATAACCATAAGCTCCTAGAGGAGTTGGATAGACTTCGCAAACATAATCCTTCAACCACAATTATATATGTTGATTATTACAATGCCGCCATGAATATCTTCAGGTCTCCTGATTCATACGGTGAGTTATTTTTTACTTACAAAATCAGCATGGACACACCTGTACACACTAGATACATACTATATGATCACCAAGGCAAATATACGTTTTCTACCTTTTATTTGTAATGTTGTATGGGTTTTGTGATTTTCTGGAAGTATTAGTTTGAGCTTGAAGCACGAGACGTAACCTTTCTAATAGCTTATTCAGAATTCAAAATAATGATTGCATTAACACATCCATCTCAAGTGTATGTTGTATAACATTTACCATTAAGGTTGATATTATGTTAAAAGATTTGGTAACACTAATATATGACAAATTGGAGGTTTCCTAATATTAAATATACTACTACAACAACAAAAGCCTTCATCTAAAATATTTGGTCGGCAATGCGCAATGTAGACATCACAGCCATATATATATAGGCTATTTGTTCATGGTCCTTTACGCTTTCTTTATCTTTTTTCAGTGTATTTAATGGCCATATTGCAGCATGACATTATTATGCATTTCGAAGAGTAACTCAGTGTACTAATGTACTTTATGTATCTTCTCTAGAATCGATTGGTAGTTCTTTATCAAGAAATATTAAAATGTAAGCAAGACATTATATTTTTTATAAAGCATGTAGATATCTAAGATTTAAACATGGATGTGGAAGTTCCTGAAAAGATTCCTCTTTTAGACTACTTTTCTTTCAAGAACTGGATGCAGAGATATCGGATTCGAAGGTAACAGTAAGCAGACAATAGTTGGAACTTAGAAGAGCATATCCCTTGGATCCTTACACAACTATGCTTTGTGTGAAACGGAGGGGTAGTTTTTGGTTTATTTTGGTACAATACTATGTTAGTAAGAAGATACTCAAATCTAGAAATATTTGTTACATTAGTTGTTACGAATCAATGTGTAAAATAGACTGTGGTAATAGTGTGAATTGTGCAAGCATAATTTCGGAGTACACTTTAATTTAGCTATTAATTTGAGATAAGTAGAATCTTGTTTGATCAAACACGAGATACAAGTATTAAATTATAATATGATAGTGTTAAATATGGTAATTTCTCTAGTCAAAGAGTCGTGGCCCAAGTGGTCAATACTTAGGACATAAGAACCAAGGTGACGCGGGACGGAAAATAAGATCAGCATTAAGTTGGAAATATATGAAAAATTGGGCGCAAAAGTTTTAAATGAAATGTGAACAATCAAATACTGTCAATTTATAACAAATAATTGTAATAGAAATACAAAAATAATAATTATGAATACCCAATTGTAGTATGGCGTGTGAGTTAAGCCGGATCACTAGGCATCAACATCGGAGGCGGAAAATAAATAAGATAGAGAGATCCATTTTACGGTTTTGGCATCACACCATACAAATTCAAAATATATTTTTCATTTTTTAATTCTTCCATCAATAATTTATGAACTTACAGACTATTTATAGACTCTTAAAACATGAAAAAGAAGATAAAGCTAATCTCTACATGCTTATTGATCCCTAAATAACTTAATTGTTACCGATAAAACATATAAAAATAATCTCTATTTAAAATAACCAAAATAACTAAAAGATAACAAAAAAAAAATCTAAATTGGTTTTCCATCAACCTTCCCGACTTCGAAAAATTTACCTCATGGCGAATCATGTAAGCGTGAAATCCGACAATTATGCTTCTGGTGGTGTCGTCCAAATCGGTCATGGCGAAGACCTCTACTTCGACAAATTAATCAATATTGAGACTTCTGAAAAGATGACGGCATTCCACGGTGGTACTGACGTTGTGGAGGTGGAAGAAGCATAATGTCCAACATGGACCTAACATCAAGCACCTCAATAAATGGTGTTTGTCTCGGTGCGTCAAAATAAAATAAAATGATCGTCCCTACAATCAATTATTATTTTCTGTAAACTACTACATTTATTCATAACCAACAAATAATAAAAAATGTTCACGAGCCTAACTATTGGGACATGTTCAAAATAGTTAGAAGACCTGATAGGTTCTTTAAATTCATTTGAATGATCAAACCTATTTGATCCTTATAGTGATGATATATAAATATCAAAAATATTTTTTGTTTTAAACCTAGACCTAGTTTTAACTACAAATCTAATGTCTCATAATTATGATAGGATCATTAGGTTCATCTAATGGATACTCTAATGACGTGGTCGACTCCGGTTTGAACTCTACTTGTGTATAAAAGTCAACTATTTTAGGTTCGTTAGGTTCAACTAATGGGACTCGACTATTTGTGTATCAATACTAGTCTCTTCCTAACACCATGATTGGCAAATATAGCTTTTAAAAGTGTATCACGTTCAGAAAGGAAAAGATACTTAAAACTTTTTAATGAACTCTTCATGATCCGTATTTTAGTTTTAATTGCTTCCTACGTCTTTACCTACGAAAAAAAAAATCCTTAAACTAGGGCTCTCACGCAGGAAGAAGGCCTAGGAAAAAAAAATATAATTTGTATAAAATTTGGAATTTATGAAAAGTTGGGTGCAAAAGCTTTAAATGAAATGTGAACAATTAATTCTTATAAATTTATTACAAAAATTATAAAAGTGATACAAAATATAACAATCGACTTAAAGTTAGTAGAAATATCCGGTTTGGATTGACGTGTTGGTGACTTCGGATCTCGATGTTGGACTTTTGTACTCGAGACCCAGCTAGACCTCAACATCGGAGGCGGAGAAGAAATAGAAATATCCACTTTAGGGTTTTGATATTGCACCATACAAACTCAAAATAGATTTCTCATTCTTTAATTCGTCGATTCTTCTATCAATTATTTATGAACTTACAAACTCTCAAAACATAAATAGAAGATAAAGCCAATATCTTAAGACTTATTTCTAAGATAACTTAATAGTAATTGATAGAACAGATAAAAATAGTCTCTATCTATCAAACCATTGGTTTTCCATCACCAGGTATATTGGGTGGAGGTTCGAGTCCCCTTGGATGCGTTATGGTCTTAATTAAAAAGGGATGAGATTTGAGATGCACTTGGTGGCTTGCGGACAGATAGGGTCATGCTAGTGACGATCATTCCGAACCAGGCGGTGTGTGCATCAGAGCAAGGTCGAGGGACCTGACCGGAGCAGTGTGTGCAACAGAGGAGGATTGAGAGATCCGAGCAGAACAGAGCATGACGGTGGATAATCAAGAGTGGATGAATCCGAGTGTTACAATACATGCGACGGAGGGGAGAGAGAGGATCAAAGTAACTCCGGACATAGTCCGTGTAATAAAAATCCAAGCTTCAAGCCGGATGCTATAAGTACTTGTTCCAAAAGAACATAGCAATTTCTCTCAAAATTAGATATTTATTGAAGGGTTTTATAGATCTAAATCCCTTAACTATTGTTGATTTTAAGTGAGATACCCTATATGTTGTTATTTGTTTTGAGGTCCCCAATACAAGGAAATAGTATGCCTCCATTGTAAAAGTTAACCCATAGCTTAGTTCTAACCTGATATGGTGTAGATCAAAATCCCCGTAGTCTTTATAAATCGAAATCCCTTGAATATTGTTGATTTATAGTTAGATACTCTATATCTTGTTATTTGTTTAGAGGTCCACAAACTTTACAAGTAGTATGCCTTGTAAAGTTAACCCATAGCTTAGTGTAACCTGATATGATGTAGATCAAATGTCCCTAGTAAAAGCCAAAAGAAGTCAAAACGAAACACACATCGGAAACCCTATTTCTCCTCCCATAACCCTTTTCTTCCCTAAAATCTTAGCTTTCCAATTATAGAAACCTATTTAGCAGGAGATGGGTTGGCATCTAGCTAGGAAGCACAGATACTCCAAACATGCCGGCCGTGTCATGTCGGACACATAGCAAACACGTATTGACACAAGCCGAACACTCCCATAAAAAATAGGACACACCAAAATAGGTGCCGTGTCCGTGGCGATGTATCCTTACCATGCCATGTTGTATCTTTGTCTGTGTAATATAGGTTGGCATGAAGAGGTGGTAGGAGAGTGGCAGTTTCAGGAGAAAGGTGGTGGGTTGCGACGACAGATGGAGGTGGTTAAAGAAATGTGGTGGGAGGAAACTAGTTGATAAGAGGTAGGTTAAGAGGGTTCAATGGGAAAGAAGAGTCCTGATCAATTAATGAGGAAAATGTGAGTTTCATTGCATACAAAACAATCAGAAGTAATAATACCACTGCCAAGCTAATTTGAGCTTCTTATAACGAACAAATCATACAAATTGGGGAATCCCTGAGCATATAACTAGAATTAGGGAACCATAGTTGAAAGGTTTATGTGCACATTTCTAGAGAACCTTAATCTGATCATGTTTTTCTTTATTTAGTGAGTGTATGTAGTCTCCTTCAGTACCATATTCGATAGAGTTGTATGAGAAAGGTATATGTCTACTCAAACCACATCAATGAAGAGTCTCATATTCGATAGAGTTGTATGAGAAAGGTATATATGTACTCAAACCACATCAATGAAGGACCTCAATGTAATTTTCTACAATGCTACGAAGCGATACTGACATCTATATATAAGATTGCAATAACAATCAATGTATACATACAGCGACATGCACGAACTCAATAAAAACAATGCATTGCACCAAACAGAGAATCATATGCTTAAGTGATGGAATCGAGATAGATAGTAAGTTAGCATATCTAGTATAGACATTGCCTAACCTAAGACGGTTAGAATAGCCCTCCTCCTTCTCGAGAGGTAGAAAACGAATGATTTAATATCATTGTGCATCTTGACTACTTATTTTGAAAATATAATTGCTTGCAGGATTTGGTCGAGAACCTTTTGCAGCATGCTGCGGTGGTGGTGGCGGCCCACACAATTTTGACCCGTCTATATTGTGCGGGAGCGATAAGGCTAAGGTGTGTGATAATCCATCAGAATATATATCCTGGGATGGACTGCACCTTACAGAAGCAGCATACAAAACGATTGCCGATATGGTAATACATGGACCTTTTGCCGACCCTGCTATCAACAGTACGTGTGCCTCGATAAACATGGAGGTCAACAACCACCACGAAGAGCTCTAGCTATTGTAACAGAAAGATGGCACTGCCAAAAGAGTTTTACATCAGAGATTACGATTCTTTGTCAACAATATCCAAGGCTGTTGGCAAATGTAACAAGTGAAGCTCTTTCCAGCTTGTCCTCTGTAAATATTAGAAACCCAGGTCCTATTGTTTTACTTCCAACTTGGGATTATGTACTCTTGTAGCAATGTGAAATATTTGCTTGAAGACAATAATTTGAATGATGCATTGTCGTATAGAGAGCTCACTGTTTTAGTTTATATACCCTTTATTTTTATTTTTTTCCTGAAAGTTCTTTTCGTCTGTTCATGCATCTTATCTTGGTTTGCAAGACTGAAGTGAAGTCGTTCTGATAGAGGATATTTTGGATTTTCTCAAGAGGTAATTGATTTGTTGGGGCAATGCATTTCCTGGAAGGAAAAAATTTGCTACATGTATGCAATTTTGAATATATTTGCATTTCCATAATCTTCTTCATGCATGCATATGCCTGTTTTGAAAGTCGGAAGGATTTATTTTAGTTGGGGTTAAATCTCCAGATAGGCAGATATTGAGCAGCATGTTTTTTTTTTTTTTGAAATCACACGTACACACACAATTGGGGGGCTCGAACCTTGCCGGCCCCTCCGGATGTCCGCTCTAATACCACTAGGCTAGAGAGCTCGGACTTGAGCAGCATGTTGCTGCTACGTTTTTGCTTTTGTCTAAAAAAAATGCTAAGTTTACAACCATTGGACTTATAACTCTATTACAACCGTGTATGTGACGGTTGCTAATTGGGTTCTTTTTCCCCCTCTATCTTAGGCTAGTGCATCACAACCAATATTTCTCGGTTTGGCGTTCTTGTTTATTCCATTGTTTAATGTGTCCATTTCAAAGTTTATGCACTGTCCTAAAGTTATTGCTCTGAATTGAGTCACATAGTTTGTGTTCTTTTATTTTGACCCTTGCAGTATTTTGAGATTTAAACATGAATATGAGGTCATGCCATCCATTATCCATGATGATGCATTTTGTATGCAAGTTCAACTAAAATTTTCTGGAAAATAACCAATTGAGGGGAAAATATTTCTATTATCTATTTTCCCCCCCTAGGAGTACCTTTTTTTTAAAATTGTCCATACTTACCTGCCCCGAAATTTGACCTAGTTACACCTGAACCTGGCCAGACCCATATCCAAACACAGACGCGAATCCTAACCGGGTATCACCCTACCAGACCCGACTTAAACCTGGCCGGACCTGGATCTAGCCTAAATCTGATTGGATCCGCGCTCAACCCAAACCCAACTCAAACCCGTCCCAAACTTGAATATGCGACTCTGCCAGGAAAAAGCCAGGATTTTGACTCAGATACGAACTGGATCTGACCTGGTTGGGACCCAACTCAAACTATCATGAGGTTGGTGCATGTTTGTTAGGGTAGTTCAAGACTAATGTCATGTTATTGGGAGTTACTTATGATGCCAAATACATAAATTATAAATTTCTCCCACATATAACACGCAAGCGCGCACACACACATATATATGTTAGATAATTGCAAAATTAGAAGTACTAAAGTAGTAGAGGTAAGACTATGTGGTTAGTTTTAAATAAGTCCAGTCCATCCGCAATATGTAGTAATGTAAAACATCAAACATATCAGGACCCAACGATGGAAGAAACTATTGAAGACATTCGTAATACGCAAAATATGTTATCCTACAACGACTTTGAGAATTTCTATTGTTTCATAAAAAGAAGAAGTGAAGTTCCAGTTGAGATTGAGTATATTGCCGAGACCGATGCAGCAAGAAGTTGTTCTGGATGAAGAAGTTATTGAAAGAACTAGGTGTTGAAGAGATTTGTTCTTCACTGTGATAGTTAAAGTCTAGCAAAGAATCATACTTTTTACTCAAAAGTCTAAGCATATCAACGTTTGCTTGTTTTAGTCCAACAATGGCTTCCTGAATCGACTAACTACGTGAAGAAAGGCACAATTAGGCCCTGGCGAATGTGACATGGGTTGACAATTTCAGGGTGACGGGGAGGGGACATGAACCCGTTAGTCATTGGGGAAAGTAGAAGAAGCTCACACTGTCACCCAAAAAGTACAAGAAGTTCGACGGGATGAGCATCATTACTAATTGGGACTCTCAAATACAACTTGGGACCAATATTTTTTTTTAAAAAAGGGCAAATGTAGAATGGATTGGATTCATACGAGAATAATAGGAAATGATAAAGTGAGCTCCGGTCCCAAAGATTGTGTGGTCAAAAATTGATGTAGGAAAAAATAATATGAAGTCTAGAATCTAAAAAATTGGGCTTCAAATTGAGACTTACTATTCTACAAAACGAGTTCCTACAATCTAGAATATAAAAATTGGGATGCCCAACCCTTAGCAGTTAGCACATATGGATAGAATGGGACCGAAATTGTAAAAATTGAAATTATGGATGAGACTTACTATTCTACAAAATGAGCTCCTACATTATAAATCTATAATCTAGAAAATGGGATGAGCCTTACTAATGATGCTCTAAGGGAAGAGCTCTAGAGTAGATGAGTCAAACTTTGTAAAATTCAATAAAATTATTTCTTACTTTTCATATGGGAAATAATTTATTTTATTTATATATCAAGTCCAATCAATTATCCATTGGTCGAATTATTAACTTGAAGTTTTGATAGGGTCTAATATGGTTGATGGTTCCGTTGTACAAATATAAGGCAATGATCGAATCTTTCATGTCCTACTTTCCACGCATTTATTTCTACCGTTATAATGCAGTTTAAAAACGGTTCAAAAATTAGTCGTCAAATTCGTTTGTATATCCACCATTCAAGGTTGGCTTCAGCATTTCAGAGATCCTAAACAAGTTCTAAAAATGAATCTCTTATCCCTCTATATAACTTTTATTACTTTATTTATGTTGTGGACAATTAGCTCAACCTCACATGTATATCAATATATGTGTCTCAATTTCTCTCTACAAGCTATCCCAACCTCTCTTTATATAGGAAGAGAGAGGTTGGGAGTTACATAATGAAAGGTCACTCATGAGTTACAAAATGAAGAGTCATGAGTTACAAATTGAAGAGTCACCATAATGAGATGAATTACAACACTCCCCCTTGGCTCTTCACAAACTCTGCTTGTAAACACCTCTGAGCTTCTTTGTCTGTCTGTAGCTTGCAGATTCAAAAATGACCACCTACTTGTGCCTCGTTAAAACCTTGCCAAAGAAAACCCAGTGGGAAAAAAAACTTCTTGTCAGGAAAAACCCAGTGGGAAAAACCGCTGATCGAAGGACAAAATAGTACACGATGGTTTAGAAGTATACACTGGATACTCCCCATGATCACAATAGTCCTTAGTGAATAAGAGATTTGAAGTGTGTCTCGTTAAAAACCTTGCCAAGGAAAACCCAATGGGAAAAAACTTGGTCTAAGGGAAAAAGAGTACACAAGCATACATCAGGATGCTCCCCTTTTCACTCGCACTCGACAGGGCGCGGGATATACGCACAACAGGGCGTTTGGGGGCGCTCGTTGGGGTGCTCCCCCTCACATGCACATAACAGGATACGGGAAACATGTTTTACTTAGGCTAGCTTTGAAAGCTTCCTAAGTCCAATCGCTCTGACATGTTTCTGGAACGAGTGTTTTGGCAGTGACTTGGTGAACAAGTCTGCACGGTTATTCTCCGATCCAATGTGTTGTACTTCAATCTTCTGAAGCGCTTGTTGTTCATGTGTAAAGAACAACTTGGGCGATATGTGCTTGGTAGCATCCCCTTTGATGTAACTATGTTTTGCTTGATCAATAACAGCGGTATTGTCCTCATAGACGACAACAGGTTCATCTGGGTCATATGGAAGATCACATGTACTTCGAATATGGCCAATAACAGCTCGAAGCCATACACACTCTCTAGTCGCCTCATAGAGCGCGAGTAGCTCAGAGTGGTTCGTTGAAGTAGCCACTAAGGTCTGTTTGTGAGACCTCCAAGAAATCGCCGTGTTCCCAATGGTAAAGACATAACCAGATTGGGAACGCCCCTTGTGTGGATCAGATAAGTATCCCGCATCGGCGTAGCCAACAAGGGTCGCGTTGCTTCGAGTGCCAAGAGCGTTGGACTCACTCAAAACCGCATAGGGATAGAACAAGCCCAAGTCCGTAGTACCCTTAAGGTAGCGGAAAATGTCTTTTATGCCATTCCAATGGCGGCGTGTTGGCGCGATGCTGTGTCGAGCTAGACAATGCACAACAAACGAGATGTCCGGTCTAGTACATTGGGCCAAGTACAATAAAGCGCCTATTGCACCCAGATAAGAGCACTCAGGACTTAATATCTCTTCGTCGTCCTCCTTTGGACGGAATGGGTCCTTAGTAATGTCTAGAGAGCGGACGATCATGGAAGTAGCGGACGGCTTAACATCAAAATGACTAAAGCGTCTCAACACCTTTTGGGTGTAGTTCGCTTGATGGACAAGAATTCCATCTTTACGGTGCTCGATCTGTAGGCCTAGGCAAAACCGTGTCTTTCCAAGATCCTTCATCTCGAATTTCCTCTTCAGGATATCAGCAGTTTCTGACAAGTCTTTTCGGTTCCTATGAGATTCATGTCATCTACATAGACCGCGATGATTGCGAATCCTGAAGTGGATTTCTTTATGAACACGCATGGGCAAAGTTCGTTATTAACGTATCCCAAACCGATCAAGTATTCGCTTAGGCGGTTATACCACATTCGCCCGAATTGTTTCAATCCATATAGCGAACGTCTCAGTCTAATCGAGAACGCGTTCCGTGGTCGGGAACTACTTGATTCAGGCATCTTTAGTCCTTCAGGGACTTTCATGTATATCTCTGTGTCTAGATCCCCGTAGAGATAGGCTGTGACCACATCCATGAGCTGCATATTCAGTTTTTCGGAAACTACTAAACTGATTAAGTAGCGGAACGTTATGACGTCCATTACGGGAGAATACGTCTCCTCATAATCAATTTCAGGGCGTTGTGAGAAGCCTTGCGCCACAAGGCGAGCTTTGTATCGCACAATCTCATTTCTCTTATTACGCTTCCTTAGAAAAACCCATTTGTGACCAACTGGTTTAACATTGGGTGGCGTTGGAGCAACGGGTCCAAACACACTTCTTTTCGCTAAGGAGTCTAGTTCAGCCTGGATTGCTTGTTTCCATTGTGACCAGTCCGTTCGTCGTTGACACTCGACAACACTACGAGGTTCCATGTCATCATTGTTCATAATGTCAGTGGCCACTGAGTATATGAACACATCATCGATGACAGTTTCGTTTTGCTTCAAAATATCGTCTAAGCTAGCATACTCGACGGATATTTCGAGGTTATCGGCATGATTAGGAATAGACGTTTCATCTGGAACGCGATCTTCTAATACATTACCGTGATCCTTAATGATCTCATGTGGCAAAACGCTTTTAACAAGATTTCTCCGCTTTCGGGACAGAACATCTTTGGAACCAACCGGTCTTCCCTTCTTCTTGGGAATAGCGGCGGACTGGACAGCCGATGGCAGCGTCCTTTGCTCGACGGGTTCGACCGGAGCAACATATTTCACAGGAACATGGCGTCTCTCAGGGACGTCTATCCTTGCAGGCACATTTGCAGCAGGTATAATTGATCTCGTGACTTTTGCTAGGTCGCTAAATGCGTCTGGCATTTGATTTGCAATATCTTGCAGACCTAGAATCCTCTGCACTTCCTTATCACTATGTGCAGAGGGGGGATCATGATGAGCAAAAGCGGGCACATGCCACACTAATTCACGTCATTCCTCATCAACGTTAGCGTGCATTTCTCCCCCTAACGACGGAAAGATTGCCTCATCAAAGTCACAATCCGCGTGTCTCGCGGTGTCACGTCCCAGAACCAGAATACTGGACGGAGGCGGACACAGCCAGCTACGTAATCCCAAAGTACGTTAATACTCTGAAATCACGTATAAGCTGTCAAGACATGGGGGTTACTCTACAAGCCATCAGTCAATCCTATGGTTTAACAATCCTAGGTATCTCAATCACAGGCAGTTATACAAGAGCAAAGAGTACGATCATCATACATACAATAGTAAGGCGTCCCGAACCATATATACATGAATGATCATGAAGCCAGTACCACAGAACTGAGGACTAGCTAGAGTATTAGTTGTACATGATAAGGACTAGCTATAGTCTAGAATACACATATCATGTTTATGCCCGTAGGCTACAATATCAAGGAAAATACCAAAACACGAGCTAAACACGTGCTCGGGGCTAAACGTTACAAGAGGAGAATTTACATATCAGTGGAAGAATGAAGAAGAAACCCACTGAGGCACTCTGGTGCTCCGGCTGGTCACCGTCGAGTAGATGTTGCGGTAGATCCTTCGGGCTCTTCTATTAGAACCTGGCCATGCAAAACCAGTGGGGTCAGACCCCAAATAGCAAGTACCACAAAGGAGGCCGAACTATGAACTTAAACCAGCAATCAATAGCAAACAACAAGCAATAAGTAAGGGAGGATCGAGATTCGTGCAGTACCAATGCACTTATCCCGAACATAGGAAGACAGTAAGTAAACTGGAGAACATGTTAAATAAATAGAACTGGGCAGGTGATATACGATGAGATAACCATGGGACTATTCAGATAACCAGGTTACAACCCGTAAACCAAACAAGGACCGGGGTTGTAACCCTTCGTCTGAACAGAACTTGGTTTCTCCTACCATTTATCGGCAGGATAAAATAAGAAATCAGGACATGTAACGATCATGTACAGGACAGGGCGAATATGAACAATCAGGTCATGTGACAATCTTGTGCAGGATCAAGTCAAGACTAGACTGAGTTAGACTCCATTCAATCAATCACGGCCAAGCAATAAGTACGGCTTGATACTTTAACTAACTAGGGTTATCACAGGCCTAGTTACTAGCAAGATGCAATGAGATTCTTCCAAGTCCGGTTACCCGTTTGTTACTACCTGAATGACCCCAGCAAAGAAAAGGAAAAGATAGCATGTTATAGCAGACACACTGTAGTAAGATACATATGTCCTAAGGTACCACGCTCGACGGCGGGCTGGAAGTGCGCTCATCTCGACGGATAGCAACAAATCCCATGTATATATATATATATATAAGGCCAGGATCAAAGGGGCAACAGGTAACTGGGAAAGTCTCTCCATGAACTACTGGATTATTCTAGTAATTAACCTTAGTCCATTTCAGTATGAATCCCTGACCGTGGGAAACCAGGGATTCATGTCCTAGACATGATGCAAGACGAGACGGTAGCTTATACAAGCACATTCAATACAAACACCCACGGTGTCAGGATACTAGTTACTTCTTGTCAGGAGTGCGCCACGACGGGCCACTATCATTATCATTATTACTTATCAAGAGTGCGCCACGACGGGCCACTATCAAGTCATTATTACTTATTATTTCAAGTTATCATGCCAAGAGTGCACCACGGCGGGTCACTATCAAGAATCAGGTCAAGCATATCATGTCAAGAATATCATGTCAAGTTCATTTCAAGAGTGCACCATTACGGGTCACCGTCGTGTCATGTCATTTATCAAAGAAGGAAGAAACTTGCACAATTAAACAATAATATATTAATAATATATATATATTCTTGAAGTCGAAGAAAAATTCTAAAATTTTCATGTTGGGAGTGGGAAGAAATTCTGACCACAATTCAGGCAAATAAAATATTTAAACAATCAAAGTGGGACCCATGCGGTCCAAAAATGGGAGAACAAACATGCGGTCAAAGAGAGTGGGAGGCCACCCATGCGGCCAGGAAACAATAACTAGGCCATGAAATCAAATAAGACAAAAGATAGTGGGATCCTCATTAAATGCAAACTCCCACTTCAGAAAGCAAGTCAACTAAAGAAAGCTATGTGGGACCCCCCACAATTAATGCAATAAGAAAAGGTTCACGTGAACCATTTAAATATAGGTTCACGTGGCCAAGCAATGATGACATATAATAGAATATATCATGCAAGTACAGGCAGCTCCACAAAGCCATGCGGTCCAATATTGAATTCAAAGTTCAAAAGTACAATGGCCATGCGGCCAGCAAGTGAGAAAAGGCCATGCGGCCAACACATATTTGATTGGTCAACAATAATTCCATGCGGTTCAGACATGTACATGCGGCTCAACAATTTAGTAGTTGCAAACAATTACAAATGCAAAGGAGCTTAAATAATACATTTTATATAAAGTCATGCGGCTCACTACTGTGCGTGCATGCAAGCAATGCATGCGGCTACACTAGAATTCCATGCAAGAATTACTTTACTAAGACTTAATGGCATGCTTTATAAGGTAAGGATTAATATGCAAAAGGCATTAAGTTATAAAGAAAGGACTTGAATGCAATATGCATTAAAGTAAGGTCTCAAATGAAAAATGCATTAAACTCTCAGGAGCTTATGCGGCTGTGCTTCCAAGCACATAATGCATATAAGACAAAAATGCATATAAGGACAAAATTGGCTTGGGTTTAAGCCTATGCGGCTGCTGGCCTTAGAGAACTTGGAAAATGCACTAGGAAAGTGCATTTGAATGCATTAATTGCTCTCCCTTTCTCAGCCCATGCGGCTAGCATCAGGAGAACTTGGAAAATGCATAAAAATATATGCATTAAGAATGATGCATTAAATACTTCCTTTAAAGCCTATGCGGCTCACCCAGAAAAGCATTGGAAAGTAAAGAAAAGTGCAGTGGGAATTGTACTTAAGAATACATTAGGTGCAAATGCATTAAATGCATGCTTAAGGCATGCGACTGGAGACCCAAGGCCATGCATTATTTAATGCATCTATTACTTCAAGCTCATGCGGCTACAACCAAGTGTCACATGCGGCTGACTTTAATATTGCATTAAATAATGCATGCAAAACTAATTGCTTGCTATTAAGTGCCATCATGCCAGAAAATAATTAATGCTGCCATGCTCATGCGGCTAGGCAAGACTCCTGCGGCCAAAACAAATGCAAGCCAGCAACATTTTGTTGCCAACTGAGAAAAGTTCATAGAAAATACCATGGCTTCTCCACGCCACCCAATTTCCCACAGGAGTCCAAATTTGGACTTTCATAGGTCAAAATGGGGTAGAACGAAATTCTCTACAACATGGAACTGTCAGTTATAAAAAATGTACAAGTTTAACAGATCAAAACTTATAAAAACTGAAAGTACCACAAAGTTAGATCTACCACAATCTAGCCATCAAAATTGAAAACTCCAAGTTCTAAACATGCTTAGAATGTAACAAGGAAGAGAATGGAACAAACGAAATAGAAATCGTCCAACATTCGGCAAGGTGTACTTGCCTTGGGCTGGAGGAAGAAGATGAAGATGGAAATGAAAATAATGGAGGAGAGAGAGTGGTAGGTGGCTTATATAACAAGCTTAAGTTATCTCCACCATTCATTCCTCTCCACTCAATCTAATCCATACACCTCATCCATAAAGAACCAAACTAAACCAAACCAAGTCCAAGCCAAACCAAACCAAGTCAAAGTGGAACCGAACCAAATAAAACCAAATCCAAGTTAAACCAAGTCATAAAAATCCTACACTTAGGAAAAATTTTAAAATATCACGCAAATCGATAAATATGAAATACGGCTCAAATAAACACGTATCCGTATAAAATACTGATACAGTGAGACGGGTCTCACAACTCTCCACACCTTAGAAAAATTCCGTCCTCGGAATTTCCTGAGGCTAGTCGAGCAAGATAACAAAACAAAAGCTCCAGAAAACTCAACAATCTCAATAAATCAAGCATGGCATATAAGTAAGGTAAAACAACCAGTAATGTAAATAAACGCGTAAGCAGTAAATAAATGCACAAGAACAAATACAATCATGATCAAGAAGGGCTGGAGGCATATGGATCAATATGACTCCTGAGTCAGTTGTGTAGAAACCAACGTCCTTGCTGGCCTAAGCTGACTCCCAAAATGGATAAAAGTCAAGCCTCAAGGTAAGTCGGTACCAATGACTTAGTTCAAGACATGACTCTACCCAGAACGTGTCATCGTACCAATGAGTCTGTTTCAACTACGATGACAGAAGCGACTGGCTGATCGGGATAGACTGACATCTCTGCCTGCATGCTGAGACTGATCCTCCATAACTGGCCTGGCTGAAGAATGCTGAGCTGCTCTCGGCAAAACACGAACAAGGTAATCAGAAGGATCAAGAACAGTGCCCTTGAAAGTTGAAGGACACAAGATCAAATCATGGGAACAGGAATGATCAATGATCAAAACAGATATCAAGTCAAGTATCAGAGGTAGAGAATAATCCGAAGGAGATCAATAAGGACAATCGTGATTGAGATATCTAAACATGATAACCCCCACAAATCTGAAAATCGAGATTCAGACCTGCATGGTGCCACCACTAAAACCATGTCACGCCCCAGAACCAGAATACTGGACGGAGGCGGACACAGCCAGCTACGTAATCCCAAAGTACGTTAATACTCTGAAATCACGTATAAGCTGTCAAGACATGGGGGTTACTCTACAAGCCATCAGTCAATCCTATGGTTTAACAATCCTAGGTATCTCAATCACAGGCAGTTATACAAGAGCAAAGAGTACGATCATCATACATACAATAGTAAGGCGTCCCGAACCATATATACATGAATGATCATGAAGCCAGTACCACAGAACTGAGGACTAGCTAGAGTATTAGTTGTACATGATAAGGACTAGCTATAGTCTAGAATACACATATCATGTTTATGCCCGTAGGCTACAATATCAAGGAAAATACCAAAACACGAGCTAAACACGTGCTCGGGGCTAAACGTTACAAGAGAAGAATTTACATATCAGTGGAAGAATGAAGAAGAAACCCACTGAGGCACTCTGGTGCTCCGGCTGGTCACCGTCGAGTAGATGTTGCGGTAGATCCTTCGGGCTCTTCTATTAGAACCTGGCCATGCAAAACCAGTGGAGTCAGACCCCAAATAGCAAGTACCACAAAGGAGGCCGAACTATGAACTTAAACCAGCAATCAATAGCAAACAACAAGCAATAAGTAAGGGAGGATCGAGATTCGTGCAGTACCAATGCACTTATCCCGAACATAGGAAGACAGTAAGTAAACTGGAGAACATGTTAAATAAATAGAACTGGGCAGGTGATATACGATGAGATAACCATGGGACTATTCAGATAACCAGGTTACAACCCGTAAACCAAACAAGGACCGGGGTTGTAACCCTTCGTCTGAACAGAACTTGGTTTCTCCCACCATTTATCGGCAGAATAAAATAAGAAATCAGGACATGTAACGATCATATACAGGACAGGGCGAATATGAACAATCAGGTCATGTGACAATCTTGTGCAGGATCAAGTCAAGACTAGACTGAGTTAGACTCCATTCAATCAATCACGGCCAAGCAATAAGTACGGCTTGATACTTTAACTAACTAGGGTTATCACAGGCCTAGTTACTAGCAAGATGCAATGAGATTCTTCCAAGTCTGGTTACCCGTTTGTTACTACCTGAATGACTCCAGCAAAGAAAAGGAAAAGATAGCATGTTATAGCAGACACACTGTAGTAAGATACATGTGTCCTAAGGTACCACGCTCGACGGCGGGCTGGAAGTGCGCTCATCTCGACGGATAGCAACAAATCCCATGTATATATATATATATATAAGGCCGGGATCAAAGGGGCAACAGGTAACTGGGAAAGTCTCTCCATGAACTACTGGATTATTCTAGTAATTAACCTTAGTCCATTTCAGTATGAATCCCTGACCGTGGGAAACCAGGAATTTATGTCCTAGACATGATGCAAGACGAGACGGTAGCTTATACAAGCACATTCAATACAAACACCCACGGTGTCAGGATACTAGTTACTTCTTGTCAGGAGTGCGCCATGATGGGCCACTATCATTATCATTATTACTTATCAAGAGTGCGCCACGACGGGCCACTATCAAGTCATTATTACTTATCATTTCAAGTTATCATGTCAAGAGTGCACCACGGCGGGTCACTATCAAGAATCAGGTCAAGCATATCATGTCAAGAATATCATGTCAAGTTCATTTCAAGAGTGCACCACTACGGGTCACCGTCGTGTCATGTCATTTATCAAAGAAGGAAGAAACTTGCACAATTAAACAATAATATATTAATAATATATATATATTCTTGAAGCCAAGGAAAAATTCTAAAATTTTCATGTTGGGAGTGGGAAGAAATTCTGACCACAATTCAAGCAAATAAAATATTTAAACAATCAAAGTGGGACCCATGCGGTCCAAAAATGGAAGAACAAACATGCGGTCAAAGAGAGTGGGAGTCCACCCATGCGGCCAGGAAACAATAACTAGGCCATGAAATCAAATAAGACAAAAGATAGTAGAATCCTCATTAAATGCAAACTCCCACTTCAGAAAGCAAGTCAACAAAAGAAAGCTATGTGGGACCCCCCACAATTAATGCAATAAGAAAAGGTTCACGTGAACCATTTAAATATAGGTTCACGTGGCCAAGCAATGATGACATATAATAGAATATATCATGCAAGTACAGGCAGCTCCACAAAGCCATGCGGTCCAATATTGAATTCAAAGTTCAAAAGTACAATGGCCATGCGGCCAGCAAGTGGGAAAAGGCCATGCGGCCAACACATATTTGATTGGTCAACAATAATTCCATGCGGTTCAGACATGTACATGCGGCTCAACAATTTAGTAGTTGCAAACAATTACAAATGCAAAGGAGCTTAAATAATACATTTTATATAAAGTCATGCGGCTCACTACTGTGCGTGCATGCAAGCAATGCATGCGGCTACACTAGAATTCCATGCAAGAATTACTTTACTAAGACTTAATGGCATGCTTTATAAGGTAAGGATTAATATGCAAAAGGCATTAAGTTATAAAGAAAGGACTTGAATGCAATATGCATTAAAGTAAGGTCTCAAATGAAAAATGCATTAAACTCTCAGGAGCTTATGCGGCTGTGCTTCCAAGCACATAATGCATATAAGACAAAAATGCATATAAGGACAAAATTGGCTTGGGTTTAAGCCTATGCGGCTGCTGGCCTTAGAGAACTTGGAAAATGCACTAGGAAAGTGCATTTGAATGCATTAATTGCTCTCCCTTTCTCAGCCCATGCGGCTAGCATCAGGAGAACTTGGAAAATGCATAAAAATATATGCATTAAGAATGATGCATTAAATACTTCCTTTAAAGCCTATGCGGCTCACCCAGAAAAGTATTGGAAAGTAAAGAAAAGTGCAGTGGGAATTGTACTTAAGAATACATTAGGTGCAAATGCATTAAATGCATGCTTAAGGCATGCGGCTGGAGACCCAAGGCCATGCATTATTTAATGCATCTATTACTTCAAGCTCATGCGGCTACAACCAAGTGTCACATGCGGCTGACTTTAATATTGCATTAAATAATGCATGCAAAACTAATTGCTTGCTATTAAGTGCCATCATGCCAGAAAATAATTAATGCTGCCATGCTCATGCGGCTAGGCAAGACTCCTGCGGCCAAAACAAATACAAGCCAGCAACATTTTGTTGCCAACTGAGAAAAGTTCATAGAAAATACCATGGCTTCTCCACGCCACCCAATTTCCCACAGGAGTCCAAATTTGGACTTCCATAGGTCAAAATGGGGTAGAACGAAATTCTCTACAACATGAAACTGTCAGTTATCAAAAATGTACAAGTTTAACAGATCAAAACTTATAAAAACTGAAAGTACCACAAAGTTAGATCTACCACAATCTAGCCATCAAAATTGAAAACTCCAAGTTCTAAACATGCTTAGAATGTAACAAGGAAGAGAATGGAACAAACGAAATAGAAATCGTCCAACATTCGGCAAGGTGTACTTGCCTTGGGCTGGAGGAAGAAGATGAAGATGGAAATGAAAATAATGGAGGAGAGAGAGTGGTAGGTGGCTTATATAACAAGCTTAAGTTATCTCTACCATTCATTCCTCTCCACTCAATCTAATCCATACACCTCATCCATAAAGAACCAAACTAAACCAAACCAAGTCCAAGCCAAACCAAACCAAGTCAAAGTGGAACCGAACCAAATAAAACCAAATCCAAGTTAAACCAAGTCATGAAAATCCTACACTTAGGAAAAATTTTAAAATATCACGCAAATCGATAAATACGAAATACGGCTCAAATAAACACGTATCCGTATAAAATACTGATACAGTGAGACGGGTCTCACATGCGGTAAAGAGATCGCCTGTCAAGGGCTCTAAATAGCGAATGATGGACGGGGAGTTATAACCGACATATATTCCCCGTCGTTTCTGAGGTCCAAATTTTGAACGCCTTATCGGCTCAATTGGAACATTGACTAGGCACCCAAACACGCGTAAATGTGAGATATCAGGCTCACATCCAGTAACCAGCTGGTACGCGGAAAGTGGTTGGGTGGCCATGGGCCTCAGACGAACCAAATTTGCAGCGTGCAAAATTGTATAGCCCCATGCAGATAGTGGGAGTTTGGTGCGCATAACCAAGGTCCTCGCTATCACTTGCAGTCGCTTTATAAAAGCTTCTGCTAGGCCATTTTGGGTATGAACATACGCAACAGGATGTTCAAGATTTATTCCCAAAGTCATGCAATAGTCATCGAAAGTCTTCGATGTAAACTCCGCGGTATTATCAAGTCTAATAGACTTTATCGGATAATCCGGATGGTGAGCCCTTAACTTAATGATCTGGGCGAGGAGTTTAGGAAACGCTGCATTTCGGGTGGACAACAACACTACGTGTGACCATCTAGTCGATGCATCAACCAAAACCATGAAATATTTAAATGGTCCGCATGTTGGTTGGATTGGTCCACAAATATCTCCATGAATTCTCTCAAGGAATTGGGAAACCAATCTCGTAGGTTTCACATGGATAGGCTTGAGATTCGTCTTCCCAATCGAGCAAGCTTGGCATAGGCTTTTCGAATTATAACGAAATTATTTCCTCCAAGAGGATGCCCATGTGATGCATTCATAGTACGAAGCATCGTATTTTGACCCGGATGACCCAGCCGGTCATGCTATAGCATAAAAGTCCTCTCATCAACTGGCGCTCGGCGAATGATGAGATTACTCTCGATGTGTTGTATCGTAGTGAGATACAAACTACTTGAAAGACATTTCAACTTCTTCAAGATACGCTTTTGGCCGTACTGAGTGGAGGTAATGAAAAGATACTCGAAGCCATATTCTCGAGCAGTTTCAACATAAAATCCGTTTTCTCGAATATCCTTAAAACTCAGTAAGGTACGATTGGACCTTGGAGAATATAAGGCCTCTGATACTTCAACGGGAGTACCATTGGACAATAAAAAATGGGCTTTGCCAAAACCTTGAACAAGGATTGAGGGTTCCGAAATAGTTGTCACTGAGGTTACTTTAGGCGTATAGGAGATAAAGTATGATTTATCTCTCAAGATAGTGTGAGTCGTTCCACTATCAACCAGACAATCTACTGCCCTGTGGTCCATGCCTATAAGTAAAGAAAATTAAAGTTTGTCACACGTTTGAGGAAAGTGCTCGAAATAGAACTTTAATTTATCGAGAAAACAGAAAAAATACAAACCACCAAAAGTTTCATGACTTAAATCAAACATAGATAGAAAATGGAGATTTATTCTTCCATTTCTGCTACAAAATCGGGGGTCTCAAGATTTAGATTTTCGCACTCGATGACCAGATTTGCTTCGGCCCCGCCCCTTGTGATAGTTATTAACTTCTTGGGGGGTCGCCCTGCAAGTCCGTTGCGTATGACCATAAGCACCACATTTGTAGCAGAGAGTAGGCGCTTGGCCTTCCACTCTCGCTTTGGGACGACTGGCCCGTTGGTTCTTACCATGAGACTGCCTAGGAGTCAAAGGTCCTTGGTTCTTGTTAGAACCTCGCTTTGGGTGGCGAAACTTAAATTCGCCTCTGTTCCTTGGCTGGGACGACTGGCCCTTATCTCGTTTCCACCGTGGATTTGGTCCACGGAGAGCGTTTGCATCAGGCATTGGAATTGCCTTTGTTCCAACAGGACGAGAATTATTGTTTCTCATTAAAATGAGACTGTTCTTCTCGTCTAGTAAAATGGGTGATGAGCTCGGAAAACTTGGTGAACTTAGACTGACGGTATTGCTTTTGTAGCAAGTTGTCAGTGGAAGAAAATTGGTGTATGTTTTCTCCAATAGATCACTGTCGGTTAATATCT
Organism: Iris pallida; assembly: GCA_029216955.1. Taxonomy (NCBI): domain Eukaryota; kingdom Viridiplantae; phylum Streptophyta; class Magnoliopsida; order Asparagales; family Iridaceae; genus Iris; species Iris pallida. The sequence continues at coordinate 11,931 of JANAVB010039768.1, read as the reverse complement.
CACCGCAGTATTGGAGAAGTGATCGAATCCTGCAGACTTCATTGTTGTAATCAGTTACACTTTTGAAGTCTTGAAAGCGCAGGTTCAAACAGTCATGGCGTGCTTCAGGTAGCCATATGGTCTTCTGGTGGTCGAAGCGCTCTTTCAGAGAGTCCCATAGCGTCTTCGGCGAGGAGATTTCAATGAACTTCGACTTCATGGCGTCAGATAAATGCCTGCGGAATAGAATCATCGCTTTGGCGTTCATTGAGCGAGTGACTTCCACTTCACGCTCTTCCTCGTTATAGATGACGTACGTCCAAGAGGCCCTGCGCATCTAGATGGTTCTGGATGTCTTGCGTCCAGTCCAAGTAGTTCTTGCCAGAGGCTTCAAGGATGGGAAAATCAATCTTGATCGACATTTTTCTACAACAGGAGAAAAAATCTTGATCAGTCAACATATAAAACGACAGGTTTATATGGATTTGGTTTGTATAAGCAACAACAAACAATCGTAAATAAAAAAACAACGGTTTTGAAAAAAACGATTTTTGTTTAAAAATTATCTTATATCGATCGACGGGCCGATATAGAGAGGTCAATAAATTTCTTGCAAAAATGCATAATATACAATTTGAGCAAAAAAATAATATTCGGTCAACTCCTTTCAATAGCTCTACGTGAATATGACCAGGCGGAAAAATGGGGGGAGGGTCACCGGGGACCTCTTAAGAACCAAGCCCCAAGTTCTTTCTGACATCATACCCAAGTAGGTGAGCCTATTCGGAGAGACTTCGTAAAATTTTGTCAAATGTAAGAATAAATAAGATTTTTCAAGAAATTCACGCTATTTGCGAACTGTGCAAAATAGGTGACAATTTAGTGCGTGCTCAAAATGAGCGTTGCCTTTGAAAAATTATTAACCAAAAAAGTTATTTTTGGGAGGCCCAAATTTGGCGGTGCGAGAATTTGTTTATATATAGCCAAAACCAATTTTTCAACTTTTACGCCATTACGCTAAAAAAAACGTACAACATAAGTAGGCAACAACACACAAAAGAATTGGTGCCTAAGCAAGCGGCACCAAAAAATGTCAACTATTTTTCCGACGTCTAATGAAGCGACGCCAAAAAATAGCGAGAAAAAAAAATACAATTTTATTATTCATCTGTTACAATGATTACTGAGTAACATAAAAAAATGTTACTGAGGTGCTCGGCAGGGCACAGATGGCACTGAGGTGCTCGCTGGGGCTCTCCAAATCCATTATTATCAAAAAAATATTAGCATTTAAATGTTAGCTCTCCAAATCCCAGACAACAAGAAGGAAAGAACAATAATGAAGAATGAACCATTTCACTTGAGAAAAAATCATAGAAGCCCAAAAAATCATAACAGGAACTCCAAAACTTCCAAAAAGATTTCAATAATTTCTACCTAAAATAATGCTAAGCTTTCTCAAGAAGAATGATTGTAACAGTTGAGTATGGTTTTGGAATTTAAAAAAAAACAATCATGAATTTAAAATATTGTTTGAATATATATATTTTTACACTTGAAAAACAATTGTAACCGATGCAGTATGCAGTATGTTTCCTTCAAACATTTGTAAAATAACCAATATTTGAAATGTTTTTTTTTCTCCTATGAATTGAAATGGTAAACGATTGTATACAAATTAAAGATAAATATTCATTTGTTTGTGTGTCTAGCTATTAGATAATAACGAAATTCCGTTCATGAATATTCAGCATTTTTTTCTTTCTTTACCATGATAAGGAATTCAATTCTAGCTCAGCAACAAACATACTCGAGCCAAATATTCAAGGTTCCCAAACTTAGATAACTAGTCATCAATATCCTAAGAAGATGAGAACAATAAACGTCACTTGAGACAGATTTAACAAAAACATTTCAACAATTTTTGGCAAAAATTTCAATGCATCCAATCTATAGAAAAACAAAAAAAATTTCTAGGCCTCTTAAAAAAAAATACCTTTCTAACCGTACGTTGGAAGAAAGTGGGAAAACGATTGCGGATACGCGGGATCGGCGACGAGCGACGGGGTGCGCACGGGGCAACGGTCGGCGGACGTCGAGGCGAGCGGTACGTCGGGTCTCCGACGTTGCACGAGCAAAGTGCTGATAACGTGTTGTGGACAATTAGCTCAACCTCACATGTATATCAATATATGTGTCTCAATTTCTCTCTAGAAGCTATCCCAACCTCTCTTTATATAGGAAGAGAGAGGTTGGGAGTTACATAATGAAAGGTCACTCATGAGTTACAAAATGAAGAGTCATGAGTTACAAAATGAAGAGTCATGAGTTACAAAATGAAGAGTCACCATGATGAGATGAATTACAACAATTTACAAGTAAATGCACTTCTTTCCATTCTTTAAACAATTAATGTTAGAAGTTTCACAAGATTAAAAAAAGACACTGGAAGCTAGAAAGGCGAAAGTCTGCATGGACACATTTCTTGAGGGAGCTAGGGAGGAACGTTTCATTTTTTCGAGAGAATTTTATTGGAAAAGTAAGAGAGAAAAGTGCAATATTTTGTTTTGTTTTATTTTTCTTTTGGATGTTTTATTTGATTCTTCTCCAAACAACAATAAGGCTTTTCCAGGCTCATAATTTTTTGGTCCAGAACAAAATTATTAAAAAATAAAAAAAGAGGCCTCCAAATGGGAGGAGGACTTAGACGGTTGCCTAGCCCGCCTCCCCTTGGAGCCGACTTTGCCCCCATTAAATAAAAAAAATATTAAAATTATTTATTTTTAATACCTATCTTCTAAAAAGTAGTTAATAAATAAAATAAAATTCTAAAATTCATCTACACTACCTGAACATATAACAAATTCTAAAATATATTCAATATTTAATTATATTTAATCTAAGTACACGATATTATTTAACTAAACAGATATCCAAAATTCTAACAACATATCTATAACAAATCTTAATTATAATATATTCAAAATTTAAATTTAAATAATTTAAATTTTGAACTATTTTTTAATAATATTATAGTTCTTTGTGTACGACTCATATTTAAACTAGTTTTTTTTAATAACAAATGAGTGCAGTGAGCATTATTGTTTTTTCTTGCAAAAAGTTTTGGAGGGTTAATGATGGCAAAATTGTCCATTAGTTACCTTAACTTCTGAATTGGATTGAAATAAACCAAAAATAATAAGAGAGAATGTTACTCTATTTCTATTGATTTGTTAAACTTATTAACAATTCATGATATATATATATATATATATATATATATATATATATATATATATATATATATATATATATATAGCCTAGTGGTTAAGAGAAATGCATGTGGTCCAAGTGGTCAGGAGTTCGAGCCCCAGTGGAGACGAGTTCGCCACAATTACCCATTGCTTCAAATATATATATATATATATATATATATATATATATATATATATATATATATATATATATATAGAGATGAATACTCGTTCTCTTTGTGAGATACGAGGTTGATGACACAGTCTCTTTGTGAACGCAAGTGGAGTCACGGTCTCTTTTGAAAATCGGAGTTGATGAAGACAACTTTGCTGGGGTGATTAAGATCACCGTTGCTCAAAACAAGATTCACCCTATTGCGATCTGCTCCTAGGAACCAGCAAGTTCGAAAGAACTTCTGAAACGCTTGATGTCACCTCCTTTCTCGAACACGAAGAACTCCAATGAATTTAAATGGCAGCGACGGCGCAGCTCTCTTCGTCTCCTAATTTCAACAAGTCCTCAATTAAGACACGAAGAGAGTATTTATAAAGAAGGATCGAAACCCTAATCATAATCCTGGCAATTCAAATTCCACAAAAGATGGATCTGATTAATTGACTCAATCTTTCCTTAACCACTAAAATCTTCCAATCAGCCACACCACCTGTGTCCCTCAGCTCGTCAGCCTGCGCGTAGCTGCATAGCAACACAGACGCGCAGCCCCGCAAGTGCAGTAGCGCCGCAGTCTGTGTGCCTGCGAGCAGCAGTACAGACGCACAGCTGTCACGACCCGCACCCGGATATACGGATACAAATACGTGGGCCACGCCCAGCCTACGTCGCAGTATCGACGGTAGAACGCTGTCTAGTACCCAATAAATATATACTACATCTAGAAGGCCTACAACTATAAATATACTCTAGTCACATCACAACAGCTAGGGATGATAAGACAAGGAAGATAACTAAAGCACAAGAACAACTAGAAACTACTAGAGGGAAATTATAAGACAGGAAAATAAAGAAGGAAAAACAAGACGAACTAAGGATAACTACCAGGCAACTCACATAGAAGAATAGTGAGATCCACCTCAGCTAGCAACATCATGAAGTCCACTAATGGTTAACAACTCCTAAAATATTATCAACGGTATCCTGTCAGGAAAATGAGCAAGTACAAACACTAACAGCAGTTCCATGTGAATTGACAAATTCTATAAGAGACAGTATAATGAACTACAAGACAAAGATATATGAAGACTTGGGAACCATTCGAAAGCCGAGTTACAACCCTTAAACCAAACAAGGACCAGGGTTGTAACTCTTCTCCCGAGCAGAACTTAGTCTCCAATCAAGGTACAATGTAAAGGCATGTAGAGCATGTGAGTAAATGAAATCATAGCATGATGAGAAGTACAGAAAGTAAAACTGAACTAGAATATAAGATACGACAATAAATGTAAAATGTGATTTGAATTATCAGAGCGAAATGTGATCGGCTAGGGAGTCATGGTAGGGTTATCCACTTGGCCCGACAATCACAGAAAAATCTCTGGAAAGGGTCATGCCGGCCAACCTGGATAATCCGGCAAGGGGTGTCTGCTACACCCTACGTGAGGTGAGGGTGGCGCTAGCAAAATAGTGACAGGGAGGCTTTGATCACATAACCCCTAATAATTCTCCATCCCCGAATAGTATAATGGACCTGGACATGACACGTCATGACACGGGATTCCCTAAGAAGATAGCTACTCCCTCTCAGGAATCGGTGTCTATACAAGTACATGAAACAAGGCAGGAAATGTACATATATACCAAGAAAATCCAGGAACAACATCTCATGTCATGATCCAACATATACTATTCCGTGAACTATCGTGACTGGGAATCAAGTAAGACACTACGACTGAATCGGATATAGCAGATATCAAGACAATGAAAACTATCAGTAAATGTACTCGCCTGCGGTTCTGAGCTGTCAATGGGGTCGATGCTCAGAGTGATGCCACAGACCTAAAGATAAGATATATATATATATAAACTAATTAGGGTTCAACAGTGTTAGGCTTGATTCTATAGTATAAGCTACGCAATCTAGGTCAGACTCAGTCAACTAAGTCAAACTAGGCCACAATAAGTCAAACCAAGTCAAGCTAGGTCAAACTGGGTCAATGGTTGACTTACAGTTGACTTTTGGTCAACTGGTCAACTCTAGGTCAAAACTAGTCTAAACTAGGTCAAACTGGGTCAATGGTTGACTTACAGTTGACTTTTGGTCAACTGGTCAACTCTAGGTCAAAACTAGTCTAAACTAGGTCAAATGTTAACTCTACTTCGACGTTCAGTCAAAGCAGTCAACCATGGTCAAACAGGATCAAGGATAGTCTCTATAAACATCTACAGGATCAACACATTCAATTTCAGTGATTGGGAAATTACTGAAATCGATAGATCTTAAAATACCACAAAGGAGAAAGATTATAATAATAGGGTAAAAACCTACAGATGTTGTCGGATGATAAAATAAATATCACCAACGTGTCCAGAATGGTCAAATCAGCTAGGATAGCCTGTCCAAAAGTCCAATTTGGACACAGGGGCAAAACGGTAATTTTGGGCCAAAATATATCCGTCGTTGGACACACTTTGCACCGAAAAATGTGCCAAAATAAAATTGCACAAAACCTAACAAATTATATGTCCACGAATCCAGAATGATGATACGAACCCAACGGTATATCCAGAATTGGATTCCGTTGACCCGATCTCAAATTGGTCTGTTGACCAGGACATTGAAATTCTAATTTGCACGGAAAAACGTGTCAGAGCCAATGTCCTCAAAACTCAGCAAATTATATGTCAACGAGTCCAGAATGACGATACGAACTCAACGGTATATCCGGAATTGGATTCCGATGAGCCGGCGTCAAAAAGTCCTGTTGACTCAGAAAATGGGACCCACTTTGCACCGAAATGCGTGCCAGGGCCCACGTTCTCCAAATCAAGCAAACTTTATATGAAAACATGCCAGAACGACGCCACGAGTCTACTGGTGGTGTCAGAAATTGAATCCGGAGTCCTGGGTTCAAAAATAGAATTTTACAAGTGTACACTAAGAATTCGAACGGCCAACTTTGGCGTCGAATTCGACCGACCTAACAAGCTCAAACTGAAATGAAATCTAAAGGGGGAAGGAAGAGGGTTATACCAGCTGTGCACCGGAACCGGTGGCGCGCAAAACGGAGTTGCGACGACGAAGATACGAACCCGTGAAGTTGGCGTCGCAAAACTGTCCAAAAATAGTTTAATTAAAACGTCAACTTGGTGGCCAGTTTTGATGTATCAAACGACGAAATTAACGGACGAAAATTGAGGGGAGTGAAGAGGTATATACCGAGATTGAGACGGAGTGAAGAAATCGCCGATCCAAAGGTCGGATTGTCCAAAAAATCTGCACGAAGTTGCTGTCCCGAATGCGAATTCTGTGTACCGTTCCCGCGCGCGTCACGGCGGGAACCCGTGCGAAACGCACGAATAGCCTACGTGGCACGTCGGGAAAGGTGGTACGTACCCCGTGGGGTCGTCGGGGGCTCGCCGGGGGTCGCCTGGCCGGAGGGGGGCCGGCCACGACGGGCGGCAGCGCGTGCGGCGGCGCGGCGGCGCACGACGGCGGCCGGTACGCGCGCGCACGTGTGCGCTGCTGTGTTGCTGCCTGCTGCGGCTGCTGTTGTGCGCCTGCTGCGTGGCGCACCGGCCACGTGGTGGCGCACGGCGGCCAGCAGGTGGAGGAGGGTGGATGATGATAATAATGGTGGTGGTGTGGTGATGGTAGTGATGGTGATGATGGAGATGATGAAGTTGACGATGGTGAGGAAGTGGTGGGGAGTAGGAGGAGGAGAGGGAGGAGCTCGGGAGGAGGAGAGGGAGGAGCTCGGCCAATGGGGGGGACTTCAGCTGTGGTGGTGGTGGTAGTGTTAAAAATGAAGAGAGAGGGAGAGAGAGAATTATTTATGTGTGTGTGTGTGTAATAATATAAAGAGAGAGAGAATGATATTTGTAAAGGAGAGAGAGAAGGAAAGTCGGCCAAAGGGGGAAGGGTTTGTCCTGGCTGTGATGGGAGAGGGTGAGGGGTGAGGTAGTTTGTGTGTGTGTGCTTTAAATGGAGGAGAGAAAAGAGAATTATTTAAATGAAGAGAGGGGAGAGATATTTAAGAGAGAGGAGAGAGAGAAAGAGAGATAGAGATGGGGTTTACTTCATGAAGAAGAAAAGAGAGAGGGGGTCGGTTGAGTGTGGGGTGAGGGGCTAGGTCGGCTGATAGAGGGGGTTTCTCTTGTGTGGCAAGTGAGAGAGTTACATTATATACATATATATGTATATATATATATATATATATATATATATATATATATATATATATAATATATATATATATATAATATAAGAGATAGAGATATTTTATAAAATAAAAGAATTATATTTTCGAGTAGGCAAAAATAGAAAACACCAGTGGGGTGTATGGGCAGTCATGACAGGGCCCACACTAAACTGGGTTGGACGTTGGGCCAAGTTTGGACAAGTTCGGGACCAAGATTTAATTAAAAATAATAAATTTAAATCAATTAATTCATGGATGAATTGGGGGCACAAGAGAGATCAATTTGATAGCGCGCAAGTGGCACGTGCATAGTAGGCTCAAAACAGGCCAGGGCCATATATTGGGTCGACTGGATTGGACCGATGTCGGGCCCGGAAATTAAGTTGGAAATTAAATCAGGTTTCACGGTAGATAATTAATTGGCCTAAATTGAACCGAAAGTTGTGCGAAGGAAATGGAGCACAAAATGGAGTGTCTGAGTGGGACACGAAGGTCAGGGGTGAAGAGCGTGTCACTCCCCAATCCTGGAATACGTATTTTAATACGTAAACCGATAAATTATATTTACTTGTATTTATACTATATTTATTATGCAGTATTTCTCGTGCATTTCCTAAAAATATTCGACAAAATATTATTTCCTAATTTATTTTCTGCATTTGGGCCTACAGTTTTGGCTCAATTGGATAACCTAGTCTTGGTCCACCAATGGTTCATCATGAACCCTTTGGTTCATCATGAACCTATGGGTTCAAGATTCTATATAATAACTCAACTCATTCTCTCTCCTCTCATTTACTTCCTCTCATTTATTTCCTCCACCAACCAAGGCAAGTACCAACTTACTCAAGAGATGGATCCATATTTTGTCATTGATTTCTTATAAAACTATTTGCCAAAACATGTTCTTCTCCTCAATCTATACTAGTTTAGAACTTGGAAATTTCTATTTGAAGCTTTGATTTTTGTAGATCTAAGTTTTAATCATTTTCGGATTTTGCATGGTTTGATCTACTTTAGTTGGATTTTACGGGTTTTTGATGCTTCCATGTGGAAGAGCATTCCATTTCACCCAAGATGGAACTTTGGAAATCCGGATTTCGAGTTCGGATGGCCAAGTTGTGATACTTTGAAGCTTGGGTTCATCCATGGTATTCTTGCTGTTTGGGGAAGACAGTGAGCAGTGTGCTTCTGTTTGAGCACGCTTCCTGTTGGAAGCGTGTCTCTCCTTGAGTCTGCGTGACTTTTCACGCAGCTCTCTCCTTGAGTCTGCGTGACTTTTCACGCAGCTCTCTCCTTGAGTCTGCGTGACTTTTCACGCAGCTCTCTCCTTGAGTCTGCGTGACTTTTTACGCGGCTCTTCCCTTGAGCCTGCGTGACTTTTCACGTACGCTGCCTTGAGTGAGCCTGCGTGACTTTCCACGCACGCTACCTTGAGTGAGCCTGCGTGACTTTTCACGCAGCTCTCTCCTTGAGTCTGCGTGACTTTTCACGCAGCTCTCTCCTTGAGTCTGCGTGACTTTTCACGCGGCTCTTTTCTTGAGCCTGCGTGACTTTTTACGCACGCTGCCTTGAGTGAGCCTGCATGACTTTCCACGCACGCTACCTTGAGTGAGCCTGCGTGACTTTTCACGCACGCTGCCTTGAGTGAGCCTGCGTAACTTTTCACGTACGCAGCTCCCCTTGAGCGTGCGTGCTTTTGTGCGTACGCATTTGATATTTTATCAGATATTATATGCCCATTTTATATCCTTACGCCTTTTGTCCTGAGCATGATATGAGCACTAATGTGACCCCGAAGAACAAAGTGTTCCTACCCGATACCTGTACCTGAATGTCCCAGTTCTTGTTTATGCTCGACAAATGACTCGTAACTCCACGTGGCATATTGCAATGATGCACTACACTAAGGAGGGTAGCACATGTTGACATACTGATTAACATGGATCCTCTTTGGGGTACTCGTACTAAAGTACGACTTTAGGGGGATAATCATGCAGGCCACAGCATGTGAGTCTAAGATTTCACCTAGGGTTAAATTAGGCAACTAAACATACTAGATGCATGGGGAGGGCAAAATCCCGAGATCGTGTTACACCAGCCGCCTTGAGATATTGTCTTGACGCGCCGGCTGGTCTCCACGGATACTGTGTCATCCGCAACGAGCGGATGACTGTATCCGATTAATTTCTGCTATATATTATATGTCTTGGCAAGGTGGCCTTACGAGGGACCTGTGCTCAATGACACCTGTCTACGCGAACCCCTGGGTGGGCTAGCCTTGCTGGAAAGATACGATCTGAGGATTTTCTAATAACATGACGCGAGGATAACCTCGTCCCACTAGAAACTCGTAGACTTGATTGGCCGTGAAAACGACTTGCTTGTATCCTATTACCTTCCGTGAATAACTGAGGGAAGCAGACTGTCATGGTACGTGATCCAACCCATGTTCTTGTTTGATTGTTGGGTTGGTTATCGTACTATGACAGGCTGTGGACCGAAGTTATGAACGGAAGACTTATTCTGGTTGTGAAGTGCTACTTCTGTGAATGACTGAGGAACATGGTCTATCGTGGTACATGATCCAACCCATGTTCTTGTTTGATTGTTGGGTTGGTTATTGTGCTGCGATAGGCTATCGACCGAAGTCACGATCAGGAGATTTTATTGTTTATACCTTTTAACTTATGTGAAAGTTATAGAGTACGACACGTCCCGACTCCATGCGGCACCTTTTGTCCTTGTTTGGTTGTAAGGGTGCCATATGGATTCGAGGATATTGCGCTACCCTATAATAGTAGCATAAGTATTACTATTATCAATCATTCTATTAACTGGGTTTTTAATCTTAACTCTTGTGCCCCTTTGGCGGTACTTGCTATTCAGGGCTGACCCGCTGGTTTTGTTTGGCCAGATCTCGTAGCAGAGCCAGAGGACACGATCTTCCTCCCTGACATCCATGGTGCATACTAGGAGCATGGCGGTTCGGGGACTCGAGTGGGTTTCTTCTCCACCACTCCTGCTTATACATTTTGCGGCGTTTAGCCACCGGCACCTGTTAGCCGGATTACATAATATTTTATGTCAGTACAGAATTATAAATAAATAGACTGCAGCTGTGTATAATTTTGTACTCCTGACTCTCTGAGATAGCTAAATTATAAAGCTAGTCTCACATGATCATTTTGATGAAGCGTCAGGGACGCCTTACTGCTTTATCTTTAATGTTCATTCATTGCTGATGTGACTTGATTGATTGAGACATAGAACTCTGTGGGACCATAGGAGACTTGATTGTAGCATGTACCCCCTAGTCTCTCGACAGCCACGATCGCCGTATGACGTTACGTACCTCATATGGAGTAGCTGGCCTAGTCCGTCTCCGTATTTCGGTACTGGGGCGTGACAGAGCGTCTCGAGTAGATCATTCATGAGAAGTTGGTTCTGAGAAAACGACTGGTCTGGTGCTCCTAGATTAAAAGTCACGGTAATGTGCAAACGATGATCAAGGAAAAGAGTGGGAAATCAATTATTAATTAAATGGTCTAAATTAACCCGAACTTGCGTGATACAAAAGGAGCACAAGGGAACGAGTTTGGATGGGACATGATATATCACTGTGAAGATAATCTCGTCTACTACAAACTCCAAGAAGGAAGTTTCCAGAGACTGGCATCCCTGATGCTCTAGAATTCCAAGTCACGGTAAAGAGCATTTAAAGATCAAAATTAATTATATAGAAATGAATTATTGAAAATAATTTATTAGAAAATTCGAAAAATAATTCGGGAAATTCAGGGGGCTTACAACAGCCCCGCGACTCGCGTAGAAGACGAGCGCACGAGCGCTACTTTGCGTCCGAGTACGAGTTTCGGGCCTTAGCTCTTTTAGGAATTAAATCCATGAGCATGACAAAAAGCATTAATGGTTCTTTGTTGTATTAACCTTCTTTTCACTAAAAAATTCTCCCACGTGGCACCTATGTGCCTCTCCACACCTCATGTGATTAGGGCTGCAAATGAGCCAAGCCGTTCGTGAGCTGCTCGAAGCTCGGCTCGATAAAAGCTCGTTTGAGCTCGGTTCGTTTACTAAACAAGCTGAGCTCAAGCTTCATTTTCGAGCTCGTTTAATAAACAAGCCAAGTTTAAGCTTAGAAGTACTCGGCTCGTTTGAACTTGCGAGCTGGCTCATTTAGAAGCTCGTTAAAGAGCTCGTTTAGGAGCTCGTTTCTTCTTTGTTGAATATATATATTATATTATAATATATATATATATATATATATATATATATATATATATATATATAGGCTTAATTGCTA